>WKFP01014085.1:0-64176 GCA_011057875.1 Pterocles orientalis
CGCGCGCTGCCTGGCCGGGGCTCGGGCCGCTGCCGCCGCCACCACCACCGCGCCGAGCCGAGGTGAGGCCGGGCCCTGCCGTTGCCGCCGCCGGGCGCTGCGCAGGTTTGGAACGCGCGCCATTTTGTGAGCGATAGAAAATCCAGCCCGGCCAGGAAGCGCCGCGGATCCGCCCGCCGGGCCGGGCCCCCCCCCCTCCTCCTTTTCGCCGCCCAGAGAGGAAGGCGCGCAGCGGACAGACCCCGCGGCCGGTGTCCCCCGCGTCCCGAGCGGCACCGGCACCGCCGCCAGCTGCGCGGGCCCGAGCGCGGCGGGGCGGCCGGACTGCGGAGCGCTCAAGAGGGAGGTGCTGCCTCGCCGGGGCCCCTGGCTGAGGCCGGGGGAAGCGCTCGCTCCTCGCCCTGCCTGCGCCCGCCGCCCGAGGGAAGAGGCCTCGACCGGGAGAAGCCGGGCCGGAGCGCAGGGCCCGCCGCCGCCCCCCACACGGGTAAGTGAGACGCCTCAGCCGGTGGCGGGGAGGCTGCGCAGCGGGACGAGCTGGTGCCACCTCCCGGCCCGGCGCGGTCGAGGGGGGCGCAGCGCCGGGGGCAGCTCCGCTGCCATCTTAGAGGAGGTGGGGAGAGCGCAGGGGCCCGCCGAGCCCCGGGCCGGAGCTGGCAGGGCCGGGACCCGTACCGGGGTTTGGACCTGGCCTTCTTCTTCCCCGCCTTCTCTACCGCCGCCCCCTTCTGGGGCAGGCCGGGCATGGCCGGGAGGCAGCGGCGGCAGCAGCCGCGGCCTTTGCGGCCCTTTTCCTCCTCAGGCCTCCGGTAGAGGCTGTAGCTGCCGGGTTGGGAAGGGGAGCGGCGAGAAGGGCCGCGGGACCGGCGGTGGAGGAAAGCAGCTTGCCTGGCTCCTCTCGCTCTTATGCGCAACGCCCTGCGGTGGGCGGGTGCGAGGTCTCGCCCCGGTCTGGGAGCTGGGAGAGGGAGGCGAGGAGGGCAGGCACCTGTTGTGGTGGAAGCTTTGGGTGCCCCTGCCTGCACCTGTGTGAGGGACTTGCGTGGTGGGTGGGTGGGGAAGTTGGAGGCCGATGTAGAAGGAGTACCTTGTGAGATGACTGTCATCTGGGCGGGGGGTGGGGAAGAGGAGAGAGAAGCCGTTGGGAGTAGGCACGGGGACACACCGGCATTTCTATATTTTGATAGCTGGCTGCAGTCTTTTAGAAATTTAGCTTTGTGTTGCTGAAGAAATTGGAGATCTCATCTGATACTTAGGGTGGTCCTTCTCTGGAGTGGCACTCCCTCCTGCCGCCACAGAATCAGAAAACACAATTAAAAGTACTGTAATATGAAATTTCGAAATCGGTGCATTTCTGAATCTCAGTCAGCTTTGAAGTTTTCGGTTTAGTCTGTCCAAAGACTATGTAGGAGTTCTTTGATCATGTGTCTAGATTGCTGCTGTTACTTAGTTCTCCTATTACTCCACAGTCATCGGGGGAAATAAACATTCATTGTTCTTTAAAATTAACAAAGACAGAATAACTGACTGCAATATAAATCAACAAGCATGTTTTTGACAACCTACTGTTTTAATCCGGATGAGAGCGTGCTGTTAACTTTTGCCAGTTTGGTATATATGGTCACACTTACGTGGACATAGTATCGTTGGGGGGGTCCTAGATAAGTAGAAGTTAACAACTTTTATTGTCATGTTGGTATTTCATTCTCCTTTCCTTAAGAAAAGATGTGTGAAGCTGAAGAATACGTTGATGCTATCTGGTGATAAATAAGAAAACATTTTGTTTGTAGTAGTATTTAATTACCTGCCTGTAGCCAAGCACAATTTAACTTACCTCATTGGAATAGTCTGTAGCCCTGAAAAGTTTCGGTAAACTTGTTTCTCTTTTTCCCCACACCCCCCTCCCCCCAGCGTCTGTAGGTTGGATATTTTTGGAAAATTAATTATACTAATAGAATAACACTGAAAATAACTCTGCATATGAGCTAGTATTTGTTAACTATTATCTATTTATATTTGGTGAACTTGATGGGTTGTACACAGAGACTACTTTTGTAATTTCAGAATTTGAGTGTTTGCAATCTGAAGTAGAATATGTGTGTGGTGTGTTAAATTTACATTTCCTGCTGTGAATTAAAAATTCTGTCAAAGTTTATGAAGCTTATCAAATATAAGTCATGGTTTTTGAATATTCTTTGAGTAAAGCAAGTGTATCTTGTTCAAAATTGAATAAAGAACATGGTTTTCTTAAGAAAAGAGGGCAATTCCTCCTGTTAAATTATTGTGTATGTATTAACATGTGACAATAGCTTAATATTGTTTCCAAGCAAATAGCTAAGAAAGACAGTTTGTTACATGAGCAGCAACATTACAGTTCCTGAATCAATACTTGGGTGGATTTAGAACTTGTCATTGGAATCCCCTCCCCCACACTGGACAGTAACGGAGAAGCTGCAACGAGGATAATTTTACCTAATAGCAGCCAAGACTTCTCTATTTCACTGTCAGTTTATGGGTAGTATTCTCTTGCTTGTGTAAAATAATGAGGTAGTCATCAGGAATTTATCAGTTTTTTAAGTACTTGAGTTTTGCGTAGACTGGGAATTAACATCTGATGACTGTAAATGACTTCTAACAAACTGTTTGACAGTTTACACAAAGCTGAAAAACATGACTGGTATCTAGTAAAAACTGGGTGCCTCATCTAAGCTTTTAAACTTACATTTTAAACTTACATTTAATTAGATCATGCTTGCTAACATGTATGCCACATTTTAAAGTCTTAATTCTGATACGGCCTTTCAAAGAAAAGTGGCTAGGTTAACTGTATTACTAGGTTTTGCCTTAATGGACTTACTATGATATTTTTGTAATTTGAGTTCAAATTAGTTAGTTAACACCTTAACATAAAGTGTAAAAGTCCCTTTTAGGTTATACTAGCATATTTGAAACTGTACCACCTGGTCATATGGTAGTATATGAAAAGACTAGTTAATAAAATGCATGAAAAACTGTACCTTTATTTGCATTTTACAGTTTCATCTGAACTGAAATGGGTGGTGGTTTGAAGACTAAAACATACTCTGACCAAAGAAGCAATTTTGTTGCTGTAACTAGATTATCTTTTCAGCATTCCTCTTAAAACCTCTTTATTTCAGGTGTTTCTAACCCTGGCTATGGGACTGTGGATTGAAACTTCTTGTTACGGCTTATGTTTTTGAGTGGGAATTGGAGACTGGTATATGTTTAGTCTTTCCATGGTAATTTTTAATGCTGTTTGGAGATCTGTTATCCAAAGTAAAGTAAAAAACTTTCTGATATCTCTGTTTTATGGGAGCAGTGGAGACTTGTATAACTTCTGAAATCCTTTCGTAAATAGATCTGTTGTTGTAGAATAGGATTATTTACAGAGAACTGCTGCTTTTGTCTTTGTAACTGAGTACAATAGTTTATTTGTTAAGTTTACAGTTTCATGTCATTTTTTTAGTAAGAGTTTGGTAAGAAACATATTTTAAAAATAATTTTTTTGCTAATCAGACTTTAAGTAGTCTAAAAGACTTGATATGTTTATGCATTGAGACTTTTTTGCTCCAAGACTACCTGAAATAATACAAAAAACCTTTTTGAGCAAGCATGCCTTTCTCGTAAGCTTATGAGTGGGGAAAAAAGTAAAGCAAACATTATGAGACGGAGAATACTCTCCTTTTCCTTCCTTACCTCCATGGGTCCTTCAGGAGGAGAGTTATGGGAACCGTAGTCTATTGATGGTTTAGAAACACTGGACAAACTTTTGATAATTAGAAACAAGTGTTACTTCCAGAAAGACATATTCCATAGGTACAGTTACCTAGTACTCTTTCTTAGAGGTTACACAATATGCCAATAGAATTGCAGTGACCTGATCGTTAGTTGCGCCTAATGCTTAATGTAACAGTTTGTAATTGCTATCCATTGGTTATCTTTTTCCCTCATGAGGAAGGAAGGTAACATTCTGGGTTTGATTCTGTTTTATCTGAGCATTACTGGAAAAGTGACTGCATTTGCTAGTACAAATATATCTCATTACTTTAGAATAGGTCTCTAGTTCATACTTATCCCAGCTTTACTTGGAGTTTAGCTCAGTTTCCCCTAATACTCATATATATGAGTCTTTTCCAGTATCTGTGGGTGCTTAATTATGGCTTACTTGTCAGAGAGCAGAGATCAAAAAAGGAGCTCCTCTTTGACTAGAAAGCACTTAGTGATGGGGCGGGCTAAGTCCCATTGTCTTCATATGGTTTCCTTTCCCTTCTCTTGCTTCCCTCCCCCCTTTTTTTCCTTCTCCTCCCCAATCTATAAAGGATAGGGGAGTTTTTTCACAGTTGAACAGGAGAGAGATGGGGTGGTTTGATATGAAAGGTACTGACATTATCATATCCGCATTCATTCCAAATTGTCCTGTCCATACAATTTACAGGCAGAATACTCGCCGAAGGGCTAGCAAAGGTGAAAGATGGTTCCCAGTCATCTCTGCTTACATGCCTTCAGTGTGAATATTCTGAAGCCTCTGAAGTCTACAGAGTAGCTATTTCAGTCACTTTGTATGAAGACATCACTTTAATTTCAGCTCCCAATATAGCATTTCTTAAAAACAGTGAAAATGTTTCTGTAATTAATATAAGCTAGCACTTATTTGTAAACATACGATTTGCAAAGTTCTGGGGTCTTGGCAGCACTAAATATGTGAAAGTGAAACTGAGTAAATGAAAGTGAAATTAACTCCATTAAGTGTCGGTTTTGTTCCAGCTGTGAGAAAACAAGCTTTAAATTTATGTTACGTAAAGTTCCAAAAACCTTCTGTTTTTTCCCCCTCCCCTTTTTCTTTTTTGCCAGAGGCAAATAAAAATAGACTGTATTTTGAGTTAATAATATATTAATACATCTATGTGTTGAAAAGTTTCCTCTTTCTTTTTAGTAAATCTTTGGATGGTGAAATAAGAGAGAAATTGAAATGTACAAATTGATTTCCGATGGTGGAGTTATTATTTCAAAATATATTTGAAAAAAACTTAGAGTGAATTTTGATGAGTTACTGAAAAAAGTCAAACTAGTAGAATGACCAGTTGGCACAATCATAGTTAAATACATTTTAGTGATTAAATCAAACTTAACAGTGAAACTTTTAAATCCTAGTGTCCCAAAAACCTATTGTTTGTTGGTTTTTGGTTTCCTGGCTTCAAACACAGGTAGCTAACATTTTTATTCATTCAAAATCCTGTTTACCTGTTTGTGCTCACATTTTACTTTGTCTTCCTGTGAGATGTCAATTGGTAATAACTTATCATTTACTTTGCCAGTGGACTTGTTGCTGAGGAGCCAAGGGGAGCATAGCACACCCACTTCCTTTGTACCGGAAATAGTTTTGTGTCCATGGTATCAGTTTACTGTTTAAACTGAAGGATGGGGTAAAAAGAGGAAAAAATGATGTCGGGTAGGGAAGTTAATGTATTAGTACTTGCTCAGTTTTATATTTTCCTGAACACTATGAATTTCCTTACCCTGGTCTCTCTTTGATCTGTCTGGTTGTAACTACTTTTTTTTTTCCTACTTATAAATAGATAACCATATATATTCTTGTTTTTTAAATAGAGTTTTCACAGGACTTATACAGGAAATACATACAGGGTAGTATTTGATTACAAATGAATTCTAATACACTCTTGCAAAATCTGATTGATACGGGTAGTTCGGTAGCTTTTCTGGGTCATGTCTGACTCTGGCCTCTGTTGTTATTCTTTCTGACTTCTGGATAAGCAGGCATTAATTTAGTGGTATGGCAAAAATTGCAAGTTAGTGTTTGAAACATATTGATGTCTTTGTTAATGTTACAAGAAGTGATTGTTGCGTGAAGATCTTGGCAGTTTCTGTAGAAGTTACTCATAAATACTACAAATACTGGGTCACAGTTGTGGAATAACACAGGTAAATGTACATTTTTCACCACAATCAGATGTTCGTAAGTTTAGAATCTGTGTTCTTGTGTTTAGGGTGACTTTTCCTGTTGATGTCATAGCGTGCCTTCAGAAGTTAAGATTTTTATGGCAGGCCCTATGCACGAAAATGAGCATTACCACAAATGCTGAACATGTACATGATTGCACATAACCGTCTATGTCTTTCCACTGAAATAAGATTTTCGCTGAAGTAAAGTTCTATATATGTTAAGGCCACAAACCTATGTTATACTTTATCCCAAAGTCAGAAGCACTGGTAGGTGCAGTTCTGTAGAGAGGGCAGTTAACTATGCAGTTACTACTGCTTCATTTTGAATGACCCCTATATCTCCTCAAACTTTTCTTGATGGTTGATTATTCTTAATACACACTGCGTTTTACAAGCTTAGTTTCTAAGTGGATTAATGTCTTCTGTGCACTATGTCTACTAGAGACAGCATCATAAATGATTCATTTATGTTGAAGGCTGAGTGGAAAGAGTATATATGATACTGTGTTATAAACTATAGTTGAAGGTTGTATTGTAAGGGCCTAGTTAAAACTTAGTTGGTTTTGCATTGTTGAGCTACTTTGAGACCTTAGCTGGGATGTGATTTCAGTTTTGTTTTGTACTGTACAACGTGGAGTAAATATTATTTCTTCATTGAATCAGGATTTCATAACTCTGAGATGCATGCCCATTCATTCCTGATGTTCTCCTATATAGCATTTTTGTTGTGGCATTGTGTAAATGCATACGTGTTTGTGTTTAATTTTGTCCTTTGGTAAATACAAAGGGATGCGAGTTATTGTAGTTTGATAGTCTGTCATACAAAAGCTTAATGATAGAAGGTCTAAAAACTAATAATCTGGAGGTGTGAATGGAAATCCTTAATGATATCTGATGTAGGCCTTACAAGAGGGTTTATCTCCTTTCTTTGTAGAACTTGTTTGGGGATATTTTCACTTGAATGTTTTACAGAGCATGCAATCACAATTTGCAGTTCACAGTGTCTATGTGAGTCTCCTTTCAGTTTTTTTACTGATCAAAACGTTGATTTATATATCTCTATGTAGTTAAATTAACCACAGACAGTTAACAGCATGGATATCTTAAAACTTTGTGAGCTTAGTTTTGAAACCTTGAGAAATCCAGCTGCACATGTGGAAACAGATTGTTGGAGTACAAGTACTTGGCTGCCTTACCTTAGTGGCTAATGATAACACAGACAACGTTCTTAAATCTGGATTGGCTTTGCTTCATGTGATGGCGACTAGAGGAACCATTAGCATGGAGACAATTTCTAAATGTGAATTTGAAGGTGATAACCTAGTGCCCTTTTATTCAATTTACATACTGACAGACAATTGCAGTATACCAAAATACAAGTTTTGCTAAAATATTTCCATTTAATTTCTTGCAGAAATTAATAAAGCAGGGAAAACATGTTGGCCAAGTTATTTATGTTGTCTTGAGTTCTCTAGTTTAAAGTATAGTTCAAAAAAATTTTTTTTCTGCTTTTTATAATGCAAGGAAATAATTGTATACGTGTGTAAAGCAGGTATATCATTCTGGTTTTCTGCTAGATGTTCTTAACCAGCATCCAGATATTTCAAGAAACGAGAAAACAAGTTCTACCTGTAGTTTTTGAAATCATTCTTCTGCACAACTTATAAAAATGCTACTTCTCTAGTTGAACAGAGATATTTTAAAACATGTTTCAGTTTAGCTACTGTTCTAATGGAAGTGAAATACAAAAGTAAAATTTTTGTAATAATATGGGAACATTCAGCTCAGTGTTTTGTATGTGAAGAAAAAGAATGTACATATGTGACAAACTGACATTTTTAAGACGTCTCCTGAGGCTCTGCCAGTGTATGCATGTGGTACTTTGCATTTGGAAACATTAGAGATGATCACTGACCTATGATCAGTCTGTATCCATGATTTGTGTTCATATAGGCTATCAGTATTTGTAGGGTACAGGGCTTTTATTAAGTAGCAGGAAAAAATAATCTCAATAAGCTTTCTAGATGCTTATTTAAAAAGCATTTTCAGGTAAAGGAAACACCAAATTGGAGTAGTTCATGTCATTAAATATTTTTGTAGTACTAAGAAGTTCATGTTGGATTTATATTTTGAAACACTGGAGTTTTTTGTGTGGGTTTTTTTTCTTTTTCCCATTCTGTCCAATGTAATAATTTCTAGGTTATTGGTTTGGGTTGTGGGGTTTTTTTTGTTTTGTTTTGTTTTTTTAATCAGGGACATGTTCTGATTGAGATCAGTAAATATTTTGTGTGTGTGAAAAATACTTTCTTGACCTTAGTTTGCGTTTGTTGCCTTTTACTGTTGATTTCCAAAGTAATTGACCTTCCTTATGTCATTCATCATTTTGTATATCCTTATCACTTAATTTATATTTTTTACTTCAGAAGTATCATCTTAGACCTACATGCCTAAAACAGTATTTTTATCATACTGTTTTGGTCTCACTCTTTTTTTGTTAAGGTTTTGAGTCTTGTAATTCCTACCCAATTTTATTGAAATGTGAGAATATGACATTATTTCTATACAAGACTTTGCATATGGGGTGAAGAGTTTAATTTTTAGACTTCCATATTTGAAAAAATTTCCCTTGGTATTTTCTGATACAGGATTCTTTACAAGATTTGCTTTCATTCTCTTTCTCTACACTACTGCGACTCACAAAAAACAATTTTAATCTCTGTAAGTTAAAACAATGTTTTGTTTGCATGAAACAAAACAGTCCATGATCTGTGGTTTGAGGTGAGGTAGAAGCTCAAGTTGCATTTTTAGCAAGCGTACGGTCGTCCCAGAATGCGATTTCTAACTTATGTGTTAGTCATTACATATATCCTGAAACCTATGAGCTCCCAAATTGACAGTGCTGGTTTATTTACGTATTTGAGGAAGCAGGTATGTGTTATACTCCATATGTTGTGAGCACAATCTTTTTCCTTGTGTTTTAATCTTGAGTACCTCTGTAGAGTTGCATTTAACTTTGTTATTTCCATAAAAATTCCCAAACTAAGTCAAGCACTCAAACACTGATAAAAATGAGAAAATTATCTCTTTCCTTTGGTGGTCTGAACTATCTTTTATCATGCAGTAAATATAATTTTTAGGTAAAAGTTGTTAATACTGTGCAGACCTTGCACTTAGTCTCAGGTTTGTGACGTTCTCATAGGTTTGTGCACAGATGTAGTGTTTTGGTATCTGAATATAGCAAATGCTAACAGATTCTCTCAGCATCTCATCAAGATAAATGCTTTTCAGTGATCAGGATCTAATGTTCAGAAAAAACTGTCCACTAAACCTAGAAATGTTTATGTATCTTGTTTATTCACAGCCTGACTTAGGGCACTGACTTTTTTTTGGGGGTGGGGAGAGGGATTTCAGAGATTTTAGGCATTTTGTGTAGCGCTTCATGTTGCTTTCCATACATACAACAGTTTTTGCTTTGCTAACAGAAAATACATGTTACAAAGCTGCTTTTTAGCATGGGGAGTGAAAGCAAAAAAGGTGAAATGACTTGCCCAAAGTTAGAGTGATGCAATGGGCGGAGCTGAGGTTAAGGGTTTAGGCATCTGGTGTCTTAATAGCAGTATTTGCAGTTGTGTTTGACCGGAGTTTATATTCTGAGTGTAATTTGGAGAAGGAGTCTCTTAAGGTTGGAGAATGACTCAGCATATCCAGATAGAGGTCTGCTCAAGGAATTTGGGATTTGTTTGGAAATTTGGGGGAATTAGAGTTTGAACTTAGTTTTCCCAAAGGAAGCTTGCTTGTCTTTAAAAAAAAAAAATCATTTTTCACTTGCAATATCTTTTCCTCATTTTGATACGCATACCTCAGTTTTGAAAAGAACTGATACAGGATTTCAGTAAATAGTATCATTTCTGGTATGGCTGGCATTTACTGTATAACTTTGCTTTCTATGTGCTGTCCTCCTGATGTACATGATAAGCAGCTGTTCAGTGAATAAAATAGCATTTGACTGTGAAAGTAAAGATTGTGTTTCAATATATATATAAAAGAGACAGAATTTGGTTATCAAGCCTGCCTTAAACATTTCTTAACTTAGTCTCTGATTTTATGACATTTACAGAACCTTTTTTCACATGGAAGGAGAAAGAGTCATATATGGTATTTGCCCAGTTTGTATGCTTGAAACATCTCCGTCTTATTTGTACATAAGCTCCCACCTCTCCTCCCTGATCTGGCAGGGCTGAGTTGTCGATCTTATGGGTCAGCTGCTTGAGAGAATAGTTTGGGAAACAGTAGGTTACCTGTGCAAAGATATACTGGTTGCATAAACCACTTTTTTGTATGCTTGGGTTTGGTTGGCTTTCATGAGGAAAAATTGGCTAAATGTCTTAAATATGACTCTTCTACAATAATATTCTGTGTTCTAGTTTCGTCTGATGAAACTTGTCACAGAGTCTTGAGACACTACTCAGTAGTAGTGGCAGTGAAGGAAAGCAACTGACAGAAGTTGATGAGTAAAGACTGAAACTATTGGTCTTCTACTACTATACCTTCGTGGGGGAAATTTGAGAAGACTTCATTGTCTATTTGTCATCCAGATCAATACCATCTTCTAGCATGAGATAAGACCATAGGCTGGTACATTATTTTCAGTGCTGAGAGAATGCTGAAGGGCAGCACAGCAAAGAACAGTATATTCAGAGAAAAACATGAGCAACATTGATTTTTTTTCTCCTCCCTTTCCTTCTACCCCTATACCTTTTCTCTTGCCACCGACCCAAATCTGTATATATTTTCCTGGGGCTAGTGAAAATTACCTTGCGCTCCCCAAAACTGTACCTATGCCAAATTTTAAATTGATAAAAAAGAGGTTAAAAAAAAAAAAAAGAAAAGCAACAAACAACTTTTGTTTTCGTATCTCATTTATTGAGGGGAATGGGTCATGTGCAGTATTTAATTTGATCACGTTATATGTATTTGTTTTACAGCGCAAGTATTAGCAAACTGAAGTGACGTTTATGCTGCAAGATGTAGAGCTACTAAAGCACTTTGAGGGAAATCGTTGAAAGAGTCGTCCTAAGGCAAAGTGTGCAACAAGGAGTTCTTTGAAGGCAGTTATAGTTCAAGCAGCTCCCCTTCTCTTCAGATTCTGGCTGCTTGTTCCCACCTGCTTTGTGTTGGCACAGCTGTTTGTAAGACCAGCCAGTGAATCAGACTTGGAAACTGAGTTGGGCGAAATATATAATCTTTTATATATGTAACATTTGTGTGTGTGTAGGGGTGGAGAATCAGGTTACTTTTCACTCATATCGGTTCCCAGATCCAGTACACTCTGCTGCTACTCAGACATTTGACAAAGTAATGGAATGGGTTGTGTGGGTGGACAGGAACAGGGTGCCTAGAAGAGGCGGGAGTTGGTTAACTGGCTCTGATGGCACTGTTACTTAATGGAGAACATAATTCTGAGGAATTGTTGCACTCTTCCTGTAGTAAGTCACTCCCCTGTCTCTTATCTCTCTCTCTCCCCTCCTGCCCCCCCCGCCCCCCCCCCGCTTTTGCTTGCTATCTCAGACTTCTGTGCTTATTCCCTCTGTAATGTTCCCACTCTGATGTCCTGCTTGTGTGCACTCTTAACGTGCACTACCGCAGTCTTCCTAACAATGTCTCTCTCCAGCTCTCCTAGTTGCTTTCTAACTTTTGCTTGCTTTCTGACTCTCCTGCATACTCCTGATGCATCTCTGCTTTCTTGTGCTCTTTACACTTGTGTTCTCTAGTTCTTAATCATTCTTGCTCTTTTTTACAATTTTCTGACTTCTGCTTGTGCCCTTTTTCTCCCAGGTCTTTTTATAGTGCTTGGTCTCTCAAGCACCTATTTTTCTCACTTGCTCAGTCTCTGTTTGCTCAGTGTTTTCTCTTGCTTGTTTTTTCTCATTTTTTCTTGCTTTCTCTTCCCCCCTGTAAGAACAATGCTTTTGAGGCAAAAAAAACCTCCACATTTTGAAGACTAAAACCTCTTAAGAAATGCAAAGTTTTTAATTTTCTGGGTTGTGTTTTTCTTTTTTCCACATGCCAGACATTACCACAAAACAATAAAATATCAACCTCATGCACTTGTGAAATTTTTATGTGAATTCTATATTGCCTTAAGATGGATATGCTCACACAAAATACGTATTTGGACAAACTGAAGGATGAAGTTTCTAAAGGTAATGTTCTAATAGAAGGTATTTTTCGGCTGTCTTAATAAGATGTGAGCATAGCTTACTGATACCAGAAGCTAAATTGCAGAGTAAAGATCCTTAGTTTTCTTGTTCCTGCTATACAAAGGAGAGATGAAAAAATTTTTTTCTTGATAGCCTGGTTTTAACATAACCACCAACCAGACCGGTTATGTTAAAAAACAAACAACCAGCTCTTTTGGAAATTCCATGCTTGCTTGTTCTCTTGAATAAGTGACCAGAGTTGCTGGGATTATGCTGTTGTTTCACTTCCATGTATTCAGATGCCTAATATTTTTGTTCAAGTTATTTACATTTTGTTGGTAACTGTTAACCTGTTAGTAGGCAAAGTAAACAGGAGTGCCGATTCCTTAGTATTTGAATCCATCTGTATTTTAATATCTATACATATTTTAGTAATCCAAAGTGACTTCAAAGGAAAACATGGAAGATTGGACAATACACTTGCTCTTTATAGCAGAAAAAAAAGCGATGGAATTTTTCTGCCTGTCTCCTTTACTTCTGTAAGCCTTCTGGTGGACTGAGGGCAAGAGCACCTTAAGTACCTTGCAAGGTATGCTTTCTCCACACAAAATGATGATGGGCAACATCTTACTTTTGTATTCTTATAGGAGTGTGTACTTAAACATATCACTCTCAGAGCTTGCAGATTTTTGCTTCGTTAGGCCAGCTGCTCTAGGTCAGGTTATCAAGCAGCCTGCTATCAGGATGTGCGTACTAATAGGGCAAACAGTATTCTGGATTACAGTAGTTGTCTTTGGAAATTTTCAGTTGGTTCCTTGATTAGTAAATAAAAGTAAATAAATGTGTATCTCTTCAGTGGCACCTCTTTTTTTTTTTTTTTTTAAATCCCATCCATCTTCTCTTCTGCTTTGGGTCTTGTTCTGGTCTGCTCTTCAGTAAACTTTGTTCATCATGCTAGTTTTATGTGGGTTTTTTCATGACTAAAGACTTTTGGCTTTTCATAAACAGCATGACACTGCTCAGTTTCTCTGAGTACTTAAGGTTCCTTACTCAAATAATGGTTTAGCTACTTTGATGTTTAGTGCTTGTCTTTCCCCTATCCCATCCCCTTCTTCAGCAATCTGTTGCACTTTTCATAAAGCCTTGTTCCTCTTTTTCCCGAACTTGCTTTGAGTTGACTATTCTGTATTTCCTACTTTGTCCATCTTTGTTGCCTTTCAGGATGTCATTCATCTCCTTGATCCGTGCAGGAAAGGGAGGAAGACTGCTCAATGTTTTCTGGCAGTGTCTGTGGCAGATATAATCTGTAAAGATTACCGTGTCTCTTGCTCTTTCCTAAATGTACAGGCACCATGAAGAACATCTCCATGTGTTCTAGTAATTCCTGTATATCCAGTATGAAGCTAACCTGAAATATTTTGAATATCTCTGAGCAAAAAAGGGAGACTATGCCTTGGCTGCTAGATCCATGTGGGGATCCATCTTCCCTCAGATAGGTTGTGTAGCACCACTGAACTCCATGGTGATCTCTTTTTCTTAAGCTCTGAAGCTATAACATCTCCTTTATTTTTAGTTCAAGTACAGTCTCAAATTAGCAGTGTGGAGTTCTGGCTTATTTCCAAAGATGGTGTGTTTTTTTTTTTTTTTTAAAGTGTTGAAAAGAGAGAAGTTCAAATTTTGAAGCCATTAAAAGTGGCTTTACTTTTTACTTGTGTTGGAAAGGAAGACCTCAATGTGGTATATGGTGTTATGAGTTGGGACTGAGCTCTCTGTTGTGACCATCTTGATGGCTACATTGCCATGTTCATTGTTTCCTTTTTGCCTTGTACTGGAAACTGGTTGTATGAAGGGACGAGTCTGTTAGGCTGCAATGGGTCCATTTGGTGCACCTGGTATGAGCTCTGAATCTTGGTTTTCTTATCCCTTTTGCTATACCACTGCGATTTCACGTGATGCTCTGCTGTTTCAGATGTGTCTAGAAAAACTGTATTCTTCCTAAGGATACCTCTGCTGTGGCGTTATCCTCAGAGTGTGTTAGATCACACTCATGACCTTCTTGTTCACTCTTTCACAAAATGGAAAAAAGAGCAGGTCTATATCAAAAGTTATCTTTTTGTAGCAATCTTTCTTAAAAAGGACAGCACATCATTACATGAAATACACCAGATGAGTAACATCAGTAGAAAATTAAAGGAAAAAATCTGCTGGAAAAGTGGCTTTGTTTTGGAGTCTTTCCATCTAGTAAGGTATTTTTGGTAGTCTGCAAGGACTTCAGTATGACACTAAATATTTTTTTGTGCTTTTTTATTTTCTGGGTACCTCAGACGTGGTGATCTTGAGTACTGTTTGGAGGTCTGTAAGGTCAGGATTTAAAAGCCTTTTTTTTTTTATTTTTTAATTTTTTAAATTTGTCCTCATTTCATTCCTGCAACCTGCCTTACTAAAATCATTTTAGTAGTTTTTTTCAGGACAAAAATTGGTACAGGAAACCAAACTCCTCTCGTCAGAACCCTAGCAACTTCTGGTGCTGGCAGAGATACTATTAAATAATCAGAAGGTTGTATAATGTTAGCATGTCCTGGAATTACTTAAATGGATAATTTTGTCAAAGTTTTAGTGTAATGTCTGCTTCTTGAACTATGATAACAAAAATAACAAATAATTTGGAGAGCATTAGATTGATCAGTTTATACCCAATATTCGGATGCTGAAATTGGTGAAATTCATATAAACCGTCCCAAAGGATCAACTTTTTCTATTTGGCCTCATAAAAGTCTACTTAGACAAGGTTAATCTGAAAGGCCTCTGTTAGAAAGGATTTTCCTGTGTTTTTCTCTCAGTGAGAAATGTCTTTTAGACTTTTGTCTTATGGCTGCCATCAGAGAATATTCAAAAAGAAGTTAAAAAGGGATTCAAAACATTATCCCAAGTTGACAAACTAAGCTTGAACTACACATTCAGGACCATAATGTAACACAGTTGTTGTTTTAGTTTTTTTTTTTTTAAATTGTCCTGAGTTCTTTAAAAACTCTTTATTCAAATAACTTGACATCACGTGTATGTGTGAGAAAGCCAGTAAGCAAACCTGGAAAAGTTGGTTTTCTTTTCGGTCAATTAGTGTTAGAGCAGTGAGGACTAAGAAAAGGAGGAATGTGGGAAGAACAGTCCCCCTTCCCTTTTTTTTTGTAGGAGCAGATGATTAGATAGGCTTACCCTTCATCCTTAGCCTTAACCCTCTTTTTGTGTTGTCTGAGTAAAAGCAAAGTCTCACATTTGCTGTGGGCTAAAAGGCGTGTGTGTGTAGGTAGGAACGTATGTGATCAGTTAGTGAAGATAAGCTGACAAAAGGTAACTTGTAAACATGATTGTGAATTTGAACCCTTAGCTGTCAAATTCAGATTGAGTTACCTTATGTCAGGGTATCTGCAACCTCATGTTAGATTAATAAAACCTTTTCCACACCAGAAAGTCCTTGTCTTCTATATTGTTAAGCAGGAAATGATACAGTTTCAGTGCCGATGGGCAATCCATTTCACTTGATGAAAGAGTGTTATGGTTTCTTGGTCTTTAAAGTCTTTAAAATTATTAGATCTTTTTGTGGGGTATTCCACAGAATCACAGAATGTTAGAGATTGGAAGGGACCTCGAAAGATCATCTAGTCCAATCCCCCTACCAGAGCAGGAACAATTCCATACATAAATGAAGGCTTGGTGAGGAATTACTGGGTGAAATTCCTAAAAAGTTGCGTAGGAGGTCATATTAGATTATAATGAGTACATTCTAGGTTTAACAATGTGGTTTTTTTGTCCTTTTTTTTTAAACTTATAACAGAAAAGGTATTTTTTTTCCCTGCAAAACAACTGTTCTAGACTCTCCAGTTAGCTACCTGTAACCATATTTTTATAGAGGTATAGAGATACCATGAAAGTTGGATGAAATTTTTATTCAGTGTGAGAGAAAATGTACCTTGGCAAAGCTTTTGTTGGTTGATGTGTACCCACTGTCTGTATTGGCTCTTCTCCCTGTGTGTGCATGCATCTGCATGCATATATGACTTGAATAGGGTGTTCAAATTCTTCTTAATGGATTATAATAACATTTAAAACTCATCAAAATTTTGTAGCCTTCTGCCTCTGCAGTAGAATCTTGGTATATCTTGGGATGTACCAGGATTTATCTTGGGATTAGTATATCTTGGGATATACCATGATTTGTTTTAACATTACGCTCAATGGCAGCGATGGGGGCTAACAAGACAATAAAACAGGACCTCAGAGTCATAAATCTGAGAAAGCAGGTATTTTGACTTCATCACTAGATTATATTAAAATGTCCTAAAGTTCATTAATTTATCTCCTTCTTCAATGAGAGTTTTCTAGGTCAGTGGTTCCTTAACCGGGGAATAAGGCCATGGTAAATGAACTACAGATGGAACTTAAAAGCATGTTGAATTATGTTAAGTTAAAAAATATTATGTTAGGATGATTCATATTTTGTTAACCATTTTTGGAGCTCACAGTGATCTGTATTCTGAGAAATGTTAGGACTGTAGTTCTGGAGTGAATGATGTGAGGAAAATGTGTAATCTTTATTCATGTACTTATTTACTGTATTGAAGGTACAAACAGGGAAAAACCCACTTGTGCATTTTTTGTTGATCTACTTTGGTGACTTTACTGTAGCTTTGGAGTGCCTTGTGATGTTATGTGCATTTTGGATTACCTCATGAGCGTGATACAAGAGTTAAAGTATTTTCCTCCTTCAAAGATGGTTTACGAGACAGAGGCAAATTAAGCTAGGGCTGCAGATGAACTTGTAGCCCTCATCATTGCAACTTCTACCTCTTTGTTGCATGGATGTTGCAAGGGAACCAGCAATCATCGTGGCTGTTTGATAGCAGCCTAAACTGTATCATGAGAGTCCGTCTCTGTCCACTTTCTCCCTTGGTTAAGCGTACTTGCAAGTTCTCTTCATTGGAATTTTTGCTTTACTTTCACACACTGGGCCAGCTTAAGAAGTTAAGCACAAAAACCTAATGATGTAAGAAAACATAAAAACTTTACTGCCAATTTAGCTACCGAAACTGTTTCATCATGCCATGGAAGAGTGCCAGGAAGATGAGCCTTGTCTCTGACTTGCTCTTTTTTTCCAGGTAGTAGCCCTGAGTTTGGTCAGCTTGTGAAGGCATATGCTTGGTGGGAAGTTGTGTTATGTGGCATAGACTGAGCTTGCATCTCTTTTTGGCCTGTTAGCCTTTTTGTTCTAGCTTTAAGGTTTTTTTACCATTTTGTGAGAAAATTCAGTTTATTAAACTGTCAGGAAATGAACCTGACCAAGGTGTGGACAGTTTTAATTGGGTCATTGAGTTGATTTGTTTTACCATATATTCAGTGTGAATGCTGAAGCTTTCTAAGAAGGGGGGCAGAACTGTGCACCTGAGAGTTGGGAAAGATGGAGAAGAACTGCTGCCCTTCCTGACAGTCTAGTGTGTTCCTGAAGTGGAGAGAATCTAAACTCACATTCTCTTCCAATAAAAGTGCCTAGATCGCGTGGCTTTTCAGATGTTTTTGGCGACAGTCCTTGAGGCCCATGTAATCTGTACTATTGCACAAAAAAGAATCAAAGAATCATGGCACAGAGGGAAAGAAAAGGAAACATGACTCCAATCCAGTGGTTAATGTGCTTACCTTCAGGGAAGAGGAAAAAGAAACTTTCTGGGATTTAATTAGTGTTTACGCATTTTACAGGAAATCGCTCCTGGATAATGTTTTATTTTCTCAGTGCAAATGTGTAGCACAAGTACCAAGTTAGGAATGATATGCAAATGAAGTGGAGAGAGTGTGGGAGAGTATAGATGGAACATAGAATACGTTGTATCAGTGGGATTATTGTCTACTCTTAGTAGAGTTAGGAAAGAGTAGTTATTTGTTCAGGAGCTTTAATGCTGAGTAATTTTTTTTTCAGTAGTGAAATTCAGTTAATTTTCCAAAGAACTTACTCTCATAAATTGTGTTTCTTTGCATTTGTTAATTCATGTGTTGAAGTACTAATACTCTGTGGTATTTTTTGAAATGTATTTGAGTATATATAGTAAGTGTGATTAATAAGAAATAGATGGTATTGTGCTTATGCTAGAGGTATCTTGAATTTTAAAAACAGTGCTTTTCTTTAGTTCTGAATTGGGATCTCTTAGGATAATAGAAATAATTTTCCTTGTGTGATTGCTGCAGTAATCCAAAATAAAATTATTTTTGCTTTAGAATTCATATTTCTCTCCTACTGTTACACTGATCAACCTGAGCCTGAATAAGGACTTAAGGCATATCGTGGAAGTCTCTATATACACTTAGGTTGGGACATTGAGAGCTGAATGGTAAGGATGCTAGACTTTGTAAATTTTTTTTGTTCATTTTGCTTTCCAGCATCAGAGAAGTTTGTAGTTGGCATGCCTAGTTAAATTTATTTCTTCAAATTTATTTATGTAGACTATTATGACAGACACAGACTATATATAGAAAGCCTGTAAACATTTTGCTTGTGTTTTTGAAGTAGAGGCGGGGTCTCTCACTGTTGATATCAAACCAGATGTTAGCTGCGGTCTTCAAGATGCTCTGTGATAGTTTGTCAAGAACTATTTCAAATACTTTAGCTAGGTTGCTCTTTACTTCTCTTGTGCTGTATTCTTAGCCTATACAGCAAACCTTGTTATAGATAGCTAAAGTTTGTGAGTTCTCTGCTTTTGTCTTTCTGCGGACAAATGTGGTCTGTTTGGACAGTGAACCTTTTGCACAAGGATCTCCATTTTACTGTGTCACACAATGCCAGACACAAGGAGGGCCTCACTCCATGAGCAGAATGCCCTGTTCGTTACCCCAGCACAGTCCTAGAGCCTGGCTAACCTCACTTTCAGTTTCAGTAAGTATTTGGACTCCTGGCCCTGACCTAGGAACTGGCAGTTTCAAAGGTCCAGAACATCAAAGACTGCACAAAAATGCAAATAAAGTTCTCTGTTATCAAGTAATATTATGCAGAATATAAATGTGTTAGCTGTATGCATGTGCTAGAAAAAACAATTAGATTCTTATTTACTGTGTAGATTTTTAAGCTGAAAGTCAGACTTGGGCTCTAGAGCTGTGCAGAGTCAGCAGAAAACTGATCAAAAAGGTGACTATTTTACATCATGCTAAATTGCAGAGCTGACTCAGTGAGACTGGGGCAGGTGCCAGCTGTGGTCCAAGAAATGGGTCTGCACTGAGTGGTTGAGGGCAAGGAGGGTTGAGGGTGGGAGCACAGCAGCCACATCAAAATGAGGTTTGTCTTTTGGGGAGCTGCAGCCTGAGAATTCTTATTTTAGTGAAATAACTCAGTTTATTCACCATCAATTTTGAATGTATCTGGTTGTCATGGAGTCTGAACTTGACCACTGTAAATTTTCAAAGTTACTGAATTTCATATGAACTGTTATTTGAAAGCATGTTGAACAGGATTTTTAAACATGGTGTTTCTGTACTGACACGTCTGGTGAAAGCTGGAGCTTGGTTTTGGGTTTCCAAGTTAAAAAGAGCTGGAAGAGCAGTTGTGGTATACGTAGTTTTGGAAATAAGGGGTTCCTCCTCTTTTTCTTTAAACAGCTTTTAACTTTTCTTTCCCATCTGTAGGTTGAGGGTCCCAGTTACTTTGTCAGTATCCCAACATTCTAGAAGTAATTCTGAAATTCCCTTCAAGCACCTTTTAACATTGATAGATCTAATTAGAAAGCAAATATGAGTTCTGTAATCAAACTTAAGCTGTGATTATGTTCTCATTTACTATACTTGCATGGCTATTCCATATTCTGTTTTAGTACTATGCTTTTGAGATATGTAGAAAAAGAGAAGTAATGTGCTGGGACTTTGAGTTGTGAGCCCGCCTGGATGCATTCCTGTGTGATCTGATCTAGGTGTTCCTGCTCCGGCAGGGGGATTGGACTAGATGATCTTTCGAGGTCCCTTCCAATCCCTAACATTCTGTGATTCTTTGTGATTCTGTGAAATAGAGAAAACGGATATCCTTTTATTTGAAGAATGTGTTTAGAGTTAGTTTGAGAAATAGCCATTTGTGAGCCAAAATTGCTTTGGTTGTTGCTGTCAACCTAAATCAGTCTGTTCCCCTCACCTTTCTGGAGAGGCAGTGTCTACCCTGTTCCTGAAGTACTGAGTTTGACTATTTTAATATAAATGTGAAGCCTGTGAACTTGTCCTGCATAAAAATCATCATCTGATGATAAGACAGACTGTGTCTTGTCTGTTTCCCTGAGAGGAGAAAAAAAAGGAGAAAGCTTAGAGCTGAGGCCATCCTTCATGGCAGGCTTCTTAAATGGTTGTGTTCTAGATACAGTAATTTTAGTATTTCTTTCCTAGTGGCTGTGAGAATGATGTTGTGGCTGAAGTCTTATTGGAAAGACTCATGATTTGGCTAGCTTGTTGATTGATTTCTGGGGGCTGGAGTTTTATAGAAGGTTTACACTGAGTTCTGCAGGATTTCTAGGGTGATAAAAGTATGTATGTATTTGTAACTGAAGAAATGTCTCCCTTTTTCTGCTCCTTATAGATGCAATGGCTCACAAACATCTCTGAACAAGTGTCCCCAGAAAAATCCATCTAAGTGAGTGAAGTCTGATAGATGCATTAGGGAAAATTCTGATGTTTGAGAACTATATATTTTCCATTTAGTTTCTTTGGATACAAGATGGAATTAGACAAACTTTAGTTTTTAAATGCTGAACTGAAGCTTCGGCACTTAAATCTGATTTATCATGTTAAAGTGCAAAGGATATCAGCAGCACTTAACCATTATCACTTTTCATATCAGAAGTATACCTGCTTTGGCAGAAGGTGTGGAGATTTTGGGGGTGAAGTGTGGTTTAAGACCGGCATATGATTAACATATGAGCAGGGAGAGCATGTTTGAAAAGGTTAAAAAAGTGTTTTAAAAAGGCACATAAACCAGTGTATGGCTGAAACAAGCCACTTATCCAAAGTCTCACAAATAAGCACTATCTATTTGCAGTGCTAGCCAGCAGTTTACAGTTGTGTGTGGTTGGTTGTTTAGTTGGGGGTTTTTTTTGTTGTTTTTTGGGGTTTTTTTTAATTTGGAAGACCGTAGGTGCGCATATCTCCATGTACTAAAATATTTTGGAGGCCTTCAAGATTAAAGATACTACTGTATCAGGGCCACGAACATCTAGGTTGTTATAAATGTACTTGAAATATCTAACTTCAGATTGTCTTTTAAAGTAATGTAGGAACTATCTGCTGCCAAAGTTGAAACAGAGAAGTGGTCTTATTTCATTTAGACATATGATAGCAGCTCTGCAGATCATTTCCCAGGAATCTGTATAAGTATATAAAGTATTTTTGTAATGGAGTTTGTTGTGATCTGAGTAAGATTTTGCATCCTCTGTTTTTGGTCAATTCTGTTACAGTAATGTTTGCTGAAACATGATGATAACCTGTGAACTTATTAACCTCTAGTTCCTGTTACATGAACTTTGCAGCATTATATGGAATTTGTCATGCTTCAGGGCAGAATTAAAAGGGGAAAAGAAAAAGCACAGTTAAAACTAGAAAACAGTGGTGATGTCAAAACCCAGTAACATCTGAATTCAATAAGTATGGGTCACTTGGAAAGCTGAAATCTCTTGAATGTGTCATAATATTTTGTTTAAATCACTGGTAGCTGTGAAAATACTGTATGATTCCGATGCCCATTTTATTTTCTTCCATTTCTTGGCATTCCTTTTTTTTTTTTTTTTAAACGGCTGTTTTAGCAAACTATTGGGTAGAAACTGTTGTTTGCCTGTTGAAAAATAAGTTTTTATGTTTTAATCAATATAAAGGCATTGCAGTTAAAATAGTCTGTATTTGCAAGGAAGAACAACTGCCCTTACCTCCCATATATATAGTGTGTGTGTATTTATACGTATGTATAATGTGGGTCTGAGCTCTTGCAGTTTTTGAGAGGTAAAAGCATTTCATTACACATTGCCTGTCTGGAGAGTACTACAGGTGATGTGCCAGCTCTAGGATTAAAAACTTGAAGTAGCTGCTTCTGAGTACCCTTTCTTGCCAGGTCTCCGAGAAGTAGAGTGTCTGTTTTGTAAATAAAAGGGCACAACAAAGAATGGAAGTAGTAGTTAGTGACCGCTAAACTGGAAGAGTAGTAAGCTGTAGTAATACCAAGACTGTAGTAAAGACCTGTAAATTGAGTGGTTTGGCGGCTTTCAGTGGAAATTTTTGACATTTGTTTAATTCATTTGTTTGTTTGCTTGCTTTATTGCTGAAAAAATGAAGGAGAAGTAGGAAGGTTATACTCCTGAGACGTTTTTGGTCTAAAGTTCTAAGCTGATGAATGCAAATATATAGTTGCATATGTTTTGCTCTGCATTTTTAAAGTTATTTTCCAAACTCCAAGGAGCAGGAACAGTTTTTGTAAATGAAATGATCAATCTTTTTGAGGACATCTATAGAAGAATCTCAGCTCTGAAAAGCATTTCACAATTGTGAGAGCATATTACTCTGGATAAAGTAGTTTACAGCTCTTGTGGATATTCTACTTTGAAATATGACTTTATTTTCATGCTACTGTTAAGTTAATGTTTAACATATTAACTGAAATGGCTCTGTTTCTTAAAAAAATATTAAATAGTTGCTTATCAGAAGTCATCTTTTAAGGAAGCCATAGGTAGGATGTGTGTGTTAACATAAAAAAGAACTAGGTTGTTACACACATCTGTTTTTGTAAGATAACATAGAAATAATTAAAAAAATCTGGATTTCATAAATACCTTTCCTGTCCTGGAATTCTGTTGTCTTTATGCTTATGTGAATTTGAGGTGGAGTTGTTTTCAAGGATAATGTAAATGGGACTCCTTAGTAATACCATTTATACTCGGTGAGACCATTAAACCTTACAGAAGGAAGTGCTTGGTTAAGAGTTCAGTGCCATCCAACGGTTGTGAATGTTTCAGCTGATACTGTAGAGGATGAGCAACTCCTGCTGTAGCATCTCTTTGCTTGAATGTAAATACAGTGGAGTGACTTTGCTGTTCCAAAACAGTTAAAACGTAACCGCATCTGTTTTGCTTGACACTGGTGAGTGGGTGGAAAAAATAACCACTCCCCTCTCTAATTTGTGGTTCCTTATATGGTCAGTATACTCAAATATTTTAAGTTTGTGCTTCTAAAATTAATATTTTTAGTCAGTGAGTAAGAAAAAAGCATATGCAAATTATCTAAAACATCTCAAGTATTTGAACTTTTATATTATCATAAGTGTGGGGCCCTTTTTTTTTTTCCTCCTAAATTATGTCAGTTTAGTTCTTCCTAAAACCATAGGCTTTGTTCTGGGGTTCACATGAACAAACATATTTAAAAAAACAGATCCCAAGTTGTCTGGCTGTATGGGTCAAGTGTAACTTTACACTGTTCAGTTCTCTCATGTGCAAGAAAAGCAGTACATTTTTTAGAAGCTATGCATTTCTTTTCATAAGAAGGATAGGTTTAAAAAATTTGATGTTATAAATCAGATATTTCGGAGATTCAGATTGCACTCTGGAGCCATACTGAATTAATAGTGATGTGACACCATTTGTAGGTCCTTCTATGATAAAATTAGTTGCACTTTGATGTTTAGTATTTTGACACTAATACTGGCCTAAGAGGCCCCTTTTTGTCCCAGCTGTTTGTTCCTGCTGCCAGGCTGGCTGCTGTGCATTTGTAGTGGACCAAATTAAAGGACTGATATGGGATTAAAACAGTGGTGGTTTTTTTGTCTGGTTGGTTTTGGTTTTGTTCCCCCCCCCCCTTCTTTTCCTGTTTTTCCACCTGGGTCAGTTCCCTAGTGCAGTTTTCTGGGTGACCCTGTTGTAGTATCACTGTCTCAGACAAGCAGGTGGCAGTGCAAGGGATACAGGCTGCTTAAGCAGTACTGCTGCTGAAAAGACATTCTTGTTCTACTGCAACTGTAGCTCCACCTTTGCCAGGTTTGAATTTGTGTGAGAAACTTTCATTTCAGTAAAGCTGCTTCAACATGCTTTCACACTTAAGGGATGGGTTCTTGCATCACATGTTGTAAAATTAGCTTAAGAGTGAAACTAGTAATTCACAGTATATTCTTTTTAGAGGAAGTAGTACTTTTTGGAACACTGAAAATAGTTGTGCAGTATACAAGAAAAGTGATGGTAGAGCGTGTTTTGTTTTAGACTAAATTGTTTAATAAGCATCTCATAAATCCTAATCAAGAAACTAGCATAGTTGTCTCATAGCAGTGTTCATTTAAAACTCAGTGGGAGTACGACGTATAGTACAGGGTCTTAGGATGAATGGTGTAGAGGTGAAGTTTAGTATAGACTCAGTTTTGGTTGTCATTTTCTTTTCACCCTAACTTGGAAAACAGTAATATACAAAAGTGCCTTCTACCCAAAACTTTAACATTCCCTTTCTTAAGCATGGGGTAAACTGACACGTGAAGGTGACTGTGCTCGTAGTCCCGTTAAATACGCAAAGTAAACTGAAGAAAGGTATATTATTTTTTCTTATTGAATTATGATTTTTAAAACCTAAAGTAGTAGGTTTTAATGTAGTTGATGACTGTTTCAGTGGAAACATTGAGCTAATACATTTTCCATAATACCACAGCACCTAAAACTGGAGCCAGGGATCTGTGACTAGAATTTAGCCTTTGGGAACATGCTGAAAAGTGGTGCTGGTCACAAATTACTCTTATTTTACTTAGTACTCAGTATATGGGCTATCAGGTATAGAAACATGCAGGTGACCATAAGAGTGGAGGGATATATTGGGTTTTCATGCTGAAACCATATCGGCTTTCAATTTTATGTATGTGATTTTGTGGGTGAACCTAGGATGATGTGCTGAATTCTGCTTTGTACATTGGATATATGAAGTAGTCTGATTTTCTTTTTTTTCCTCTTTGTTCTTGTGAATTATTTCTTGTATATTACATCACATCTGGTCCTGAGTAGAATGGAAGCAGTAAATACATGTGTGTGTGTTTGGTTTTTAGATGTATGTTAATCTTTACATCTGAACACATGGGATTTTACCTATTGCTAGCACCCTATGATATATATATATATATTTATTTATTTATTTTTAATTCCAGTAGTATTAGTTGCACTTCACAATTTGTTATGCAGTATTTTAAATAATACACTAAAACTGGTGTATTGGGTGAATTTTTTGCCCTGTATGTCTTATGTCAAGCAGTGTCACTGGTTATCCCTGCATGGTTTCAAGATTAGGCTGTTACAATGTAGAATAACAACAGCTTAAGAAATTGCTATTGTATAAATTTATATATGTCTAGATCCATTATATTCCAGGATGTTAATAGTCTCAATTTAATGGTATATACCTCAGGATAATTTTCCTAGTAAATAAATAAATAAATATTCTTGCTTCTAAGTAAGTATTTATGTTTTATATTGCTAGCAACAGGCCTGCCTGCATTTGCTGAAGGTCAGTGACCTGAATTATGTTCATCTCTGACAGCAGTGTGTGTAGTCTCTGTTACTTCATGAGTATGAGTTTAGAAATTACAAAATAACCTTTTCACAGAGGAAAAACTTCCAGAACTTCATTGTGATTAGTCTACAAAATCTTTCAATTTTTTACTGAAGGTGTTGTATTGAATCTTCATACAGGATACTGAATAATGAAAATAAATATATATATATACAAAGTGTTTCAGTACTAAAATGTAAAAATCTGTCCAGCAGACTTCGCTTTCAGTTCAAGCTCTTGAGTGCACTGTTGTTGATATTCTGAAAACTCTTATTTAAATTTCTCATGGGAAGCATTATTCATGTACACTTAAAATTGAAGCAAAATTGTAGTGAAAATGTGGCCTTTCTTTAAAGGTGTTTATGATAATTGCCTTTGGCACTTTGCAAACTTTCATTGGATAGAATTGGATAGATTATTTTAATTCTAGATGCTTTAAATTAATATTATATAAACTACGTAACATATGATTTATGTACATTCTTAAGTTTATGGAATAATATAGTTTAAAAAGTTAGTCTTACTGCTCTGCTGCATCTAGATTCAGCTGAACTGGCTTCCTGCTGGGCTCATATGTAGTAAGATTGTCCCCATTTGCAAAAACTGACTATCTCATTGATACCTAGGCAAACACAAAAAAGAGAAATGGGTGAGGATTATGAAACTTCTTCAGAGAGATGTTAGTAATTGTTTTTGCACTTTAACTTTTAGGTTTTTAGAAGTATGATTGCTCTGAAACCAACTTTGATTTACAGTGAACCTATTGACATAAGTTGGGTGTTGAGTGTCTTGAAGGATGGAGTAGATGCTCTTAAGGAATAGAGTGGAATAAAACATCGTAAGTCCTTAAAGAGGCTAACAGGAAAGCTAGTTTTATGTTACAAGGAAAAGTCTGAGACACGTGAAATCTTTGTTTTTCATAGTCACCATCTTCATAATATGGTAGAGTATAACCTGGGATAAAATGTGCTCAGCATCTTTGTCTTATTTAACTAAATATTTTGTAGTAAAGATGAACTCTACACTTGAAATTATTCATGAACGTGGAGTGGCTTTGGATAGGTAATCCCATTATCTGTATTTTGAGGAGATCTGAGGAGCATTGTGTGGGTAGGAAAGATGAAGAGTGGAAAGCAACAGTAATTAAAATAGGAAATAAAAGCGTGAAGTAAAGTTTTAGAATGGTAGCTTTGTACACTGTTGGTTTCTAAGAACTGCTGTTTGTTTAAATCAATGACTTGAGCTTTTATTCTTTTGTTTGCTATACCACTTTCAATAATTTGCTTTTCAACAGCTTTCTTGTCTCTTCCTCTCTCTATTCCTTTATTTCCAATTCACTTCTGTTCTGTATCAGTAAGTAGATCAAACTGGGTTCTTGACGCTCAGTAGATGTTGTTATTAAGGGCATTCTTCTAGTTATGATCTTACAGACTGTGCAATGAGTGGGATTTGTTCTTGCCTCCTCTGATCATCAATTTATTATCTAAACCAGGAAGCCCTTGTATAGGCTGTGTAAAAAGCCTGTTGATTTTAAGAACTTGGCAATGCAGAGGCACAACAGAAGACACTTGGTCATTGAGTTTACTGTATTGTCCCTGCAGCTATTAAGTATGATTTGGTTTTATCTGTTTAAAAAAACCCCATAGCTTAAAATGTTGCCCTTCTGTGTTGTGTGTCTGTGATACTGTTACCATCACAGTAACTCATTGTCTTTGTTCTCCCCTAATATTTTAAAATTACTTTTTATCTTGTGAATCCCTTCTTAGAGTACAGCACCACAGTAGACACCTGCCTTTCCACTCTGGGTCTTAATCACATGCTAGTTGTCCAGTTCTTCAGAATATGGTAATTGTTGGAGAGTTATAAGGAGACTGAAGAAACATGTTGGTTTGTGATGGATATCTTTTGCTGATTAGCTCTGAAGTGGGTGGATGTATTGATTCCCTGTTAGTAAAACTGTTAATGACTAACATAATCTTCAAAATTCTAAGGCAGCTCAGGTCTGTACATACACCTTTCCATTTTGGTTTCTCCTTTCTTATACACTTGTGAATTCTTTGCAAAATAAATACTTTTCAGGGTTAGTATTGTAAGTGATCTTAAAATATTCTAGATAAACTTCCAATCAGCAAAAAGCATAGCTTCCTATATGTGTGGAGTTGCTTTACTGCTTTGACAAAATCAACTGTGTGATTTCAAGTTCTGTAGGTATAACGTGGTAGTCTCTGTGTTTATTGGATAGTATGTTGTTATCAACTGATTTCCTCTTATGTTTTGGAATAGAGTTGACGGTCTGTTGCCCATGACAGTGCTGTGTGTTGCTAGCATTACAGTCAGTTTGATGCAACATTAGCCTGTTGTAAAGTACTGGAGATGTGCTAATGTGCTGCTTTTGGAGTTTACCGTTCCCATTGTAGAACTGGCAGAAGACAATGTATGAATGCTCTGCAATCTATTTTGTCTGAAAATCAGCTAGCTTTGCTCAGACCATGTTTGTTGATAATTTGGACTAAGCTGGCATAGTATTGAAACTGGCCTTGTTTTTATGCAAATGAGAGGTGATCCTTGCTGTATTTGAGTTTACAAGGTAGTAAAGACAAGGGAGTGATGCCTTCGGTCTTTGCAGCTGCTGCTGGAAAAGGCTTTCTGCAATCTTAGCATCCATAGATACTTTTTTTCTTTTTCTTAATTGCAGTATCTTGTTCAGAGAGAGCTTTCAAAAATGGGATTATAGCTCTGTAGCCTGAAGATACCCATGTAGGCTGGACATATCTGATGCTCCAGGACTTCTACTGTTTGTTTGTCCCAGAACTATTTAGTGTAAAGAACAGAAGAGCTTTCTCTTCCTTCATTTTTTCTTGTCCTTGAATACAAGTGACTGCCTCTGCTAAGTTTAGTGGGACTAAGCTCAGCGTAAGACACCGTGTCTCTCTGTGCAATGTATACACCTAGAATACGTACCAGACTGAATCTTTTATCCAAATTAAAGTGATTTAGGCATGAGAGTGCCTAGTTTGTAGGATCTTGTGTAGCCATAGGCAGTATTTACCACCTTTGCCAAGTTCCTGGCTGCTGTGGGTGTGGCAGTGACATTCTAGGTCTCTGTGGAACTTCAGTAGAGAAAAACTAAGGCTGTTGATTCATGATGTGGAATGTTTTTGTTTGTCTCCTCCATCTTTTGGAGGCATTACAGCAAGCTCACCTGCTCATAAAATAACAGCAGAACTGTGGCAACATATACTTCTACATGTATCACATAAGTAATTTTTCCCTGTATTCTTTCTACCCCTTTTTGTGTGTGTGTCACATTTCTGTGGCACAATGAAGAAGCCCATGCGGTGGCAGAAAAGCTAGCTAGGCTTAGGGTATATATACAGTTCTTAAACAGTGGTTGTTCGTTTAGAAGTGGAGTGAACTGCAATGTTTTCTGCTGAAATTGCAGTATCTAAGTGTATTTTAGGTTAGACACGCTTTCTCGGAGTTACGTATGTGAATAGTAATAATGTAGACTCTACAGTTTGAGTTGTTAGGTAATTTGCAGAGGTTCTCTAAACTTCTCAGTAATTTGTAAGTGGCTTTGATATCTTCATAGGTTGTAGAATTCCAGTGATATTTCATTGGAGAACATGTGAAAAGCAAATAATTTAAAAATACTTTGAGCATGGATTGGTTAATTGTTGAGTGTTGTGGTTTTTTGTTTGGTTGGTTTTGGTGGGTTTTTTGCATAATTTCACTGTTTTTAACTTTTGTTAGAGATTTCTTCTAGAAACTCATGCCTTTATATCCCTTTGTCTTGTTGAAAGTTACACGTTTATTTTTCTGAGCATGTTTTCATTTGGTGTAAGGTGTACTTAATTCAATTTCATGTGAGATATGAGGAAAAAATGAACTTGTACATTTATGGATTTATATGCACTTATAGTTTGTTGATTTGGTAAATATTCACAGAAGTTCAGTGATGTTTTATAAATATTCTTCTGAGTTTCTGAAGAAATCCACATATTTAAGGGCTTTGCAAAGATGGGTAACTATCAATAATTTTACTTTTGCAGGTTTGAGAAGAGCTTTTATTTGGATGACCTTAATTTTCAGAAATGTTCAGTGACGGGTTGAATTTTAAGTTAATCTCTGAAATTTTGACACTTTGACATTTGTTGTTAGAAAAAAAAAATCATCTTTGGGAGATAGTGTTTGTAATGTCTGACTCTACTTTTACTGTTGGAACATTTCATTTTCTGTTGGAACTTCCTTGGTTTAATGCTGTGGTTATACCTGAGAGCTAGGGTTGAACTAAGCACTATGTGAATCTAGTAGAGTGGAGGTTTACATTTTTTTAGGTATCTTACTAGTTTGTATTTACGATTACTTTTTTTTTTTCCTTGATTTTGCAGTGTTGTTTGCTGCTGGACTCCCCCTGTCCCCCACACCCCTGCAGGATGATATGAGACTTGAAAGAAGACGATGCATACAGGTGATCTTGTTTTCAAGGGGTTTTAGAAGGGAAAATCTTTTATGTTCTTGATCTATCTTTTGTTTATATTCCATTCCCTGTACACCCAAAATTGTGTCATTCCAACCTTTGTATATTTAAGAACCTGCAGAATTTTGAAATCTTTCTTTGCCCTCAAAAACTCTTTTGCAACTGTCCAGGAAAAACATTGTTTCCCTGAATGGAAATACTGTTTTCAAAGTTTTATGCAAAAAAAGGGCTTGCTTTTAAAGATGCTATCTAAATGTACTGCTTTTAGTCTTGTCTTACTTGTTATTACCCCTTTTTAATGCCCCCCACTTGCCAGCAGATGTATGTCATTTGTTTAGTGACACACTCTTTCAATCATTAATTAACTTTCTTTTAAAAAGATGTTATGGATCCATCTGCAAAAGAGCATAACAAATTAATAGCTAAGAGTTCATTATGCCTTATCACATGGTTATGTCAAGCTACTGTAAGATTTCTCAGGAACTTGGGACAGGATCTTTGAACATCTTTAAGTCACTAGCCATTCTTAAAATTGATGTTTCAGAAAAGTTCTTCCATTTTTTGCTAATCAAAAAACTGTAAGTGCCAAGTGTATTTGCAGATTAAATAGATTATCTTGAGTGATTCTGTTTTGCTGGAAATATGTTTAATATTTTGACATGAAAAATAATGATCAGCAGAAGTGGAATAAACCTTAGAGAGTGAGGATTGGTTTAGTTTATACCCAAATGCCCTTATTTAAGCAATGAACAGTTCTGTGACTTACATTTTGAGGCCTATAACAGTGAAGTACACATAAGACAGATTTTTCATTTGCTTGTTCTTTAAAACCCATGAATCCTTGGGGCTGGGAAAAAAGCTAGATAGATTTATGTATGCATGGAGATCATCTCCTGATTGACAGTTTTCAGTTGCATCAGCTGTTCATGCATAAACAGTTTTACAGGGTGTATTTACATGGAGTATGTTGGATTAAGGCCAAGATGCTGTAAGTGGATATTTCATTCTGTGAAAACTAAGCATTTGTTCGTTTCAGTTGAATGTTTGTAAGTTGTATGTTGGTAGCTCAAGTAAAACTGGGTCTAGAATTCTAAAATAAGGTGAGGAAAAAAAGAGGAGAAAGAAAAGTTATTCTGAAGGGATAGTTCGTTTGTTTTAAATACATTAATCTAGAGGAATAACATCCTCTCAAAACTGAGTCTCAAAATTGAATCTTTCAATGTCCCATTAAATTTGTGGAGCTCTGTCTAGTAGGCAGGTATCACAATTGATTACCTTGTAGGTCGTTTGCTTGTTGCCATGTAGATTAAAATATAGACCAACTTAAATATGGGGAAAATGGTTTGAAAGCTTTAAAAGTATTCATCCCACAACCAAAAGGAGAGATAATATTATGAAATAGTACCTTATGTATCTTACACTTTTTGAGAGAATTAAGTTTCATATTGCAATACAATAATCTGATTTAAAAATTAAGCACTTGCAGTTTTGGTCAGGATTTCCAGTGATTGTGAGCTTGAAGAATTATGAGTTTAAAGAACAGAAATATGTACAAGATTGTGAATTTTAAGTAGTAATTGTATCTTCTAAAGTGCAAATTCTTTATTTAGAAGTCCCATACTAAATACAGAGTGAAAACCAGTCATACCTTGACAAAGACTTTCAGCCTTCTGACATGTCATATAGGTTGGAAGTTATACAAGTAATATTTATTTGCAGTTTTCTTTTTATTAGGAGAGTCAATATTAGTATGCTGAGGTTCTGAGAATAAACACAATTTGCATGACTTAAAATGAGAACATGTACTGTAATTATTTCTAATGCAATAACAGCAAGAGTCATATGATGCCTCTGCTTATATGTTTCTCAAGTTCAAAGTAGCTGGTGAAAGCTCAGGCCAGAAAGGTTTTGTGGTTATTGTGGATGGTGCTTTTGCATTTTCAACAAGGCTTGGCTTTTGAGGGTGACTGATCTGGGTGACTGATCAGAGGTGCCTGGTAATGTCTAAGCTACCTTCAGCTAAAGGATAAAAGCTTCTAGAGGGTAAACAAATTCTTTGTTATAATGGGCATCACTTAATTTCACTGCAAATTGACCTACTCTAAAACCCTAAAATTAACCACTGCATAACGGGGGGGGGTGGGGGGGGGGAAGTCCTCTTGAGAAAGAGGATTTTTTTTCACTTTTTCTATCTTGGAGTACCTGAATTATAGATGGCCACTCTAAGCCGAAAACACAGAATTGTATTAAGGTCCACTGCTTAAAAAAAAAAGGTGAAACTATGAAGAAATGGTGAATTGAATTTTATTTTCTAGTTTGACTAACCAGGAAAACAAATTTGCAGTATGTATGACTTATCTTTTTGCTCTGTTCTTAGCACCTATGATATGTAGGACACATATAGAGAAGGGTGCTTTAAGATACTGTGTGGAGGGCTCAAAGATTTTCAATAATTGCTTTTTGTCAGTCTTGTTAGCTTGTAGATTTTATAGGATCTATGCTGCTTTTCTGTGAAACACACTGCAAAAAGCAAAGCTAGGGGTTCAGATCATTACAGGAAGAGCTAAATTTATATATCAGACATGCTTGTGCATTACGAATGCATGTTATGCTAACAAAGTTAGTGCCTTAGAATGTGGTTTGTGTTAAAAAAATATTTTCAGAATGTGAATTCTTTGTTTTTACTTCTTTGTACGTTGAAAGTCAGTCTCTCCAAGGCATTTTCTGAAAGGAAGGAATCATAAATGCTAATGCTATTGCTACCATTATGGTTGTAGTTATTACGACATAACTGATAACGGTTACCCTGTTTCCGTGCCGTCGTAGTAGCAAGTGTTTACTTTTTATGATGTAGTAAGTATCAAATTTGGGATTGTGCTGTGCACTTACAAGCAGGGATTCATCTTCTGTTTTAAAGTCCATGTTTTCAAAGTGGTTGCTACATCTTGTCCTGTACCTGTTAAGCTGAGTAACTGTGTGGTTAGTTGGTACTTTTCCCCCTCCTCTTTGTGGAGGCTACCTTATAAAAATGAATGTTTTGTAACACAGAACTTTCTGGTTTTCGCTTTTATTTTTCCAGTTAGTTGCAGCCTAGGAATATGTAACTAAAACTATTTAGTTGTCTGATCATTAAGCTTTTGAGGAGCTTAAAGCTTCTTGTCTTTTCTTAACATTTGTAAGAAAAGGACTCGTATCAGTTGAGAGTATAAGGGACTGGTATAGATCTATTAAACCAAAAGTACAAGTTCCAGAAGGATCCATTCCTTAACACTACATGCTGATCCTCCCAGAGGAGATTAACTGGTAGCAGTTGTTGAAGTATTGTTCTTGAAAGCAGAAGGGAAGGAAAAAGAGGCTGCATGTCCTGAACTGTTTTGTTTTTTTTTTTTTTTTATGATGATGCACTTTATATTAAAACACAACAGATATCTCTTTCTGATTTAGATCTCCCACAAGACCATTGAACAACATTTTTTGGGACATATCTGCATAGTAAGGGCAGCATGGAAACAGGGTAACTGTTATCAGTTATGCCTTAAATAAATATATATAGTATATAAATATTATAGTATTTTTATCCAATTTCTATGCCTGTATAAACTGATCCAGAGGTCTTATCATGTAACATCATTAAAAAAAAGTGAAGGGTGGTTATTTTATCTTTAATTCTCTGGTAGAATTTGTCATGTATTAACATTATTTTTTTAACACATTCACATTTTCATGGGTAGCTTTGAATGTAGAAGACAGATGAAAATAATAGTTATATCAAGTTCTTCTCTTCATCATGAAAGTATATTGAATGTACCAGAGATGCTGAGAACCAAGCTAGTGATGTAAAATGTGAAAATGGTATATTCAAGTTTGATTAAACATTGGAAGTGATCATACTGCTCTTTAAAAAAATATTGTTCATATTTGGAAGAGGAAAAAAAACCCATTCTGGTGCTACTCAATAAGAGTAGTGCAAGAACAATGAAATAGTAAATACTTGCATAGATACTTGCCTTCCCCACCCCCATCTTCATTGCTTATTAAAGTATAACAAATCTGATCTAGGTGTTCCTGCTCCAGCAGGGGGATTGGACTAGATGATCTTTCAAGGTCCCTTCCAATCCCTAACATTCTGTGATTCTGTGAAATGCAGAGTAAAGACTTCTGGGACATTCTTGGGTTTGGTTGAGTTTATAGTCTTGCAAGTGATCAGGTGTTAGTTCTATGTAACAGTAGAATGAAAATTTAGATTTGGGCCATGTCTCTCATGTCTCATATTCCTCATATTTTAGCTGCTGGTTTCATTGGGCCTGTAGCTATTTTGAAGAATGTTTTTATATGTGTCAGTAGTAAAAAAACAAACCAAAGCAAAAATCCCTGCTGTTACTCTGTAGTCAGAAAAAAAACTGTGTCCAGTATTGCTGCTCTGTATTTTGAAGTTGGTCTGTATTACATTATTACACAGTTTGTTCAGAGCTGCTTTAAGTTTTACTAGGGAATTCCAGAAACTTACGTGGGGCATTACCTTTTTATCACTTACCTGTATCTTCTTGTGGAAATGACAACTGTAATGTCTATGGTTCCACTTAAGTAGCTACATACCCGAAGTGTCTTTTGTGAGATGCATGTTGTTGGCATTAAACCAGAACTGGATTGTAAAGGAGCAAACATTTGGCCTGTATGCTAATTCCATACTGAAGCATGGTATGGGCTGATTACAGTTTAGGTTTTGATTGTTGATTTTCATTCCTGTTAGACTGATCTGTCTGTCAGTAACTTGTTCACGTATTTGACTGTATTGTTATAGGTAGTTTTTGTTGGATATTCAGGTCTTGACTGGGCAGATAAGCAGAAGTTGAACATAAACAGAAGATACCAAGAAAATAATGTAAGAGATGAGGTTGCTTATTAGTAGTGAAAGTTTTAAATATAGATAGCTAATAAGCACTTTGCATGAATAAGAATGCTTTTAGGGTTAACCACTATTTTTACATAGATAACTCCCTTTGTGGGAGTTGCTCATGCTGTCTTTCTGGCTGTTAAGTTTTTTGTCAGCAGTTGTGAGAAAGCAGTGAGGAACAAGTTGAATGAAGTTACTTACTGAAGGGCAACAGTTATCATATTGAAAGTGGAAGTTCTGCTTTTTAGAGATGGAGTCATTGACCTCAATGAATGATAACCTTGAAGTCAAGAGACTAGATTAATGCTCTACTTTCTGTATTTGAGATCAGAAATGTGAAAACCCAAAGAGCTAAAGTTAGACTCATGCATCCATATTTAAAAAGAATTTGCCTATTTAAAAGAAAAGGGATTTTTTTTTTCCCCTCCTCCAAAATTGCCTCGTACCTGTGATACTGAAGATGTGTAAGTTTTCAGCCTGACCTCAGAGGAAACAAATGACAAAGAACCTGTTGCAAAGTTTTTGCATGGAAGCATAGCTACTTTTCTTATTCAGGAACAGACTGAAGCATCTAAACAAGAAAATCTTTAGAAGCCTCTGTTTTTATTTAATTTGCTTCCTCTTAAGAGCGAGCAACTCTCTTTCTCTTATAGGTGTGAACTCCTGTTAGCAGTTATCTGGATTTTTTTCATGTCTTAAGAATCATTTGTGTTTTCCAGCAAAAGTAATTGAAAAATTCTTTCTTAGGCTGTTTGTAAGAGTACTTAGTGGCACTCACAGGGGTATTGGGTGGCTGTAGTCAACAGTAGCTTGTTTCTTCACAAGGGCAGGGAAAACGGGGTGGGGGGGGGACACAGAGCTCCAGTCACTGCAGCTGAGTCTCCCTCTCCTGTGTTAGTGGAGTTGAGATGATGTCAGCTCCGGGCACCATCAGGAGATAGGAGAGTCAGAGGACGTCTGCACTTTCAAAACCTATGTTGCTACATATGCTTGAAGTAGAAGAATCTTAAAGATACACATCTATAGTTTTAATATTTTGGAAAATAATTTTTAATTTTGTATCCTGATTTATGTAGGGTTTTTTTAGGTAACTTTCAACAAAGTACTAAGTAATGAGGACATTTCTTTTTAATGAACAGAAGAGCTCCAGCAACTATATTACAAGGCTGAAATTTATTTCTGTTACCTATTTCTAAGAGTAAAGACTCACTTAGACTTGAGAAAATTTTGATTTTGAACAAAAAATTCCAATCCAGATTGAGTTGCAATATTATAAAAAATATACATTTTCAGAATTATTGTTCAGTCCACTGAGAATGCCTGAGGTCTATAGTGAACATAAGACTACAAATATAGAGCCTTACTTATAGCCCTGAAAGTCATCAAATGAGCAGCTGTAATGAAGAAGCCTCTGTGTTGTCAGTGTTCAGTGTGTGAATGAAAAGTAAAGGTTCTCTTGGGTAACACAATAATAGGATGGCTAGACTGTGTTCAGAGCTAATATAGTCTTGGCATTGTGCTATATCATGTTGACTTACTGGCTCAGATGTTTGCTAGTATGAGTGTTGCTGTCTTACGCATCATATTGTATAGCAGACAGCTTTTTTTTGGTGCTGTTTTGTATGCTTTTAGTAACAAACTGCATTCACGGAGTGATACTGTTTGCCTGGGTTGTGAGGTTTTTGAGTGAAGCTAAGAGTGGGATGGGCTTTGAAGTGAATCTTAGCCCTGTGCTTCTTGGGGGAAGGCCATTGTTTTTTATCTAGAGGAAGCTTCTTCCCTTGAACTCAGCAGTGGGCAACACTAGTTGAAGAGCTTGCCCTTCATAGCTTTCTAAGAATCACATCTGAAGTCTTCCCTTCCTAAAGTACATTCTAGGGTACAAATCTTTCATTGCACACAGCAATAGCTTTATTTCGATTTGCTATCTGAGGAGACAGACAATACTTTAAATTCACTAGTTTTGACCAGCCCTAGTACTAAGCAAGATTAATAATGGCTTAACTTAAACATGCACCACTTTAGTTCTTTAGCATATCCTATGCAAAATCCATAGGCAGGGGAATAAATGTTTGTAGGGGGCATCCTATTTTATAAATCCTGCAGTCAGATGTAAATGACCTCTCTCCATCCCTGAAGAGTTTGATTCTTTTGGGGTTAGGTTTTAAGATGTGGAGAGAGAGACTATAGGATGGCTCTCCTAACAGCCAATCCTGAGTAGTTCATAGTTCTTGGTAGGAATTCTGTTGATAATACTTTACTAGGTAGGTGGGGTGCAAGAACTATGCAAATATTGTCTATAAATCCTGTTGAAATTGGACATTATGACTTCTTAAAAACTGTTATTTCTCTGTTTCTATTCAGCTTTCTGTTTCCTATTCAGTTCAATTTATCCCTTGATACGTGGGGTTTAATATGTTTATATTAAATGCTATTCCAGACAGTGCTGACCACATGTTCTGTTATATTGGTGCCTAACTGGTATGTCAAGACAGATAATAAATACCAGACTATCAAAGCAAGATAGGATATACTAAGGCTCGATGGGGGAGCTTTTTGCCTAGTCATATGTAGAGGAGTAAGTGTTCCTCTCACCAAGTTTTATGATAGTTTCCATCTCTTATGCAATCAACCATCTATGCTTATTAGCTTGGATATTTCCGTAAGACAATTTAAGAACATACTTGTCAGCTGTTTTATGTCATTAGATACAATTCAGACATAATCTAAGTGGGTCTAGTAAAAACTTTCTGTTCTAAAGAACATAATTAAGCTTGGAAAATATAATAAAACTGAGAATGTTTTTAGTTCTCAGATTTTCATCTTGACGCTCTATTCTCAAAAATACGTATTTGTTGATAAGCTGTTATGGACAGTGATTAGATTAGAGAGCAAGAAACACTCATTTGTTTTTGTGAGTGGTGGTGAGACATCAAATTTGCAGTTTTGACCTTCCTGTTATCCTGGCAACAGAGTTAGTGGGTAATAACGCAGCACACAATATATTGATCATCCAGAGTGATATTCTGAAGCCTTGTTTCTGAGGCCCAGCACTTCACTGATACTTACATCTCACTCCTGTTGACATTTTGCTGAGTTAAATACCTAAATACCTTTGAAGATCTAGATCTTCAAAGATCTATATCTGCAATATACTGACAGGGACATCTGTTGAACATATTTGCTGTAAAGGTAGAACAGGTGGCAGCAGTTTTGTTCCAGACATAGAAGAGAGATCTGTTCTTGATTTCCTCCTTCCCCATGGAAATCTATTAGTGTCTTTGTTTTCCTAACAAATTGGTCTTTAATCTGTTAAAAAACTGAGGATACAAGCACAGTATTAAGTTCTACTTGTAGTGGTTAGTTCTGGTCCTTGTAACCGGTTCCTTTTTTGCATAATCCTGACTTCTATTTCATTGTCTTGTTGAATCCACTTTATTTGTGAACAAAGAATCCAACCTAAAGTTTATTACACTACCCAACACTGTCACCTTGTCTCACAGTGTCTTTACTAACATCAGAGATTATTGACATTTGTGCACCTTGCCTGTTTGAAGTCCGTATCTTGGACTGAACTTGCCACTTGTTTCCATTACCTCTGAAATGTCATTGTAGAAGGATTGATAGATATGCTCTGTCACAAAATGAAGTAGAAGGATTGTGTTTGCAGAGGTGGGTGAAGTTAATTTAATTCTTACCTGGTTTGTGGACACGAGTGATATTTTACCTGGTTATGCAGTCAGTAAGGCATTCGAATAGAGAAAAAGCACTATAATACTGTAATTGTAGTCCACAGTTCCTCAGGGCTGTCTCACTATTCCAGAGAAATAAACAACTGTTTCTGGCAATACGTGAAGATCCCTGTACAGACAGCAGAGATTACAGAACCCAAAAAGTGTGATGAATACAACCATATTTTGATAGATTATTTTTTAAATGCTAGCTTATCTGTAGTAGGACTTTCTTTTGTCTTCCGGCTCCTCAAGGTCTCTGAATATGCCTAGATGGCTTCAACTGGGACTGCAAGTTTTTGTGTATTAGTAAAAGTATATATGATTTCAGTGGTCATATTAATACAAGTTCTGACTTGTTAGTAATGTCTCTCAGAAGTAGATCAGATCCTTCTCTGTGAGTTGGATTGAATATAAAACCAATAAGAGAGATCTTCATGTAGGTATGGAATATTGGCTTACGTATGTTAGATTAATTTACTAAAAATATTAAAAAACCCCACAAAACTTGGTAAACATATTTGTTTATCTTCCAGTAATACAGAGGCTTTGTTCTAGCTTGTAATGAAAAGATGAGTTTGCCCTTTGAAGTAGTTCACTTACTAAAGTTTGTCAAAATATCTGAAAAGCAACAGATGTCCATCGTACTTTCAGTTAAAGCTTTGTTTTAAGTAATGGTCCATATTTTTATGTTAAGATGATGCTTTAAGTGGGCTATGTGTTTACTGTTTCTTTTACACTCTTTAAGGAGTTATTAATTGGTTTTTTTTTTCTTAATATTGTTTTACATTTCTAAAGCTTTCTGCTGTAAAATTACATAATCCTTTTAAAGTGCTGAGTAATTTTTGGAGAGTTACCTGAGTAAAATGATAGATCCAGAGCATATAGTTTCAGTATGTTTCTAGTGCTTAGTCTCAGAAGGTGGTCTACAAAAGCTAGTGTTTCTTCTAAGCTAAATGCTCACATCTCTGGAGTTTTCTCCAAAATTCAGTTTTTCAAAATTGGCATGTTGAGATGTTGAAGGAAAACTTTGATTCAAGCATTAAGATCATTCTGATAAATAACTGACAAAATATAAGGTAGTCTTTTGTACTTTAATTTAGACTAGTTTGCGAAGATCTTTGCATCTATGTGTTTTGTATTTGGTCATCCTCAATAGCAACTAATTGTTCTTGTCCTTTGATCTCATGGTGTAGTTGTCTGATTAGAGCACTAGCTGCTTTTAAACCAAGCACCTTGCAAAGAAACAGATTCACCAGGCCAAAATCTTCAAGCAAGCAATGCAGTTTTTTAGATCATAGCTTTTGACATATCTTCCTTCTTTTTCCTTTGCACCCCAGTATTTTACAAAAAAACATGTTCACAATTGAACCTTTTCTGTTTGTTTTGCCATTTTCACTGTTTAGAAGATTTTCTCAAGATGGTTAGAAGACACTATTTGTAAAGTATACCAAAAGAGAGCTGCAAGAGCAGATGCAGTCAGAAGAGATTTAAGAATAAAATTTCACAGACAAGAAGGCCCACTCCTCTGTTAGTATATTTAATGTTCCCAGCCACTGAAGCTGATCGCATGAAACACCACACATCTGTGCTAGTTAACTGTACTAGCCTCTAAAACTGGGTGGCTGCCTGAAAGCTGCCTATTGGGAAGGATTCCTGGAACATGCTGACTGCCACACACTCCCAGGAGTTGCTGGGGAAGAGTGCTAGTTGGAACGGATGCTATGAATGCTCTACATACACAGTGGATCATAGTCATGTCTTTGCGAACCTTCCTTGGACCAGCTGAATCTGTTAGTATAGATGTACATAGCTGCTTGTTCCATGTTTACTGAACTATTAAGTCCACTGTTGTCTACTAGTCCTTAAAAAAGGACTGGTAGAATCCTTTTTCCTTTCCCTTTGGGCTTACTCTTGTCTCGGAAGAAGATTCCTTTTTTTTCCGTCCTGGTGAAAATAAAGAAAATGCTGTTGTTTTACCTTTTGTTACGTAAATGCATAATAAATGCAAATATATATATTTTATACACACATACACATATATAAAATAACTTATATTTTCCTGACCTGGAGCTACAGGAATATTTCTTTGCTTCCTTCTCACTTACAAAGCCCAAGAGAATTTTGTGTTGCTTTCCTTTAGGATTTCTTCAAAAGTTCTCTTCCATCTTCTGACAAATTGTATCTGTAAAGTTGTTCCTGTCCTATGGCATAGGCTGCTTATGGACTTTATGGGTCTTCATGACTTGACTTCTGAAGAAAAGAGATTTTCTTCAGAAAAAGAGGCTGTTTCACACCCAAATCAAGTGGTCAAGTTTCAAGCGAGGATTCTACAACTTCAGTTTAGAATGCTGTGTTTGGCTTTGTATTCCTGCAAAGTTACTGGTAGCAAAAGGCCCCAAGCAACAACTGTTTGAATCTTGAGAAAGGCAAAGTTGTTGTGTTTTTTGTTTGTTTGGTGCTTTCCTCTATATCTGGAGGCATGTGGAGCTCCAGGGGAAGGCAAGAAGCAAAACTTCATTTTTTCCTGGGAGAAATCCAGACTCTATAGGCTGCTATCCAAATGCAAAAACTCTGACACTCTCTGTTCAGAAAAAGTGCCACCAAAATGTAGCTATCTGAATACTCCACTTTTTCAATGGAAAGCAGTTTCCTTAAATAGAGTTTGGGAGCTAACTTCGTCTAGAGCAATGATTTGGGTTAAAAACACTGCCAGCTATATAGTGACGTCTTCTTATTTGAAATCTTTCACTATGGCTACAGGTATTCAACTTGGATGCATGTAAACACTTAATGTATATTAAGACAGCTCAGAAATAATTTGTGTCCTGTAATGCTGTGATCTATAGCCTATATAATATGAATGAAATCCCTACTTTACTGTTTTTTTCAGGGAAGGATGGGAAGGGGTTGGTAGAAAAGAGAATGGAATTCTTGCTTGGCACAAATACACTTACTCATGATTTACAACTTAGTTATAGTTTAAGAGTATTTTAATACAGTATTTTATTTTTTTAATTTGTATAATGCTTTTTTCCAAATATTTTAGTTCATAGCAGTATCTTTCTGCCATCAAAAATCCACATTATCCTTGATAACAGATTAGCAGCAGCTTCATCTTTCCAAGAAGCTGCAGTAAACCATTAGTAAAATAGTTAATCTCCCTCTTATCTAAGCCTTTTGATTTAGAGAAGAGTGAATTGGTGTCTTATGAATAAGTCTATGTAGCAGGCTACTTAAACAAAGTGATTTGTTCTCCTTTCAAGATTAGCTTCATGGTTATTTATCTAATGAATCAGCTGAATTTCATCAAAGACCAGATAATTATCTGGTATTGCACCTTTTGTATTAGTGGGACCTCTTCTGTCTTCCTTATCGAAGTCCATTCAAAGATATGAACTATCTGGAAGAGTTGATCAAGTTTTGAAAATAAGAAATGTCTTGGAAAATGATTAGAAGTGTCTGTATAAGATGCTCCATTGAGAAGCATCCATATGTTCACTTTTTGAAGAGTGAAGGAATGCTTTTCTCGAGCACATTCTGGGGTCCTCCGTACAGTTACAGGGGAAAGGACAAGCACATTAACTTCTGAGTATGAATTTGCATGCCTAACACGCTTCTGGCCTTCAGTAATTAAATCCTGTCTGTCTAGTTCCTCATCTGAGTAGACAGAATGACTGTAGAATCTAATCTGATTACAGAAGGGGGCTGTATGCCTGTGTCCACTGACCGTTGTTCTTTCTTGAAGTAACATTCGTTGATCTCAACCTTATTTTTTAAGACTCTGTGATCGTTCTTTCAGAATTCAGAAATAAGGTATTAGGCGTACACACACACCTCACACACACACACCTCACACACACACACCTCACACACACACACCTCACACATGCGTGTTTCTTCCGGGCAAATTTCCCCTTGCGCTGATAAACACAGAGAAGATAGATTGGATGAATTGTTCCAAATGGATGAGCTGAACTCGGGGGACTGGGGAAACTCAACATGTAAAGTGAGAGAAGGTGGGAAGATGTCTGTCCTTCCCAAGTTCTGGAATTGAGTCTAGTTTTTAGAGTAGCTCTGCAAAGTTTATAGATTATATACATAGATAGCTATTAAAAATATTTGGTAGTAGTAAATAGATTAACTCTTGGCAGCATATTCAGTTACACCAAAGGCAAGTAGAAACAGACTGGGACATATATGCATAAATTTGTATTCTTATTTAAGAGCTTTTCAGAAGCTTTGTTTGCACGTTATCTCAGTAGGATTTTTAGTCAGTGTTGAGAGCTTCTAAAAATTCTGTTCCATATGCAAAAGCATGTTTGCATGGTTTCTTTAAAAATTATGATAGCTGTATTATCCTCAAAAAAGAAAGGATAATGTCCAGTGAGAGACAAAAGTGCAAAGTGGAAGTTTAACCGTTTCTTTTCATTTGGGGGACTTCGGTCGGTCGTTGATTTTTTTTTGGGTTTGGGGGGGGGGGGAGCGTTTCATTTTTTTTTTATTTCCTCATAATAGCATTTAATACCACATTTACATTCTTACTTGGCACACATTACCCTAGACATATTCACTTACTTTGTTATTTCTTTAACATGTCAAGGATAGATACTGTATTGGGTTTGCATGGCAATGTTTTGGTAGTGGTGTGGACTACAGGGGTGGCTTTTGTGAGAAGCTGCTAGAAGCTTCCCCCCATGTCTGATAGAGCCAATGCCAGCCAACTCTGAGACGGACCTGCTGCTGGCTAAGGCTGAGCCCATCAGTGATGGGGGTAGTGCCTTCATGATAACGTATTTAAGAAAAGGAGAAGAAACTGCTGTGCAAATAGCAGCAGAGAGAGAAGTGAGATGGGAGAGAAACAGCCCTGCTGACACCCAAGGCCAGTGCAGAAGGAGGGCAGGAGGTGCTCCAGGAGCCGGAGCAGAGATTCCCCTGCAGCCTGTGGTGCAGCCCATGATGAGGCAGCTGTGCCCATGCAGCCATGGAGGGTAACAGGGGAGCAGAGATACACCTGCAGCCCCTGGAGGGCCCTACGCCAGAGCGGGCAGGTGCACCCAAAGGAGGCGGTGACCCTGTGGGAAGCCCATGCTTGGAGTGGGCTCCTGGCAGGACCTGTGGCGCCATGGAGAGAGAAGCACAGGCTGGAACAGGTTTGCTGGCAGCACTTGTGGCCCTGTGGGGGGACCCACGCTGGAGCAGTCTGTGCCTGAAGGACCCATGGAAGGGACCCATGCTGAAGCAGTTAATGAAGAACTGCAGCCCATGGGAAGGACTCATGTTAGAGAAGTTTGTGGTGGTCTGTCTTCTGTGGAAGGGGCCCCAGGCTGGAGCAGGGGAAGAGTGTGAAGAGTCTTCCCCCCGAGGAGGAGGGAGCAGCAGAGACGACGTGTGATGAACTGACCACAGCCCCAATTCCCTGTCCCACTCCACAGCTGGGAGGGAGGAAGTAGAAAAATCAGGAGTAAAGTTAAGCCTGGGAAGAAGGGGGAGGCGAGGGAGGGGACGTATTTCTTTTTTTAAGATGTGGTTTTATTTCTCATTATCCTACTCTGATTTCATTAGTAATAATTTTTTTTTCCTAAGGCGAGTCTGTTTTGCCCATGATGGTAATCAGTGATTGATCTCTCTCTGCCCTTATGTCGACCCACAAGCCTTTCATTATATTTTCTCTCCCCTGTCCAGCTGAGGAGGGGGAGTGATAGAGCAGCTTTGGTAGGCACTTGGTGTCTAGCCAGGGTCAACTCATCACAATAGTTGAGTGTTTTTCCTTTGTCATCACTAAGCCAATATACTGAAATTTTTTGATCCTGCATTTCTGTAAATAACATTTTTGAAATAAAATTAAATAAATTAAAATAAATAAATTCTCCATCTTCTCTACAGTTGTGGAACCCATGGTGAGATAATTATCAGCATATAAAGAATGCTGCCTCTGACTTGAGTCCTTTTAATACTGTTTGTTCATCATTAGTCTCTGTGCAGCTCTAGCCTTCCATATGATTCCCATTTTGTAGAATGAAGTTTAAGCATTGATGTTTTGAAACATTAGATTATTGGCTAAAGGTGGTCAGTACCATTTCACTCTCAAGTCTACCATGCTTCCTTCTTGCAAATAATGGCAAAGGCAATTTTGCTATTTCTGTGCACTCCCTTTTGTTTCTAGAGAAGTTAGCAATAGGAAGTCTCCCCTTACTCTTTTGGGGGGCAGAGAAGAGAGGCAGTCTCCTGTGGCATCTTCTGTTTGTACATGATAGGGCTCTCTGAACTTGCTAAGAATTGTAGCATTTCTAAAAATTCCTATAGAAGTCTTTGAAGAGTGTGTATGAGATTGACATCTTGAAACAGTTCTGTGCTAGCTCATACAGCAGTGCCAGCGAACAACACCGTACTGCTTTCAACCCAGATGCTTTGGCAAATAGCAGCTTCGTGTGTTGCGACTGCTTGGCATAATGACTGGTGCTGCAAAGCAGTAGCAGGTGGTTTGGATTTTTTCTGCTTGTTCTGCACCAAGTCCCTATTTTTTTGCAGTGGCTTTGCGGCATGATAAACAATACTGTTCTTTTTTTCTGGTAAGAATTTTAATCTCTTAGATGCACTTGGTAAAAGTGGGGCTCAATGACAGTCTACTGGATAAGGATCCAAGTTACCCAGCTCTCATTTTCTTTTACAGACATAGGTGACACATACTATGCTTGTTCTATACTTTCCCCCCCCAAATGCATCACTATATTAGCAGAAAGTCCTATTACTTTGAAGATTGCTTTATGACTTTTCTAGTTTATGCCCTGCTGTCAGTAACATTTCTTCTGTACCGGCTTTGCAAGCATCATTTCCCACAACAGCTTAACATAGCCCTCAGCCTATGTCTGCTTTTTCAGTCATGGGGAGAAGGGCACTTCAAACTTCTTTCCTCTTAACCCTGGCATCTACTTGCTAGAGAAGAGTCATGCTGTTCAAATGCACATCTTCAAGCATATGTTTTCCAGAGTCCTCCTGTGGTACCTACCCGCCATGGATGGAGCAGGGTGTTTCGTGAGCATTTGCTATATATGCCCATTCATTCCCCAGAGCTGAAGAGCTAACTTGCCTTATTACAGTATTCCTTGTATCAGAAATTTTCCTGTTCTGTATATTCTTTTTTTTTTTTCTTAAAAACAAAAAAGGTAAACAGAGATTCTGTTGTTTCTGAATTGGGTAAAATTATGTTTCATTCTCTTACTTCACCTAGAACACACTTTTCAAATTTACCATAATGCTGAAGCTTCAAAATATATTGGTACCTAACCTTTTAAAATAAAGAGATTGTGTGTTAATTGTTTCACTTTTCTTGACTTGCTATGCCTAGACCCTCGGTAACATGACATTAAAGACATTGTGGTTCTTTTGCATTATAGTACAGTCATGTCTGGTGCCTATAAATGTAATGTTCAGTATGTGCCCATGAACTGGAAGTACACTCTGACCAGACCACTGGCACAGTTGTGTTTGAAACTCTGTAAGAAGCCTGCAGGGGTTAGAGCTTTGTTAACATTTATGCTATGAACTGAACTTGTGATGATCTTTTCACAGAATACAGTCATTAGCTGAACCTTGAAGAATTGCTTGTCTGTTTAGTGTTTGGATCCCATTAATATTTTTACATAATCCCCCTTCCTTAAAAATGTTCAAGTCTCTTTTCTTAGCTGGGAAGTTCTCTCTCTGCACTTCTGTATAGGCAAGAAAACCCAAACCAAACCCAAAACCATGTCTAATCTTCTGGTCAGATTTTTCTTGGTATAGTTTTTATATCCTTTGGGGAATGGTGGAATTATTTCTTCCTTCCCTGCTACATTTCTGGAACCCCCTTTGAAGTAAGCTGTCTTTTCCGGTGACCAGAGCATACCTCACTATCTGTGCATTGCTCACCACATTGATGCTACGTGTGCATGTGACAGGCTGCTCTCTCAGTAGCTTGCTCTGAGAATTGGCATATAAAACCAGAGACTGATGGAAAGAGAGGCGTAAATATTATGATTTAAGCATGACAATTGGAACACATTATCTTTGGTTTATGCGTCTTCCATAATGCCCCTAGATGAGAGAGGTGATGCTTTTTGGAAAGGAGGAGCCCCGTCATGGCAAACGCGAACTCCAGTCTCTGCTTGCAGAGACTTTGTAACCTGGTAATAAAATTTATAGATGCATGTAGCTGAAGTTGTAGACAAAATTTAAAATTTAAATTTGCACATTAGAGTTGGTACTTGAATGGTGGTGTTCTCATTATCATTGGTGTGGAAAAAAACCCAATTTTAATAGTTAACTGTAACTTTTAATATATACTGCTTAGTTTATACTAGATATAGTAAAGCCTTTGAAGGAAATGTATGAGTTACAGTTAAAAAATAATTTTCTTAGATCACAATATTATCCTAAAGAAATAATGATATAGGGGTTTTTTTTGTTTTGCTTTGGGGGGATTTTCTTGTTGTTGTTATTTTGTTTTTTAACTTTTCTGCCTTAAAATTTGTGCTACTTGAGAGAAATGAATGCAGTTTACAATGAGCCCTGCTTTGTGATTGTGTGGTTGTTTGGATTAATGAAACCTGGCATCACTGTCTTTTGGTGGTTGCTAGTTGCAAGTACATATTCAACCATATTTGAGTTTTTTCTTGAAAGCTAGTACTTCAAAATGGGACTAATCAAAAGAAGTAATTACTTAAAATGTATATACTAAATATAGAAATTATTAAAAAGGCAGGAAATTGATCTTTCAAATAAGTGCTTTGGAATTGTGAGGTTTCACTGTATCTGTGAAAGCTTGGTTTTATTCCTGATTTTAATTGGAGTTCTCTGTGATTAGCAGTAGCTAGACATGGAAATGTTATAACTTTTTACTGAGGAAAGATTTGTTTAATGACTTAGGAAGTCTGAATGCCAGTTTGTCAGGAAGTAAGAAGTGGCTTGAGACGTCTGTTGTAAAAAGCCAGTGTCAGCATATCAGTTATCAAATCGTTAAGGACACAGCAGAAAAATTACTTAGTTACAATTTACAGCCTGTCAATATTTTATAGAATAAAATAGTCCTGGTGCTTCCAGTCTACTTTAGAGTGAGGAAAAAAAACTTTTTGAATGTTACTATTTTAATGAACTATCATATGGATTAATATGGACAGCATGCCTAGGAATTTCCAAGTATTCTGTTTTTTAGAAACTATATCAGAATTCCTGTTTTTAATACAGAATGTAAAAACAGTGTATGGTCTCCGAATCATAGAATAGTTTGGGTTGGAAGGGACCTTAGAGATAACCTAGTTCCAACCCCCTTCCCACAGGCAGGGACACCTTCCACTAGACCAGGTTGCTCAAAGTCTCATCCAGCCTGGCCTTGAACACCTCCAGGAATGGGGCATCCACAGTTTCCCTGGGCAACCTGTTCCAGTGCCTCACTACCCTTACAGTAAAGAATTTCTTCCTGATATCTAATCTAAATCTGCCTTCTTCCAGTTTAAATCCATTACCCCTCGTCCTGCTGCTACATGCCCTTGTAAAAAGTCCTTCCCCATCTCTCCTGTAGGCCCCCTTCAGGTACTGGAAGGCTGCTATAGGATCTCCCTAGAGCTTTCTCTTCTAGAGCCTGAACAACCCCAACTCTTTCAGCCTGTCCTCATATGGGAGGTGTTCCAGCCCTCTGATCATCTTTGTGGCTCTCCTTTGAACTCGCTTCAACAGCTCAATGCCCTTCTTGTGTTGTGGGGCCCAGAGCTGGATGCAGTATTCCAGATGGGGTCTTGCTAGAGCAGAGTAGAGGGGGAGAATCACCTCCCTTGACCTTCTGGCCATGCTTCTCTTGATGCAGCCCAGGACACAGTTGGCCTTCTGGGCCGCAAGCGCCCACTGCCGGCACATGTTCAGTTTTTCATCTACCTTCCTTCTCCTCAGGGCTTCTCCCAAGCCATTCTCTGCTCATCCTGTATTTGTGCTTGGGATTGCCTCGACCCATGTGCAGGATCTTGCACTCAGCTTTGTTGAACTTCGTGAGGTTGTGGCATGGGCCCACCTCTCAAGCCTGTCCAGGTCCCTCTGAATGGCATCCCTTCCCTCTAACTTGTTGGCTGCACGACACAACTTGGTGTCGTCGGGAAACCTGCTGAGGGTGCATTCGATCCCACTGTCCATGTCGCCGACAAAAATGTTAAATAGCACCAGTCCCAGTACCGATCTCTGAGGAATGCCATTCGTCACCAGTCTCCATTCGGACATTAAGCCGTTGACCGCAACTCTCTGAGTGCGACCATCCAGCCAACTCCTTATCCAGTGGGTGGTCCATACATCAAATCCATATTTTTCCAGTCTGGCCACCAGGATGGCCAGGAGACTGAATGGCCTATAGTTCCCTGGGTCTTCTTTTTTACCCTTCTTGAAAATGGGGTTTATGTCTCCCCTTTTCAAGTCAGTGGGAACTTCACCAGACTGCCATGACCTTTCAAGTATGATGGTTAACGGCTTGCCAACTGCTCTGTTAGTTGCCAAAACTAAGTATGTACTATAAACTTCTGTTTGAGTGAAATAGTTAATTATTTCAAGATCATATATGAAACCAGCCATTGAAGGGATTCCCTGGAATCATTACACCAGCAGATTCCCCATAGTCAAGGTGTAATTCATAATGGTAGTTAACTTTTTGTTGTTGTTCCAATTTGTTACTTAAAAAGCCTTCCGTGTATCTAAGTCTACAAAAGGCTTCTGTTTGGCATGAATTAAGTGTATGATATGTTAATTTTTTGCCAGCATAGCAATTTCAAATGAAGTGTTGTATAGCCAGTTGGAAATTAGTAAAGCAAAAAAACTTGCAATATCAATAGGGCTATGCATTATCCAAATCCTGCAAGTGGAAGGAGGGGACATAGCATAAATTCTGAAAATATATGCTTGCTTAGAGTACCAGGTAATTTCATGTTTACAGTTGGTTTTATTTTAAAATTTTCAGCACTGTATCAGATGAAATCTACCTTCCTGGTGAACATCAGAATACAAGTTGGATTAACATAATGTAGTGAGATAGTTTGAAAATATTTGTGATTATTTAACTGTGTTGTAGAGTTAGAAAGATTTTGCACCCATTCATAATACTGTATTTATTCAAACTACAGAATTACTTTCAGACCCTCCCCCTCTCTCTTGAAAGCTGTTTTCTTTGGTCAGGTATTGAATAATTTATATCATGTGAGACTATTGCACATGATGTATTCATCCCTTGTTTAGCTCTTACATTAATGGTTTGGCATGCTAGCTGTACATTGATATGGTAGATGCTTTCCATTTTTTCTGAACCAACTGTTTAAATATATCTTGTGCCTCAGTAACTACAAATGGGAAGTGGCTTGAATTATTCTATTTCCCTTGATGTTTTTTTTTGTGTAGAAAAAGATTCCTTTTTCAATATGTATGTATTTGTAAAATAGATTAAAGAAGAGCTTTAAAAATGATTCAGGTATTTGTGATAACTTTATATTATGTTCATCTGGAAATACATTTGGAATCTGAAAAGTGAAGTTTAGACCTTAGGCTAGCTGTTAGCCACAGGTATTGATCAGGTACAAAATACTTGGTGTTTTTCACCTCTTGTACAGATCGTATGGTTGGATATGTTGCCATGTAGCAGGCAATTTGTATTCAATCTTTAATTAATTTTGCGTTGTAAACTGAAATTTGTATGTAATGTTATTTATATTCTCTTTGGAGGTGGGAAAAAGAAGGCACTGCACCAATACAATAAACTCTTACTTAACTGCTGATAAAAGTATTACTTGAGAGTACAGTTGAGCAGACTCGGAGAAGGATTAGTGCTGCAAAGTACTGGCCTAGGCCGGATTGCTTGGAAAATCTTGTAAGCCCATGGTCAGATAACACTGTGCTGCTGCTTACTACTGTTCCTGCTGCGGTGTTACAGGGTTTGCTAGATGAGCGTAAATCAAAAAGCAGTAATTTAGTTTAAAAAGCTAACATGAGATAAAGAATAGATGGTATTGATGTCTGTATGTCAGAGGGGTTGATGCACATGTACTAAGACAATTGTATGTATTTTAGGACATAAAGGGAAATATTTTAGTAGTTTTACTATTGATAAAATTTCCAAAATTGACTTGTTTTCTAAATGAGGGAGCCAGTAAAACCTTAATTTTTGTTAGAATCAGGCTGTGGAACAGGCTTTTGGGGCATTTTTAAAAAGCAGATTCCGTGACTGAGATGTGAAAAGTTTGAGTGTCATAGAGTGATAAAGAAACACAGAGCCTCTCTCCCCTTGAGCAAGAACCCAGGTTAGTGGCTTACAGAAAGTCATAGCCCTCCTTTAGCCGATCAGAAGGCAGAGCAGTGTCACGATCCTCTGAGGGTTTGAGACGCAGAGGCTGCTGCTGCCGCCGTTGCTTTCTATCCTGTACCTGGTGTGTACCTGGACAGGAGATGTCGGTTACCAGTGTCAGGCACCTTCCACAAGCACTTGAGAACAAGAAACACACAAACACCAGTCTCCCAGGTGAGTGAATTGCAGTAGCACTTTCACATCACTGTCGGGCTGTGGCAAGTGAAGTAAAACATGCACAGGATCACTTCCATCCGCTGTGGTGTAGAGGGAAGCTGTGCAGCTGCGTTCTGCTTTTGAAGAGAGAAGCAGTTGCTTCTAGAGTAAGTCCGTCAGTCTTTGCATTTACAGACTTCATTTAAAAGGGGCTGAGCAATTCCGGTTTTCAAAATACACATCTATGTGTGTGGGAAGGGAACCTCCTGAGGAGTGTTGGAAGCGGTGATGGTCAGTAGCTGCTGTACTCCTTCCTCTATGTATTCATGCTGACATAGGCAGAGAGACTTAATTTCAAATACTCTTTCAGATAAGCTGAATTATTGACACTGGTGGGAAAAAAAAATGCTTATTTCTTGTAGGATAATTTGATTTCTTACGTTCAGTCTTTACTGGTGGTTCAGCTAGGTTGAATGAGCTGAAACTCGATTTGCTTAAAATCTGTCACTGTGGAAAGAAATGAAGCCGGTTTTCTCTTCAGTCTTTTCCCTCTTCCTTGAAAACAGACAGGAATGTCATACCTGTGAAAACGGGGATAAGTAGCAGGTACTATCTGATACAGTATAGCAGCCCATATAATTTCAAAAGGTGATGTAACTAAGCCAGTGAAAGGGAACTTTCCTGCTCTTAACTGCTGTGTAAAACCCTCTGAAGAATTTTAGCAGAGAGATACCACAGTTGGAAGTGTTTGCGTAGGGCCTTCTCCGGCTATTTTAACACCTTGGCCCTTTGGGATGCATTCCTGAGGCTGTCCCGCAGCAGAGCCTCTTTTGCGGGAAGTGAAGTTTAAATCCTCATGCAGCGCTTAGCTGTAATCCCCGTGTATCATTACTGCATTGCCCTGCTCTTGCTGTGGGGGTGAAATGTAGAACATGAATCTAATCCTCGGTAGATGGAGCTAATTTTGCTTTAAACTTGAAAGTGTTAACAACAACTTGAAAATGTGACAAAGCTCAATCGCATTTCTTGTTTATGGCTTGTTTTCCGATTGGACAATAGACAGCAGCTCTACCCTGGCAACTGGGGGCTGTGATTTGCATAGCCCCCTTTGATTGGCTAGTTGGCTGAGGAGCTTGCCCAATCAGGCGGCGGGGTTTTGGTGGTAGGCTATGCTAATTACCCGCTGTTGCTGGGGTTCGGGGTGGTTTCCGCGCGCCGTGCTGCTGCATTGTGCTGCCTGGTGAGCGGCGTTGATAAATGAGCAGTTAATGATCTGCAGCAGCACCCGCGTACTGCGGGCAGGCACAGATTTTTAGAACAGAAGCGAAAGGGGGATTTAATTGCTGTTCAGTCTCGCCCTCTCTCTCTACTGGCCGAGTGAACATATATGTGTGTGTGCTTGTGTACCTGTATGTGTGTATATATATATTAAAAATGTGTGTATGTGTGCACCACCTTAATTAAAAAAAAAATCGGAAATAGCTTGAAACCAGGAAAGAGTGCAGGGTAGATGGGAGAGGACTGATCGTGCTATTTCACAACTGAATTTTTCTTATTCCCCCCTCCCCCAATTAAAGTGCCTTGAATTGAAGCAACCAGATTTATGCAGAAAGCATGGCTATGGAACATTAATAAAGTCAGCTTTAATATTAGCACCTCCTAAATTGAAAGAATCTCAGTGTCTGAGATAAGTATCTGTAGCTGGTGTGAATATAGAAGAATCTATTTCTAGAACACACACTTGCCTTTTAAAAATGGTGTATTCACATGTCTTCCCCCTCCTGCCCCCAAAAAACCTCACCCCACCAAAAACCAAACTCCACCTCAGATGTAATAGTTGAGTCTGGATTTTTTTCTGTCCTGTATATTGTTCCTACCTAAGAATATTGAGACATCTGATCTTAAAATATTTTTGTTGCTTAAATCTGCATCTGTTTCTTTTTTTGCTGCTTTCCAAACCCGCCTTTTCTCCTGTTCAATCACAGATTAATTTACCTTCTTCCGTCCTCCTCTTCCCGCCCCCCCACCCCCCCTTGCCCCCTTCCCCTTAGCATAGGTATCAATATATGTCTGAGGTTTAATACCAACTAGCATTGACTAGGAATAGTGGAAATTGCCTTCATGGGCATATTTCATATTTTTGATCAGGTGTAATTCTGGTGTCAGCAGATTTGGGATCCTTTGAGTCAAGCTGGAACTGAAATTTTGATTAAATGGTTCCATTTGACTAATTTTTTGTGAAATACTTTGAAAAACATTATGCACAGAATATTTTTTTTTTATTTCTACAAATTTGGATTTATTAGTTCTTTAATACCAAGAGAACAGACAGAATTTTCATTATTTAGTGCTTATGCTTAGGACTAAACAAGTTTTGTTTTTTAAACTAAACATTGGAACGCATTAGTTCAAGTGAGTGATAGTCTGCAGCCATTTATGAATTGTACTCATCATGAAGACCAAAGCTTACTGTTAAAAAGCAGCCTATGATTAAATGTATTTTTTACTTTGGTGGAATTTTAATTTTTCAACTGTTTTGTAAACCCTTCAGGAAACTGACAGCAAAGGTGAATCTAACTGCTCTTGAATAAAGCAAACATTTCCTTTTAATAGGGAAGCTAGGTGATTTCTAGTGCATTTTGGAAGATAAAAACTAAGATAAAATATAATTTGTACTCGCAGTGGAGTTTATTTGAAGCCTTCTGAAGCTGTGAGTGTAAAGATTCTTTTATATCATGTTTAATGGAACAACTTCGATAAAGTCATGTCAATTTAAACTTAATGTCACTAAATTTGTTGTCTATATTATGAAATTATAATGCCTTATAAAATATTTTTCTCCTTTCTGCTTTTTTACTCGCTGAATTTGATAGAAATTTCTATATAAACAGTGTTTTCTATTTGTATTTGTGTTTTTTGGAGGTTGCACTGGGAACTGAAGGACAGGTGTGGGCCTTTCACTTAGATTAAATATGCTTACATAGTTGGAATTAAGTAGTTGGTTTTAAACCTTTCTTTGCAATAATATCCACACTTCATTGTTTGTTTCTGTTTTAAGAGCTGTGATGAACTTTCATTGTGATAATAAAAAAGTAGATCTCCATTTCCCTGTCTTTATATTCCCTCTTTTTAAATGGCAGGCTTTTCATATTAAATTAGAAAACTTATAAACCGCATAGCCTAAGAATAATGGCACAAAATCATAAACATAAATTTATAGGGGGAGAGAAAAAAGCGTCAGAACCCTAGCCTTGGCACATTTTCACCAGCATTGGTGTCCTCTGAAAAATAAGTGGTTTATTCTTTTCAACTTTTTAATAAAATTATACTTTTTTAAATTGTAAAGCAAATGTTATTATTCTTTTTAAAATATTTTTTATTAAATATTTAATAATTAAGTATTGATTGCTCAGCTATTTGGTTTCACTTATTCGTTTGGCATAATACAAATACCGTGCTGGGCTGAATCATCAGTCAAACTGCTTGAATTTGAAGAGTGTTTCTCAAGCAACAGGTTTATGATGAAGAGTTGTACAGACTTACAGTGTAGTAGGAAAACTTCTGAAGATTATTAAATGTATATTAGAAAAAAACCCCCTTCAATAATAAATATGGTGGTGTGTATACAGCTGCACATTTGACAACATTTCTTCTTTAAATACTAGAATATCCTCTCTTGGAGAATCAGAGGATCACATGAAGGCAGTGTGTCAAAAGGGAGCTTAAAAAAAACAAACCAAACCATCACCCAGCAGTAGAATAAACAAAGTTGCTGATGTGAAACCTCTCATTCATTTCTTGATGTCAGTGTCATTGCCTCTTTGCAGGAGGGCAGCCTTAATTTTTGTTACTGTTCAGCAGAGGCCATCAGATGAAAATGGCAAGTTCACAACAAACAAAAGGAGGTGGTACTTAATGCTGCCTGTGAGTAAGCTGTGGAGCCTTTTGCCACGAGTCTTTTGGAAGCTAAAAGCTGAAATGCAAAAATTGTTTCAGAAACTCCATGGAAGGAAAGGATGCATGATATATATGTATACACACACATTAATCATAAAGACTCTGCTTCATGTGATGCCTGGACTGGAGACCAGATGAATATGCCAGGCACCTACTGTTGTATGCTTGCCCTGTTCTCTTCCAAGATGACTGCTGTTGGCCACTTTCAGAGAGAGAACACTAATTTGAATGGATATTTGGTTTGTTATATGAGTAATTTCTAAGTGCCCTGTTGCTTCAAAGAACTATTTTACTTTTCAATCCTTAGTCCAAGATTAATCAAGTATCCTTTTTTGTTTGGTTTTGTTAGGAAGCAGAAATGAACATCCATTTCAGACCACTCCCATTTGATTTACTTTTCCCAAATTCTTGAAAACTAACCTGCAAATCTCTATAAACCAGAGATTTACCCACTAGTATGTGTTCCTTGTCTTTGTAAAGACTTTCAAATTCTGTATATACAAAATTATAAATTTAAAATCGTGGAACCCTTTTGTGTTTAACCCATGTCTCCCTGTTCTTCTGTGAAACAGGATAAAATTCAGTCTCGTAAGAATATTGCAGAAGGAAATTGTGAATTGCATGGATGCAAAAACAATGACTACTGTATAGAATATATATGCAGACCGTAATAGTTTTATTTGGAGCACAGTCTGAGGAGTGTCAAGGGGTATTATGTTAAATACAATGAAAATAAAAAGATCTATTGTATGGCAACCTGTTTGGTGAGCGCCACTTTCATTCTGTCGTTTAAAATAAATGGGGTATTCATGTAGCTAAGCAGCATCACAACGTATTTGCATAGAGGCACTAAGTTAAAACTGTGAAAGTATTCTGCTTTTTCCTAACTTGTGTGCACCGTACTCTTCAATTTTTATGTTCTTTCAGTCCAGTGTATACCGAGTTGGAGGCTTCTGGGCTTTATGAAGGCCTGTACATAGGTTCAGTTCTTCCTGATTACTTGTGAGGTTGTAGATTTTTTTCAAACATGCTCCAAGGCAGCCTGATTCTCAAGAATTGACATGTGAAAGCTTCTTGTAGAAGTTAGAGTTCTCGTAGAGCTTAAGATTTTGACTTTGAAAGTTAGAGTACTTGTGTTTTCTGTAGGTTTTAGCTGAGAATTTCGGTAATCTTGAACTTCATTTATAAAAAAAGTAGTTTGACTTTGACAGAATTTTCCTAGTTCTAAGATTCTCCACCGTATGCTCAAAGTAAAATTTATACGTGAATGGAGTATAGATTTATATAGTGTTGCCAGTGGATTAAATTGTAAGTTTCTCATGAGTTTTAGAAATTTTCTTCTCTTGTTGTAGGAGTATTATAGTGAGCAGTGATGTTTAGTCTTTCTGGTACCAGATTTTTGAAGTGGCTAGGGAGAGAAACATACCACAGTCTATCTCTGTTACAGGTCTTAGCCACTGTATTTCTGCAGTAGAGGGACCTGGTGTCCCCTGACTACAGGCCTTACTGCACAAAAGCGATAAAGTGCGTTCATGCAGGTCCTGTCCAAAGTCTACCTCCTGCTGCAGCTCATCTAGGTAAGGGGATAGCCAAGACAGGCACAACACTGTCAGAAACATGAATGAAGCCTAGTCTTGGCCTGTCTTTTCTCCAGGTTTCTTGCTCCATCTTTGCCATACAACCAGACACATGACAGACAAGTCATGTCAAAGGTGTGCAACCTTTGGGAAAGACGGCACCTACAAGTAATTTTATGTCACCTCCTAAGCATTTCGTCTTCTCTACAGCTCTGTCCATTGAGAAGGAGCACAAGCAGGAGGATTCTGTGGGCTGGGTGTATTGGCCTGGTGAACAGGACTTGAGAGGGTGGCTGTTTCTAAGTTTAGGGCTTAATTTTGCTTTGAGAGAAAGTAGCGTTTGGCATTTCTGTACAGGGAAGTTGACTGAATAGTTATTGTAGAATACCTTCAGAAGTAGCCATTCTTAATAATATTCTTCCTCCACAATAATATAGTTCAGAGGAGGAACTGGTGTAGGATATTTATAACGGAGTTATTTGTTCTGCAGTAGTTGCTGCAGGTAATTTCCCTTTGTTCCCTGGGTTCTTTCACAGCTTTCCTCATTCCAGAGTAAACGGAGTGAAGTCCATGTACCTCCACACTCTCATGCAGTCATTTGAAATGCAGTGCATGAGGACAATAGACAAAGCAGTGTTTCAGTAGAGCTGTAGTAGTTCACTTAGAGTTCACGTTGGCATTTGCTTGTTGCTTAAAAGATGATTGTTCTAAACTCTAAAATACCGTGACATTTATTATGCTTAGGCAGAACTCAGATCTAACTTGTCTTAAATGTGGGTTTATTTGAACAGAGTTCTCAAGATACAAGTGTTTGTCTCTGCTGCTAGTTGTTTTAGGATGTGTTAATGCAGTGCAGAGGTGGTTGTGTATTAAAGCAATGCAGAGATCAGTCTTCTCACTTTTCCAGACTCCTTTCTTGGAGGCACACTCCACATAATAGCTGAGGTATCATAATGCTCATTGGTATTGAGAACCTTTCCAAGCATGGATTTTGAAAAACAAGATTCACCAGAACTCTGCAAAATTACTAACTTTGCAAAACCAGGTGGATCTTATGTGAAGGAAGAGGGCTGTACAGTTCCTCAACTAATGCAGGTTTTTCTTTAAGGAGACATTGGGCCATTTTCACATTCAGTAATCTGAATACAGGACATAAAAATGCAAGAAGGTGCATGCATGGAAATGAAAAGATTTGAAGTCTGAGACAGTCATATGCAGTACTAAGAACTACCGTAGTTGGTCTGTGGTGTAGGCCCACAAGCTCTTGAACTCTTGAGTGTGGAAATGAGGATACCCACTGTGGTGAATGATACAGTTCACACTTTCATTCTCTGGTTGTGCTTTCTGGCAGGTTCTCATTCAGCTGCAAACATATCACTGAGATGGAATACCTCCACATATTGCTGAATGACACAACTAGTAGATAGCAGAGATAAGGAGGGATGGGCCAGGAGGGAGAGGAGGTGAAAGGAAGCTCCAAATATTTAGTGTCAAAGCAGTGATCTTTATAGGGAAAATGTTGAAGAACAGAAAGAAGTGCTAGCAATGCAAAGAGAATGAGAGAAGATGAGTTGTGCAGAGGAGAAAGTTTCATACTTCAAAATGACATGACCCCACAGTCCAGATTAAACCCCCAAGGAATATTGCTGCTGCTTCCAGTGTAGTTCTGCATTATTTCTGCCAGTTATTTCTGCCAGTTAAATGCTATTGTGCCATACTTGACTGGTCTTTAATTTATGGACCTGATAAGAAATTCTGCTTCTTCTTTGAGCTGAGTTGAATAAAGAGGTGGGAAAGTAGGGACAGTAACATTATTAGGAAACAGCCAAAGCATTCTGTGGAAGTAGTAATCACTGCCTCGAAGCCACATGCAGAGGACTTTGGTACAGGAGAGTCTATGAAGTTGTTATAATTTTAAAGGAAATCAGCTACCCAGATAGCAGGTTAGTGATAAGTTCTCAAATGTGGGGAAGGACTACATTTGAACTTTTAAAAGTATGAAATAGAATGCTGATGTGAGTTCCAGTGCTTTTACCTGCTTCATCTTGCATACCAGTCAATAGGCAGTGAAGTATTTTTAAGGCTGTTGCAAAGGTTATCCTATCAGTAGAGAACTCACTCTCTCTTGGTGTCATGAAGTCAAGCTGCACTGGAGGATGCTTTTGTCAGTCTTGAAGGCAAGCTTGTATAACTCATGGGGTCAGAAGTGTTACAGTGGTCGTTTTTTGGGTTTTATTTTTAAGTGTGAGGTAAGTAGGTACGAAGAAATATTAAGGAAATGTCACTTCTTTTCATGTTCTAATGATTTTAGTGTCCGAGTTTGTCTCCTTTTTTTATCCCTCAATTTAGGTATACCTAAGTAGATACTTCAGTAGAACTGTGACGGAGGGACAAAGAGTCGCATACATACCTTGAGAAGCGGAGTATATATTTATTGAGTTGGGTGACAGAATGCAGAGAACCTATCTTATTGCTATGGGGATTTTCAGATGCAGTCCCACACAACAGAGGAGCTGATCTAACAACTCCCTGATTTAAAGAGAGAAATCCTGTTCCTTACTTCCTGCTGACATTTGTGGCATAGAATCGCAGAACTGTTGAGGCTAGAAGGGACCCTTGGAAGTCACCTGGTCCAACGTCCCCCTGCTCAAGCAGGGCCACCTAGAGCCGATTGCCCAGTACTGTGCCCAGGTGGGTTTTGAGTATCTGACAGGGCATGTTATTCGCAGCTTCTGTGGGCAAGCTGTGCCAGTGCTCAGTCAGTGGCAGTGGGAAAGGCTGTAGCATTGCTTCCAATTTTATTAGATATCAGTCAGCCTTGTCCAGAGAATAGACTTTGCAATGGCCCAGATGCAGGGAAAACTTTAGTTGAAATTTTCATGTTCTTAGGTACCAGATTTAAATGACCACAATACACAATTTTTTTTCAAATAACAGTGATCAACTCATGGGGTGGCACGATGTCACTTGCGACTTTTTACAGTCAGTCGGTGAATTTGTGCCTTGCTTTATGTTGAAAGGAGAAGGCTAGCAATTGCTTTATGGTACTTTTTTGGGAAGGAGGCAATGTTTAAATGGGCTAGATGTCAAAATGGGAATAACAGAATCTCAAATGGACAAGGTAGGAAATTGAATTTTGAAACTGCATTGAGTTTTTAAAAATCTATGCAAAATTGTACAAAAAAATTTCATCTATTAAACCAACTGTAGGTCATTTATAGACTATTCAATAACTACTATCTCAAGTATTTTTCTACTTTATGTTACTACCTTCCTTGATACTTGGAAAAGTCATTTAAAACAAACCTATTTTGAATGAGGGTATTTCCAATCCTCACCAAATAAAGAAATACTTTCTTGAACTTACACTCTTCTACTGGTTTAAAATTATGCATTAAAGGTGCCCTGCCTTCTTCCATATGATAGGGTAATCCATTTTTGCAGTGCGTATATTTTCAGATAGTTCTGAGTTATTTTGAGGTTATAATTTAAGTTTTCTCTGTCATCACATTTATGCTATTGGTTCCCTTTTAAACATTTACTTCTGGTTTTAGTTATAATGGCTTGCTCTTACAATAGTGTAGCATTTTAATAATGCTCACTTCTTCCTCACCTGTTACTTTCCAGAGACAGTAAATTTACGAAAGTCAAGAAGTTACTATTGTTATCACTTATATTTTTGCTTGTACTGTGGTGTATGGAACGTCACTAATGAAATAGGGTGTTCTGAACAGCTTCACTCTGAAAGAGCTGTTACATTCATGACTATAGGAGAAAAGAGACATGGGCTGTCAAGATTGAAATAAGGGATGCCTTCTGTAGCTGGACATTCTTTATGACAAGTTCTGATTTAATGTCATCACAGGGAAATAAATGTTGGTTTTGAACTGTAAACATACATCAACCTGTATATTTTTGTCATGCCCTGAACTAACACGTTAGGTAAGGCCCATTCGTAAAATAATTCTACCAACTCCCAGCCGGTAATCTCTTGCCTTAACGTACTTTGTGTGTTGGGATCTTGGAATACTCGGCATTCTGTCATTTTGTTTCCTTCCCAAGATGTTTCACAACATGTAGTCATTCGAATTTACAGTGGTTAGAAAGGAAGATTGATGGTTGACTAGACCTTGTTACTTAGCTATTTTGTATCCTGTAGGAGTTATGGAAGTGGTGTGGTAATGAGCTCCTGTGGATTTTGCTACTCTCATGGTGGTCAGTAAATCGCTTACTTTTTTGAATGTCTAGACCTCTCCAAATGAACTTCATCCACCAGGGGTTTTGTGAACCTCAGTTAATGGATGCACACAAATGTTCCTGTTTCTATAGCTGACTTCTCTGCCTAAAACTAAAGGAGGTCAAGATTGCTATTCTAGCCAATTCTTCTTTCTCCCTTCCTTTCTGCCTAAGATGTCATTAGGTGTTTTCTTGGCTCATAATAGTAAGTTATGAGTGTTCTCTTGGGATTAGTCGTAACGGGATACGATTGCAAGTATCATGGAACAAAGTTTGAAATGTGGCAAGGGCAGGTATTTCATCAGGGGCCATATCCTGAACATTACTTGTTTTTGTTGATAGCTGACTGCTTTCAGCAGGAGAAGTCTGTGAACTCCTCTGTCTCTATTTCAGTGACAGTAAGAAGTTGTAAAGATGAAAATAACTTGGCTACTCATTTTGACCCAAGTGGTTCTTGTTATTGCTAACATGGTTAAGGGTAGATACCACCATCTTCACAGAGACTATTACAGTGCCTTTCTACTTGGTATAAGAACATGCTGTGTGAGCTAGCCAATTTCTATATGTCTACTTGTAACAGACTTGAAGTCATGGTACTGTAGTCTGGCTTTTGTGTTTAATAATGTCTCTATTTCTGAGATTTAGTGTCTGTGAAATCAATTTACATTTCTAACAAAGAACAATCATTTATAAAACATTTCTTGTTCGGTACAATTTTTATTAATGTATGTTGATGTCATAGGTTGTGTCTGCCTTGCCTCCAAGCAAATAGGTAAATACTTGATCACAAACATTGACTCTTCAAAAATTTTTTTAAACTGAATGAATAAAATATTTGTCAAAATAAGTTATTTGTCAAAAATTAGAGAAACTTTTTTTGTGATTGTGCAGTGCAGTCACCTTTTTGTTATTATGAAGCTCTCTTTTTTGGGGTACTGCTGTTGAATTAACTGTGTTGGTCCAACTGACCATCATCAGTTTGGAAGATCAGGAAAACTACAGCCTCATTGTCCTGCTAGTGGACTTAGGAGAGAAAGGATGCTCAAGCATCAAAAGTTTAAAGCTGGAGTGAAACATCAGTATTATGACTGCTCTTTTGTGGGATAATTATACTTCTGATCCTTTTCTACTTTTCTTATTTTTGCTTTTTTAAAAAAAATAAGTGTGTGTAGTGCATTATTCAGGTTATCCTCAAATTTGTTGTAATCTTTTGGGTGAGTGTCAGAAGATACTATGAAGTCAAGTAAATGAGAACTCCATGCTACCCAGATTTTTGTGTATGTGTATGTGAGCTTTCTGGTTTTTTTAGGGACACATACAAGTCCAGAATTTTTTTAAGTAAAATTTGTTGTTATTAAGTTATGTAGTTTGCTAGATATCTAGTATGCTACTGGAAAAATGACCTGGGGTAAAAAAATACAAGAGATAAAACTTTTGAAGTAAATGGCTCTACAGTTTAGAATTAATGGTATTTTTTGACTATCTGATTTAAATATTGTTTTGACTTTTAATTCAGTCACCATGATGTTGGTGAGATTTTCTTTTTTCAGGTTAAGCAGAAAAATCAGAGAAACTAAAAGAGCAGAAAGCAGACATACCAAATAATGGTTTACGTGTGTTCACCAATTCTTTCAGGAGTGTCCAGTATATCTTGGAAAGTAAATGTACACTAAATTTACCAGGTTGTGTAGATGGAAGATTAACTCTGATTCTCTAGTAAAAATGGAGCTTAGATATTAAGAAAATTCAGTAGTGAGAAAAAAAATTATATGTTTTTACATGATCTAAGTGACAGATGCATTAATATATAAAGAAACCATGGTATCTTTGAAAGAGATCAGCTGATTCTTTAGAATCTTTGCACATATTTCCCCCTGTATTTAAATGTGAACTTGTGAAGTTCATAATACATAATTTCAAATTTAAAAAAGGTGACAATCTGTTGCCCATTTCCTAGATGAACATAACAAGTTACTTGCAATGAAAACAGAATAAGATGCAAATATGCTAAAAATTTTACGTTCAGATATTTAACTAATATTTTCACTGTATCTTTAAGTGTTGGAGGACAGTTTCCCTTTCAGAGCTTAATAGGATCTGTATTTGTGTTAAAAATCACAAAGCTGTTTTTAATGAATATTTTACAGAAGACTTAAGAGTAATTTTCTGTGCATTTTTAGGTTGACTTAGCTTATAATGGTTTTAGGTCAGGAATGTCTTTATTTTGTTTCCATTTGTAAGGTCATCTTGATACTTTTATCATGTTACCAGGGGCACCATCATGCATGTGTCGTAATTATTTCGTGACAGTGGTTTGGGGTTTTTGTTGTTGTTGTTGAGTAAAATGTTTGAAGATTTAAGGAAATGTTGTGAAAATATGTGGGTGCTTGTGGACTACCAGTTCATTTTCGGGAGCATTTTGTTCTGCTATTCTTTTAGTAGTACTGAATTGTGACACTGGAGAAAAATACCAGTGGTCTGTCAGTGAGTATTTCACTGCTCAATTTTACTTCACTCCTTTTAAAGTAATAGTGATTATACTCTATATAGGCTTTCTTATTTATAGCTGTTTGAATATTATTTTGACTTTTTTATTGAATATATATTTTTAAGATGATCTTAATGTAAAATGATGTTTGATTTCATCCCATGCGATTCTTCTACTGCCCTGGTAGGTACTGAGTCCATGATGCAGTATAATTTTCAATATTTTATTTTTTCTTAACTTAGAATAGGTGGTGAATTGAGCAGTCAGGTATCCTTAAAGAAAGTCAAATTGATGGGCAGTGTTCATCTACTGTTTTCTACTGGTTATATTTTCTTGCAAGGTTTTGATTGCAAAGGAAATTGAGATTTCCCTTACTGGTTAGGGTGCTTGATAATTTCACATCTTGCTTCTAAATTTAATCTCTACCAATAATTGTACTTTCAGATTTCAGCTCCTGATTCCACACATACTCCTTCAGTGGCAGTGTTGGCTTCAGTGTGCCTGGCTGCTTGTCTCATCCTGCTCTCTCTCTTATGTTGTGCCAACATGGCATCCATTTAGAGAAT
>WKFP01014085.1:64196-82078 GCA_011057875.1 Pterocles orientalis
CCCCCCCCCCCCCCCCCCCCCGGCATAGTCAGCAAAAAGCAAAAGGATGGATGTTAAATGTGGAACGTGCTAAACTTTTGTTAGCGAACAAAGAAAACCAAATCTGTCCTCCACTGTTAGAGGCCAGTGAAGATACAAGTAGACTATGAACAAATTAAATGCCATCTGAAGGATATCTGAAACAAAAAGTGAGAGGTGCATGATCTGACCTCAGAGTCAGATTCTGTGCCTGTGGAATTTGGCATTTTTCAGGATGTTACAAAATCTAGTACTTTGGCCATATGGTTTGCCATTCTCCTGCAACTTGACACCAAGTGTTTTGTTTGTCTCTGGCTTTGCAGTTGCTTTGCAGTTCCTTCTTGCAGTGTGATTTCACCTTTCCAAAGAGGAATTCATTCAAGTTAACAGTGTTTGCTACCTATAGCTTGATAAAGCTCAGCAGTAGGAGTCAGGAAGCTGAGGTGAAGTACAGCATGCATTGGAAGAAGGATGGAAATTAAAAATGTAGGCTAGTGAGCTAATCAGTTTTTAGGGAGGCATAAACATGGAGGCCAGGAATGATGAACTGCTGAAGCTGGGCACTAGCTTTTCTTTTCTTTTGGTACAGTCAGTCCAGAAGTAACCTTAAAAGGCAGAACTTGTGTGTTTTTTGTGGCTTTCATGGCATCCATACACAAAATTCACATATTTGAAAATAACTCCAGTCATTGTCCTGGGTTAAGAGGACAATGAGATATGATACATAGGTAAAGATGTTAGAAAAGGGATGTTAATGATTTTTTCCTGTTTATCCTTATGAATAATTTGTCACAATGAAATGGGAAGAAGTACTGCAGCTAGGTAATCTTTACATGAGGATAATTTCTGGGTTCATTGTGTATGAAAACTCTTGTGTATGATAAATGGTGAAACTATTAGTGTTTATAAGCTCTGTAAGCTAGGAGACAGTGGCTAACTGCCGTAAATGTTTTCAAGCCATTAACTGTATTAAAAACTCACATTGTCTTTGCAGGAGGAGAGACTTCAGCATGCAAACCTTCATCTGTTCGGCTTGCACCATCGTTTTCATTCCATGCTGCTGGCCTTCAGATGGCTGGACAGATGTCCCATTCGCATCAGCAGTACAGTGATCGTCGGCAGCAGAACATAAATGACCAACAGGTTTCTGCCTTATCATATGCTGACCAGATTCAGCAACCTCTAACATTAACAAACCAGGTAAGAGGTAACAAAAAAGTCATTTTAGATGCAATAATTCTTTCTCTAAATATATTATACACCCATAAATTACAGGATCAGGGCATATGGTTTTGTGTTTGGTTGTGGGGGTTTGTTGGGGGTTTTTTTGTTTGTTTGTTTTTTAATTTTAACTAATTAACTCCTTGCTCTTCAAAAATAGGTGGATGAATAAGTTTCTGGAAGTTGTTTTTAAACATCTGGTACATATTTATTGTGATTATTCTACTTGTAACATTTTTGAGATGAGAGAGGAGAAAGATTGTCCAAGTGGAGAGTCAGAGAGAGAGTTTAATAATAGCTTTTTTTTTAGGGCTGTTTGATGTTAGAATGTGATCGCTTTATTACTTCTTCTAATGGACAGCATCTTAATGCGGAGTCACTGGTTTAGTGTATTTGGAATACAGAGGTTTACAGAGAAGACACATTTTATTAAGATATGCTTTTAAAAAAAAGGCAAAATCTAAGGCTATGCTGTCACTGGGGGTTTACTACTAGTAGTTTACTTATTGCAAGGAGGTAAAATGAACACAGAGATTATGATGATTATGAATTCTTTTGAGCTGTCAGGATCAGTATTTCTTCCTTACCACTTTTGAGTTGCTAGAATGGCTGAAGTTACTTCCTAACTAATAGTGCTAGGTTGCTAGCCACAAGAGCTAGTATTGCCCTGTGTAAGAGATAATTCTGTTGCTTTCTTAAAACTCGCCCAGCTCAGTTGGGTAGACGTGAACGCAGATGGGTTTCAAAGCTTAAAATCTAGAAGTCTGTAAGTCAGATCAAAATGTGGTGCAGGCTAATGAGGCATGTTCCACTTAAAGAGGATTGAGAGTGAAGTTTTTTGTTGCTGCCGGATTCAGGTCTGTCCTTGTGTTAAAGATGGCTTCAGTAGCAAAATTCTACAGTACCGTCAAGAGATGTTCTGTTGGTATTGCTCTGTAGGAAGGCACTTATGTAGAAAGAGGGAAGGATTAGAGAGGATGAGAATGGTCAAACCGAAGATAATTGATACTAGGATTTGGAGATCTGTAATGACGAGGGCTCAGTGAGGAATGGCAAAGTGAATTGAGCTGGCAAAGGATGTTTTTACTTTTGTAAGAGCCACTAATTAGGAAAAGCAAATCTGCTCATATATAATATATTTAGCTTGAGAAATATACAAAGGTATTTTATGTGACTTTTCTTAGGTTAAAGGTCCCCTGAAACCTCCACAGTGAGGTTAGTGCTTCAGTGTGCCAATTAAGAAAAGTTGCTGTGTTCCTTAAACCTTTGAAGATACTTATCTAAGTGTTACAATGTGGCGTCACATTTGTGAGCTTTAGTGTATCTTAGTGCTTAGTTGTTCATGTTTTCAAAACGAAAAGCAAACTCAAGGAGCTTTAGGATGTATCACCATCTGTTGCTGTTTGTGGTCACAATGGCTTTAAAATGGTAGATGGTAGTTTTCAGAGAACAGCTAAGAATTGTTGACCAAAGAATGCAGCCCACTGAGATGAGGATGTAAATGTAGATAGAAAGCTGAGGTTGGCTCTGGGAAATTGTCCATGTAAGAGATAATCCACTGGCCACCTTGGTAATGGCAATCAGGCTGTCTTTGCAGCACTAACACTGTTTTATAGAATCAATGTTTTTGTTTTTCCAGTTCCATCTTGTTTATTCTGCATTGTAGCTTATGTCTTCCTATTTTATTATAATTACGTTGTTAAAGTCTTTGTAGTCCTCTACCTAAGCAGCTCAGAATTGTTACTCCTTTTTCCTTTGTGAGCTGCTTTCAGCACCCCTTGACTTCTGTTGGTGGGCAACTTTTTGAAGTCTCCTGCCTACTTGCCTTTTGTGACTCTTTCCTCCTTTTGAGTGCTTGTGCTTCTCCTATCAAAAAGTCCCATAAACAGTTCTCCTCATCAGATTCTAGGCTGGTATGAAGGTTCTATATGAGCTTCTGTTGGAGAGTCTCAATGGCGTTTCTCCTTTGCACTGTACTTCTGGTTAATCTTATCTGCAAAATCAATCCATCTACTGTCTTTATGCTAGTGAGTCAGATCATCTACTCTAGACCTTGTCTCTGCGCAAAAAAATTTTCTTGTTCTTTCTCTTTCAATAGCCCTTTTGACAGCTCTAGTTCATCTAGTTCATCTTGAAGTCTTACTCTTTTTTCTTCATAGAAAAACCTTGTTGAAGGCTGTGTGCTGTCTTACGTTTCTCCATTGCTGTGGACTACATTTTCATGTCTAAATGATACATACATCGTACAGATTCTTTCTTTACGACATTTCTACAGGAATCCTTTTTATTCAGGGAACTGCCTTGGATATGCTGCAACTTGTTTCTCTCTGTCCTTGATAAAAACAGTTCTGTCCTGTATATGTCAATTCTGAAAAACTCTTGGAGAGATCATTTTCTGAACTGTTCTTCTTGTGTGGTTGTTTCGTTCCTCTATTGGAATCTCACCACTAGTTCTTTCTGTTGTTATGTACTTGTCTGTTAGTAAAGCTTCTAATGCCGGACTAAACTTTTAGTAACGGCAAAGTCTGTTCAGTCACATAAGATGACATACTTCTATGTTTTCAAATGCGTACTGTTAAGAGGGTAGATTTAGATGAGCTATTAGGAAGAAAGTCTTTACTGTGAGGGTGATGAGACCCTGGAAGAGGTTTCCTGGAGACATTGTGGATGCCCCATCCCTGGAGGTGTTCAAGGCCAGGCTGGATGAGGCTTTGAACAACCTGGTCTAGTGGGAGGTGTCCCTGCCCACGGCAGGGGGGTTGTAACTCGATGATCTTTAAGGTCCCTTCTGACCCAAACCATTCTATGAATCTATAAGGAGATCATGTTTTTAACTTGGGCAGCAAAAGGAATAGGCTGGATGTCTGTTGTAGAAGGTGTGATAAATTGATCTAAAATAGCCGTTAAAAATAGGAGGAGGAAAAAGGTGACTCTTGGGAGATCCAGAAGGTGTAATTCCTAAAGGGTAGATCATTTTAATGCAGTGTCTTGCATCCAGTCAAACAGCCAAGAAGTTAGGTCTCCAAGCTTCGGTTTCCCATGATTTCCTAATGCAACAGTTGTTAGCAGCCTAGATGGCTGGGTCAGCTTTGGTTTGGTCAGCTACCAGTTTCCAGAGCCTAAAAGTAACCCATTTGGGTACAAGCGTCCAACGGTTGATTAACAGGGAGTTGTCAGCCCCTTTGCTCCTTAAAGTGCTTCATTACCTTGTTGATGCAGTAGCCGGGTAGGTCAATGAAGCAGGACTCTCCCAGGGTCTGTGGTGGTTGTGCGGGGACCGCCAGGCAAAATTATTTCCCGAGCTCCAGCCACCATCTGCTGGCTGAAGTGCCGCACTGCACTGCCTGCCTTGCTGCAAGGCACATAGCCTTTTGCCCTCTCCTCTCCAAATATTTTGTCGTTTGAATAAACTCACTTCTGTTAAATAATTTGCAGAGCAGTTTATCATATCTTTGAATGAATCTCTCATTGAAGGAATTGAGAATACAAATGTTAAAAAGGTTGTTTTTTTGATTTCTACACCTGCTGAACTTTTTAAACAGAGTATTTTGTCCAAACCCAGACAAAATTGACTTGCTTGAATATAACACCCAGGATGAGGTGTCAGCTTTTGGGATGCTGAAGTTTTATAGAAATAATAGATATCAAGTAGAAAATGTATTTAGGCTGCAGCAAGATATGCAAGGCTACAGCTTTTCTCTTGCTAAGAGTAGTTTAACGTTAAGTTTTAGCATGTAGAACAGCAGCATTTTCTGTAAATGATGTCATTTTGATAAATAGCAAAGGTGATCTGCCTTATAATGTTTTTTCAGGTTATTTTTTTGTCTTTCTTTTCACTGAGGACTGACTCCTTTTTTGGAGGGGCATTGTCTTGTTCAAGTTCCCGTAATGATTTTCATTCATAACCAAATAATGGGGAAACTAGGCCTTGAATGTTAATTTATTGTTTTAATTCCCAATCTGTCCTGCTTGTTTTTTGATTTGTAATGGCTTGCAGACCATATTCTGGTGTTTTATGATTCATTCACGGTTGCAGATTAAAGGTTAGGAAACAGTAATGACAATTTATATTAAAGTTATATAAACTATCTGTATTTATATTATACATTACCCTTAAAATATTATTTATGTAATCTTCTCTTGCACCTATTGCTGTACAGCTGTGGTGGCCAAAACTTACTCATCTCATCATTGGCAAGGAACAGAGAACAGGAAGATACTTCAAAGCCAACCAGATTGCTTTGTTTTTAACTTATTTGTGAGGTTTTAAATTACAGTTTAAAACTTTCAGCTTTGTCCTTTTTTATTTTTTTTTTTCCTCCACTAGTCGTGTTTAAGGACTTTTTTTCCTGAAAACTGCTGGATTGTATGGGTTTATTTTAAATCTGTGATTCACCAAGTGCTGGGCTTGCTGGCAGGATTGGGTCCTGCTCTTGGTTGTGTGGTCTTACCTCTCTTGACAAGTGCCAGAGCCAGCTTCAGGAAAGTAGTAAGAGCGTGTGGCCTAGAGTGAAAATAGGAGATCTGTGGGACCTTTCTTCTTTAGCAGTAAGGAACAGTAATATTTCTTTGTCCTGTTTCAACTGGTTGCATCTTGAGAGTTCAACGTAGCCTGATGTGAATATAAGACAAGAGCTTAAAAGTTTTCACAACTCCAAACAAGCATTTATTTTGTGCTGTGCTAATGTGTACCTTCATCATGAATACTCAGATTGCCTGAAACTTTTTTCAGTTAAGTACAAAAGATTAGAAAATTGATTTAACTGATAAGGAAGTTGAGGTGAGATTCATGGGCAGATTTTGGTAACAATTTTCAAGAGTTTAGTTATCACAAAGCACCTGGAATTCAAAGGTCAGGCTGACTGCTAAACATCTTTCTCTTTATATGTATCTAAGATGACATCACCTGTAAAATTCTAAGTTTTACTGACCAGATGTTGGCCAGAGATTTTATTGATTGCAACTAGATCATTGCAAAGTTAAATGTGTTTGACCAGGCAGTAGCAAATCCTTCGTTCAGTTGCTTCAGCTTCCTAATCAGCAACATTATTATTAGACTTCACCAGACTGTCATGAACATGAGTGAGCATGCACTTCATTTCAGTAAAAGCATTCCTCTCACTTTCCATCTATCTCAGACATTTTTTAGAAAAAAAATGTTTATGCTCCAGCAACAAGAATTTCAGCACGGGGTTTGCAATTCCTTTTCTTGTACTTCCCCTGGTCCCCACTTTTAAATGCATTTAGTAAAGAACGGTGCCATCTGTGTTTTAGATAACAGAGGATATGTCCAAAGAGAGAGAAATGTTATCTGTTCTTTCATTCATTGAACCTCAAAGACTATGCTAGTTAAAACAACATACCTGAGTTAAAACTCTTAGTTTCCTTAAAACATAGTTTGGCTCAAATGTGTTGAGTACATGTGACTGGGGCTCTTGCTTGGCTTTTTTTTGTGTTTGATTCTTCTTTGTTTTGACTAGTTACAAGTTGCTTCTCAGTACTGTGTTGTGTGTGTTTGGTTAATAGGTAAGAAAATCAAATTTCAATTCCTTACTTGCAATGTAATTTTCATTATGGTACCATCCGAGGTAGCTGTACTCTTTCCATTGAGGCATAAGTGTGGACCAGTCAGAATGCGATGGGTGTTTACTGACATATATAATAGTAATGAAAGTAGTTTCTTACCTCTCAGTCTTGAAATAAAAGCATATCTTTTGATTTGTCTTCTATGTTTGGGAAGATCTGAGGTTGCAGTGTTGCGGTCTGGCCACCAGATAGAGACTGAAGCTTGTGCAATAGGATTTTTATTTTTCTTTCCTTTTTTTTTTTTTTTTGTGGTTGAGCATTCTCTGAAGCTAAGAGGGAAATTGGTATTACCCCGGTGATAAAGAATTTGAGAGTGTTATTGTATAAAATGGGTAATGACCGCTTTGTTCCATCATCTTCTATCATCAGGAAGAAGGGAACAAGAGTGTCCAAAAGGATCTTGGAAAAAGAAGATAAGGTTACAAATTTTGCAGTATAACAGGGGGAGGAATAATTCTTTCTTCTCTCCCACACTAAACTTTATGAATTCAGGACAGAAAAATAGTACCTGTTAAAAAGTTCATATAGGTTAAAATGTGTCCTCAGAAATGTGTGACTGTCTAAATGCACAATTAAAGGCACAATTTTCAAATAAAGTACTGGCTGCAAGCAGCATAGAGATAGCCTGCAGAGTTTTAATTATTTATGATTAGGAAATGGCAACAAATTAGGTTTTTTTTTTTTTACTAGGCTGTTTATTTCAGAGTTGAAATTAGAAGATTTTTTTTTTTTTAGTAAGCAAGTGAATTTGACTTATGAATTAGAAAATAAACATGAATACTGGTCCTACAAATTCTCTTTCAAATTAGAGCAACCTTGTGTCTGAATAGTTGATCTGAACTACGGAGTTCTTCCACAGAGTCTCTTTCTTCAAAGCTCATAACCTGTGGTGTTGGAGATGTTGTGCTGCTCATGTCAGCCTTGGACAGAGACTGGTCCCTGCCAGTGTTCATGCACTGCAACATAGTTTCTTTTACCAGCAAAATCTACTGGTGTTCTCATGTTCCAATAATCTCTTTAAATCAGATTAAGAAATTTAAAGGCAATGTTTGCATTTGAAAAGCCTGTAAAAGTGACAGGTGGGATTAGGACTGGATGCTGTTTAGTTGCTTAACAGTGCCATAGGAGAGAACCAAAAGAGATCATGTTTAGGTGTGATTTGTTTTATGTTCCGCAGTTGTTGGACAGATGAAAGGAAGAAACAAAAATGTTTTATAGATGTCAAATAGTTTGTTTAGGAAACTTTAAAACATACTTTCCTGGTGTTTACAAAATGTTTGTGCTTGTAATAAAAAAGAATTAAGGAATTAATTTGGTAAAACTTCTTAAGGGAAATTGATGGTAGCAGGCATACCCAAAAGTGAATTGACTGGAACAAATACCTAGGGCATGACTCGGGTTAAAATTCCCTGAGGGAAGTTTAACCTATATCACATTATCTCTGAGAAACATTACCTAATCGAGAAGACCACAAATCAGCAGTCTTGCAGGGGTGTAAAAAATGTTACATGGGCATATTTGGAGTGGTGTGCATCAAAGCTTTGAACTCAGGAGGCTTCAACTCCACTGAGTTTTGTCCCTGTTGGGAGTCCCGGCCTCATGCAGATGCAGTAAGCTTACTAGTGGTTTCTTACCTTTTCCCCCCTCTTTTTAGCTCTCTTGCTTGTTCATACTCTTTCGTGCTCTCTCACCCTTGCTCACACTCTCTTTCCTCCCCCTGTGCGATCTCTGTATCCACCGGAGGGATGTGTGAGCTTAGCTTTCTAGTATGGTTTCTTGGGTACCTGACATCAGTTCCAATTTCAGAAGCATAAACTCTCTTTATCTCTTCAGTTTGTGAGAGCTTTTTTGGGCTACTTCAACGTGTTTATTTTATTTTGTTATTGGGCAAAAAATTAGCTATTTGCACAGCCACAACTATAAGTAATAAGTAATACCATGAAAGATAGAGGAGCAGTTACGCTTTGCTGGTTCATTTATTCGTTCAGCAATACTGATATAGGAATCAGTTTCATTATTTTTGTTGGTGGCTTATGCTCTTTCCTCAGCTCTGCAGAAGGCTGCATATCAGTTTAGCTGTAATAGGAGGCAGCAGATGAGATATGAAGCACTTGGAAGTGAAGAGAGTTATGAGCGTGACTGTAGTTGATGGTATGAGATGAGAGTTGTAAGGCTGTGTATGGTGGTGCTCAGTCACCTAACCCTCTTAATAATGAGTAAGGAAGTAGTAGAACCTTTAACATACATGAAACAAGCTTTTCTGCAAAGAAATTGCTTAAATTTGCTTTGTGGTTTTCTGTCATTGGGAAGAGAGGGAATAGAGAGAGGCAGGATAAGGGGACCAGTCACACTAAGGTAGCTCATCACTCTCCGAGCTCTGCATCTGACACTGTCACTGGGTGAGACAGAGAAGTTGCCAGAGCTTGTCTGGTGGTACAGTTGTGCTGTTGAGTAAGTGTTTTCTGAGCAGGTAGTCAGCTTTAGCCCAAATGAAGTGGTTTCTGATTTAGTTTTTTCTACCTTCTCTTTGCTGGTGGTACTACTCCGGCTTGCCACTTGGAACTTCATATTTTCAGGAACTTTATCTTCTGAGATTTCAAAATCTTGAGGAGGAATAGAAGTTAATTGGTAGATCCAGAATTTACACGGCACATGCATGCAAAGATAAAAGAGGCACAGAAGTAATTTTATCACACATAAGTCCTCTTTCTTCAGGAAAACAATTTAAAAAATAGCCTGCTGTTGAAGATTATTTTGTTCTAAATGTAGTCAATTTTAGGAAACACATATGAGGAGCATAACTACCTCTTCAGGGACGTTTTTTAAAACTTTGACAGTAGGTGCGGTGTTCATGTGCGTAATTTAGGTTTCTTTAGATTTTCTTTAGGTTTTGTATTTAGATTTAGGCCTGGATATTGCAAAGCATGATAGACCGGAGGGTTTTTTAATTTGGAATTTAATACAGTTTAAACATGGCAAACTGCCACAGTTGTCCAGTAGTTATTACTGTTAACTTCCATTTGTGGTTTTAAGGCAGCTATACATTAAATATAGTTACAGTTCACATACAGTCATGAGGTAGAGGAGTAATGTCAGGAAGAATCTCTGTTGTCAAAGGAGCTGTGTTTTTGACTGGGGGAAAAACTTTATTAGGATTAAGCCTGTTAGGCATAGTGGGAGGAGATGTATTTCTGTATGGTTTTGATTAATTAAATATATTAAAAAAATAACAGTTAATTTCTTTTGATTCCTCTATTTGTGTTTTGGTTTGTTTTTTGTTTTTTTTTTTAACGTCAGCTTAAAGAAGAAAAATTTGCAATGAAATAGCTCATTTCTGTGAGGAGTATCACAGTTCGGTGTAATAATGATTTTGTTAAAGTCCTAGCTTTTTTTCTACGTTATGATATGGTCATATTGCAGAGGCGGATGCCCCAAACTTTCCGTGATCCAGCCACTGCTCCATTGAGGAAACTCTCCGTAGATTTGATCAAAACATACAAGCATATTAATGAGGTAATGGATCCAGCTATCTTTGTAATGTGTATTGATGTGTAGTTTTTGTTTACAATACATTATTAAGTATATTTTCTATGAGTAATCTTGTGAAGAGATAAGAAAATCAAGCTTTCTCTCTGTTCACACCTCATTTGAGATAATTCATGTCATGGTCCTGCTTTCTGTCCAGCACATAGGAAATTTTTTATCCTGGAAATTATTTTCTGTTGTTTTATAAACAAATGTTGAGCTTTTCTGTTGCATGATAAGGAAATATGAGTGGCAAAACCACTCTTTTAGCTCATGCTATAAACCTTTATTAATGTGTCATAAGGACTTTAAAGGAAAATGGTAGTATTTTCACTAAATTATTTCATTAAATATTATTGGCAAATGTAAAATGTGAAAATAATGTGGTTAATATAGGAAGCATCAGTTAGTTTCTAACTCCTTGGTAACTGTAGCAAATATGAAGAAATTTCTGCAGTGATTACTGATTGTCTTGGAATTTTTCTTTCCCAGTCTTGTGGAAAGTGCAACTGATAACTCTTGTTTCCAGGCTACTTAACATTTTTAGTTCTGTTGTCTGTATGGTGTCCTGTTATGTATTTCCCCCCCCACCTCCTAGCTCTAGGGATCTGAGTTACTAGTGCATTTATTTAGATCCACTTTCTGAATTTTTATATTATTCATCAAAACTGTGCTTTGGTATAATGATAGCAGGAGAGGATTGTTTGTTTTTCCAGTAGTAGAAGTTGCATTTTAAAATCAGAGGAGGAGGTATGATGATTATAAAAACTGATTTTATTGAACTGATGTTTAAAAAGTGCTCTTAAGCAATGTACTTTTCACATTTAGGTTTACTATGCAAAAAAAAAACGGCGGCATCAGCAGGGCCAAGGAGATGATTCCAGTCACAAAAAGGAGAGAAAAGTTTACAATGATGGCTATGATGATGATAACTATGATTACATTGTAAAAAATGGGGAGAAGTGGATGGATCGTTATGAAATTGACTCTTTAATAGGCAAAGGATCCTTTGGACAGGTAATGTGTATCAGCTGACCAAAGTATAATTCATGTGAATCTTAATATGCATTTTATTTGAAGTGGTATTCCTGTTTCATTTTGAAGTTAAACTATTTTTTTCTTAATCTGATTGTACTGAGTGCCTGCTTAACTCACTTGTGTTTTGTGCTGTTTCTTGTTACTACTGATAATATTTGAATATACTTCAGCAAGTAGATCTGGTAAAGCATTTTGCAATGAGCAAGTCCGCAGCCTTTGCTATGAGTTCATATTATCAGCTGTTTGGTTTGGGTTTTAAAATTAAAACAATAGTCTAGTACTAGGGATTGCTTATTACAAATGTTACTTGGTAACATTTGTTTTAACTGTTTGTAGCTGTAGCCAAGGCTTGAGAAAAAGGCTGGAAGGAGGATGGACCTTTTCTTTTGTCATTTTTGTTAGTTTTTTTCTGATTCTGCCAGTTCTTTTACAGTATTGCTTTGGATGATTTTATAATTGCATTTGGATATAATGCTTGCCTTAGTGAAGCCTCTGTTCTGTTTTGCAACATCACTCCAATAAATGTCACATGATCAATTGTGGCTTGATTGTAGTATCAAGTAAGAGAAGAAATATAAGAAAACAAATTTAACTGGAAAGAAAAAAGTTCTAAAAATATTTTCTCTGAATTCAGAAAGTGAAGAAAGTTTAGAGAGTGTGTTTTGCTGTATTTCAAAAACTTGAGAGATTTTACTGATGTATTTGACTTTTGTCTTTCAGGTCGTAAAGGCTTATGATCGAGTGGAACAAGAGTGGGTGGCTATCAAAATAATAAAAAACAAGAAGGCTTTCTTAAACCAAGCCCAGATTGAAGTGCGACTGCTTGAGCTTATGAACAAACATGACACTGAGATGAAGTACTATATAGGTATTTGAATAGTTATTCTAAATTTTTATTTAATCAAATTCTGAATATTTGAGATCTTGCTATGTAGTGTAGAATGCTTCTGGTGCTGAAGAAATGAAAAGAATAATACAAATTTTAAAATTACTAATATTATTTAGTGCAAATTTTCCAGTTTGCTTCACAACAGGACCAGATCCAGAAGGAGAATTTATAAAATTATTTTGGATAACAGACTTGTTATTTTAAAGTGTTGAGATCTTTTGTAGAATTTTATTTTTCTTGTTAATGGGATGGACACCTGACGAAGTTGCCATGGACTGGCTTTTCCACAGAAGCTGTGATCTGTGGTAGTTTGCTTATCTTTCACTACTTTGAATATATCTCATATTATGTCAGAACTGTCAAGGATAAGAGCATGCGTATTTAATGTAAAACAGCATCATACACTAGTTTTATGGCTATCTAAATCATTATTTTTTGATTGTGTTTTGAAAGCTCAAAATTTTGCATAACAGAACTGGTATGACTTGTGTAAACCTTAAGACTTACCTATTTATAGCTCAGAAAATATTTTAAAGCTTATAATTTTGACAGTTCCTGTGGATTGGAATGCTGTTCCTTTGACTTATTATTATAATGCTACTTGAACTTTATAATAATGATGAAATTAAGTCAGCTCATGTAAAAAGGTTATTAAATCCTGTCTATCCTCTGGATTGGAGAACTGGGAGAAAAGGTGATGGAAGGAGAGCAACAGCGTGTTGTGAAGAGAGATGGAGAAGTGTGAAAAAGAGTGATTAAGGAAAATGAAACTGATTTTAAGCATCCTTTAGTTTGTAGATGCTGAAATGCTAACAGCTATACTTCTCTGATTTGCATGTTTTTATTGGATTACTAGTTTTTTTTCTCTAGTTTAGAAAGAAACCTTAAAATAATGTTATTATACATTATTAAGTTAGCTGAGCAGTATTCAGTTATATTTTAACTTGTTTTATAGAATATTAGTTTTAGAATACATCTTATGTAATCAGTGTAAAAGTTTTTAAGGTATTTTTAATTTAAATTTATTAATAACATGTTTACATAAAACAAAAACTGAACTTGACAGCATTATTATGCCAAGAAGATATTTCAGGAACACTAAAGACGTGAACAGTTTCAACATTAATACACAGCAAATAAAAACTTTATAGGCATCATCAAATAAGCTCTTGGTATTTAAAATTTTTAGAGTCTGTTTGTAACATCAGGTAAAATGAAATGAACCAAAACAGTATGTCGTCTTGTGACAAGTTCAGCTCTTATGCAAACTATTTGAGCTGTGTGGCAGTTGCAAGTGGTACCAGCTGGCCAGTAGCATGCTGGTAGTTACAGATCAGTTGGAGTAAGTGGTGTTTCTTGTCAAGTTGGCAGGTCCAACAAGCTTAGGTGAGGTGGGGAGGAATTGGAGCCAAGGATAGGAAGAGCACAAGGACATGAATAGGTGCTGGTGCTTTCATGGTGGGAGGATAGTGGAAACATGGCAAAGATGAGAAAATATGAAAGGTGTAGACAATGATGTATTGCAGGAACTGGCATCAGGGTGGAAGCAAATGGTATTGTTACAGTTGTAGGGAACACATGAAGAACTGACTTATGATAATGGAGGAAAAAAAGGGTCCATTGGACACCAAGCAATGAGCCTAATTGAAAGTCTGTATTCTTGTTGTGGTAGTATTGGTTCAAGATTTTACTATGACAAAAAGGAGAGTGTGTTGCTCTTTATCTGAGGGCTGAAGTATTTTTCCTATTTCAATTTTCTTTTAGTTATGGCAACCAACCTGAATGATTGATAGACCGGTAAACCCTGCTTGGCTCTGAACAGATTAATGTGATGAAATTTTTACCTATTTAATAAAAAAAAATTTGGTTTGATTTGGCCTGGATTGGTTGGTTTCATAAATTGAGGTTATGACTGAATGAAATGAATATAATCCCTTTGGGATATTGATCAGTTTTATTAATTGAAGTAAACAATTGGAGTCATGGTTTATAAATTGCAGTAATGTCTTAGTATGAGTCCGTCATTCAAATATTTTTTCTCTCTAAATGTATGGGAAATATCTAACAAAGGATGTAGTCTAAAGTGTGGTATCTGCTTTACTGTTGAGAATGCTGCTGTATGTGCACTTTTTTCCAATCTGCGTGGACTTGAATACAGTTTTAGCTTTAGGAGGATGGAGAAATGAACTCTCCCCTGAAAAAGATCAAAAGTATTGTGACAAAGGTTGCGTTACACACCGTTTGCGCTTCTTGTCTTTTATGCTGGTATTTTTGTTTACCACAAATGTGTTTGCCTTTGCTAATAGGGGAGTGATAGCTTATTTTGAAAAAATATCTTATAGAATCATAGAATCATAGAATGGTTTGGGTTGGAAGGGACCTTAAAGATCATCAAGTTCCAACCCCCCTGCCATGGGCAGGGACACCCTCCACTAGACCAGGTTGCTCAAGGTCTCATCCAGCCTGACCTTGAACACCTTCAGGGATGGGGCATCCACAACCTCCCTGGGCAACCTGTTCCAGTGTCTCACCACCCTCATAGTGAAAAATTTCTTCCTGATGTCTAGTCTAAATTTACCCTCTTTTAGCTTATACCCGTTACCCGTTGTTCTCCCACTACACTCCCTGATAAAGAGTGCCTCCCCATCTCTCCTGTAGCCCCCTTCAGGTACTGGAAGGCTGCTATTAAGTCTCCTCAGAGCCGTCTCTTCTCCTGGCTGATCTTCTGTCTTTTAAATGATTTTTTGCTTAATGTAGCTTTACTGAGGTATACCTGAGGGCACTTCAGATGTGCACAATGTCCTCCTGTACCCTAGGCATGGCAGCAATATTCTGTAAATGAAAAAAAAAGTAACACTATTATCTCACAGGTGAGCTTACTTAATATTGATTAAAATATTTAAACACTGTGTTGTAATTAAATTAGTATTTAATAATTACTACACAGAATATGCATTAATTATTTTCTTCCACTTTTTAAAGTGCATTTGAAGCGTCACTTCATGTTCCGAAACCATCTCTGCTTAGTCTTTGAAATGCTGTCCTACAATCTGTATGATCTGTTGCGGAACACCAACTTCAGAGGTGTCTCATTGAACCTGACACGAAAATTTGCACAGCAAATGTGCACTGCACTGCTTTTTCTGGCGACTCCTGAACTTAGTATCATTCACTGTGACCTAAAACCTGAGAATATCCTGCTCTGTAATCCCAAACGAAGCGCTATCAAGATTGTTGATTTTGGCAGTTCGTGTCAACTTGGGCAGAGGGTGAGTATTAGTGAAAATTCTGTTTATGCTGCTGTTGGATACATATGAAAAACTTAATATTTTTAAGTCATAATACCTTGATAGCTAATTTAAACTTTATTAATGGTGACTTAAGTTAAATAGTAACTAGTTTTTACATAAGGTGTTAGAGATCAACAGTATTACTATCAGTAAAGATGCATATGTGCAAAGCATTTCTAGGATAAAGGGCCAGATTGCTTTCTATTGACAGTTCTTCAGGTTAGGATAGATCTGTACTATTAAATAGTTGTCCAGAAATTTGTAATTGTGTCCTGTTCAGCTAGAGAGGTAAGGAAGACTTCTACAGATAGAAGTTAGACTTCAGTTGCTTTGAAAAAATGATTTTGAGCCTTCCCAGGCAAGATATGTACCTTTGGCAGGTTTCATATCTTTTACCTTTGGGAAAGCCGAGTGTTAAAAAACCAAACAAACCAATCAAAAACCCTCCCAAAAATATGAAACATTTGCAAAAGAGGTGAGGTTTTGTAAATAGGACTAGCAATACTGGAGATGGGATCATTATATGAAAAAAATTAAGAAATGTCATGGACTAACTTTAACACAAGTTACCATTTCTCTTTTGAGGAGTTGGGACTGGCCAGCAGTACACTGTCACTTTTTGCCATAGTAAGTTTGGGAAGAACAGGTTAGAATATTGAATACTCTGTTCAAAACAGTGGTGAGACATATATTTAGTGGTGAGACATATATTTAGATTAATAAAAAGACTTTTTGCTATAAACTAGAAACTTCTCAGCCTGGGGTGAAGAGGAGGTGAGGTGAGATCTGGGTTGTTTAGGTCAATCATAAGATAATTTTGGGGTGTTAAGAAGCACAAATATAAAAACCTAGTGTAATTCCTCATTAGCTTAAAAAGTGACCAGGAAATACCAGTGCCTTTGTGGAAGATGCTGGATAAAATTGCGTATTACTTAGAATATAAAGCATGGTTCTGTTTTGGGTATTTTTTGTAGGGTTATTTTTTGTTAAGGGTTTTGGAGTTGGATTTTTTAAAGTTATTTTGTTTGTTTGTTTCTTTTTCTTTTTTTTTAATATGCCTATGTTTAAACCAGTCTCCAGGTTCATAATCAAGATTGAATTATCTGCCTTGTGAAATAAGCAGTATAGTTGAGGGTGTAAGGAGGTTGCTTTTTCCCCATGTGTTGTTGTCTTTTTCCTAGAATCACCTGATAATTTAGTCTCATTTTGTCACATCATAATTGTGGCTTTTGATCTTTTACTGTTGGTTTTATCTGAAGAGTTACATGATTCCTATGTGGCTTGTGGAATAGTTTTTCTTTAAACTAAAATTTTGTTGTATGATTACCTGTAATTTCATGAGATTACACTCATTAACCCGAAAGTGTAAAATGCTGTCAACGTGAGTGAATCTGCACTTTTTTTGGTGAGAATGTGTATTTTCGTAAGAATCAAGATTTACATACTTTTATTAATGTAGTGTATAGATGCTTTTTCATATCAGTGATACCTTGGCCTTCCCTACACCAAAAATGTATTTCATGGTAGTTCTCTTTTGTAATACAGAATCATAATAGTGTTCTTTGGATGCTGTGTATTACCTTTAGATGCTTTTATTTCAGATATACCAATATATCCAGAGTCGTTTTTATCGATCACCAGAGGTGCTACTGGGAATGCCTTATGATCTTGCAATTGATATGTGGTCCCTTGGGTGTATTTTAGTTGAGATGCACACTGGAGAGCCTCTTTTTAGTGGGGCAAATGAGGTATGCAGCTATATTACAGTACAAGTAATTTGATTTTTTTTTTGTTCATTCTCATAATGACTTTAATCTGTTTAATTGTAATGCATAAATTAGGAAAGTGTAGTAATTCTCAAATAAATGTCAATGACAGCAGTGTCTTTTGTCAGAACTCTGAATTGCCTGTTAATAATTTCCTGTTTCTGGGTCTGCTCTCTTACTCCTTATTCACTAATTTGATTTTGTACATATTGGATTTTTCTTAAACTCAAAATTAATTTAGAACTTGTCTGAGTAGTTAAAGTTTGCTTCCCTTGTGACTGTAGAATATCACTCTGTCACACTGCTCAGCTGGCTGTCACATGTTCTTCACAAATATTCTTTGTTTGGAACAGGTGGATCAAATGAATAAAATAGTGGAAGTTTTGGGGATACCACCTACCCACATCCTTGACCAAGCACCAAAAGCAAGAAAGTTCTTTGAGAAGTTGCCAGATGGCACTTGGAACTTGAAGAAGACCAAAGATGGAAAAAGGGTAGGATGCATAATGGGGATGAGAATATGGACTGTCTCTTCTAAAAAAAAATAAA
>WKFP01014085.1:82098-103665 GCA_011057875.1 Pterocles orientalis
ATGTTGTAAGACAGGTTGATTAAATAATGCTTTCCATAGTATTGAATAGTTTCTTACTTTCACTTGACTTAGTTCCTTTTATGGCATGTTTAAATTATCCAAGGCTTAATATGTAACTTGATTTCAAGCAATTTCTAATTTTCCAACAGGAATACAAACCACCTGGAACTCGTAAACTTCACAATATACTAGGAGTTGAAACAGGAGGACCAGGTGGACGTCGTGCTGGGGAATCGGGTCATACTGTAGCTGACTACTTGAAGTTCAAAGACCTCATCTTAAGGATGCTTGATTATGACCCTAAGACACGAATTCAACCTTATTATGCCCTACAGCATAGTTTCTTTAAGAAAACAGCAGACGAAGGTACCAACACAAGTAACAGTGTGTCTACGAGTCCTGCCATGGAGCAGTCACAGTCTTCAGGAACCACCTCTAGTACATCTTCAAGCTCAGGTAAGTGTTTCTCATTAACAGATAATAAAATTGTATTTCCTAATCACATCAAAAGTGTCTTTCCCAGATAAATTTTTTTTTTTTTTTTTTTTTTTTTTTTTTTTTTTTTTTTGGTTAAAACCAAATAGTCAGTCGTGCTAACCAAAGGAATTATTTTAATCAGCTGGAACAGGTAACTGCTCCAACAGAAAATGAAAAATAGATGAGCAAAACCATGAGTTATTATCATAGGTCTTATATTTTTACATTGAAGCAGTTTAAATATCTGCATGCTGTCATTGTTTTTCAGGCTACTTTAAATTTAGTGTTGCTAGTTATTGTGCATATTATGATTTTATAGGTGGATCTTCTGGAACAAGCAACAGTGGAAGGGCACGGTCAGACCCCACACACCAGCATCGACATAGTGGTGGACACTTCACTGCTGCTGTTCAAGCTATGGACTGTGAAACACACAGCCCACAGGTATGCTTAAGTAGAGCTTATGTCTGTTTAATTTATATGAATTTTCTGAGAATAATAAATCCCTAAAACTAATTAATACTTTCAGTATTGAAGTAGTTTAGACATGGGAGCTAGACACCAGATTTGGTTGATTTTTTTACCTTCAGCTCTTGTATAGTCCTTTGTATGTTTTTTCAGTCACTTAAGCAAAAGTACTGCAGATAGCTGTAAAAATTTCCATTGATTCTGCAGAGGTGAAGGTTTTGTATCACTAGCAGTAAGTTGAGTGGAGCTATCAATGCTTCACCTTACAGAGAGTGTAAGGCTACACAGAACTATGCATCTTCCCACCCAGTGAAGAACTAGCTTGTACTTCAGTGGACTCCTGCTGGAGTTCTTACTTCCATTTTATGGTGTTCAGGTGTTTCACCAACATTATCATTGGCTGAATTAGTGATTATTCAATACTTCTTCTTGTAAAGAAGGAACAATTCATTTATTAACTACAAATAATTCAGTAATATTTTTATTTTAGTTCAGAACAGATCAAAATATATATTATAAATTCTTCCAAGTGAATAGTTTATGCAACAAATTGATGTGTAGCTAGTACCTGCAATTTTAATAGTCTTTAATCAGCCATGTTCTTCCAGAGGTGTTGGTGGTACTCCCCTAATGCTGTTGTCCCTATTCAAGATACAAACTACAACATATTAATTTAGCTTAGTATGCTTAATTGTATCTAGAGGCCTGAGCTGGAGATCAGGGCCTTATTCTAGGTGTTGTACAAATATTATGTTGTTTATTACTACTGTTATGTAAAGCTGTTTATATAATTTTGACAGTAAGGTCACATCTTGGACTTACTTAAACTGCTTGTTTGAAAAAAAACGTGCAGAATGTGAACTCATTTTCCTTAAGGTATATTTAGAGAAGTGTATTAGAAATCCTTCATAACTACATGCTTACATTTGTAGAATAATTTTGTAACTGCAAGGTTTGGTTACCTTTTTTTAAAAGTTAGCATAAACGTTAATAACTTAATCTCATATATTGCAAATTAATAGACTTGAGTAAGCATTTTAATTTTTATTTTGCTTACTAATGTAGGTTCGACAACAGTTTCCTCCTCCAATTGGTTGGACAGCCACTGAAGCTCCTACACAAGTCACTGTTGAAAACCATCCAGTTCAAGAAACCACCTTCCATGTTACCCCTCAACAACAGAATGCATTACATCATCATCACGGAAATAGCTCTCACCACCACCACCATCACCACCACCACCACCACCATCATGGACAGCAAGCCTTGGGTAGCCGGACCAGGCCAAGAGTCTACAATTCTCCAACAAACAGCTCCTCCACCCAGGATTCTATGGAGGTGGGCCACAGTCACCACTCCATGACATCCCTGTCTTCCTCAACTACTTCTTCTTCTACATCTTCCTCCTCTACTGGTAACCAAGGCAATCAGGCCTATCAGAACCGCCCAGTGGCTGCTAATACCTTGGACTTTGGACAAAATGGAGCTATGGACATGAATTTAACAGTCTACTCTAATCCGCGCCAAGAAACTGGCATAGCTGGACATCCAACGTACCAGTTTTCTGCTAATACAGGTCCTGCTCATTACATGACTGAAGGACACCTTGCAATGAGGCAAGGAATTGATAGAGAAGAGTCTCCCATGACAGGAGTTTGTGTTCAGCAAAGTCCTGTGGCTAGCTCATGACTAAACTGAAACTAAGTTTGTTTCTTGTGTGTTTTTATAGAAGTGGTGTTTTTCCAAAAACAAAGTGCAAAGCTGCTTGACTCAGAAGGAGATAAACTCACTGAACCGCTACAGGAGGGCAAAGCTGACTATTTTTTTAAACTTGAAAAGATTGCAAAGGGACAATGAAGTTTTTTTTGTTGGTTTTTGAGGTTTTGTTGGGGTTTTTTTTTTGGTTTTTTGGTTTTTTTTTAAGAGCCATGTCCAGACCCACCTTAATGGATAGCTTAGTGTTGTTCACCTTCTGCTTCCCCCATTTTAACTTGCCACAACCTAATCATAGTTTGTTTTTTTGGGGAAGGGTTTTTTTTGGTCTCATTCAACAGGGATTGTTGTTCAAATGTTAGCTGTAGTTGCATTCTAGTTTCTTTTTGAAGGCATTGCACATGGTTTATAAAAAGGCCCTTTGAAATTTTTGGGTGGGAGGAGAGTGAGTAATATATATATATTTTTTTTAGTTCCCCAAACAAACATGGGCACAGAAAAGCAGTACTGTAAGAAAGAGGGACCTTCAGATTACACAAATATATATTCTTCAGCTGTAAAAAGGGACGGTTGTAATGGAGTTTGTAAGGCACATTAAGCATGCTAAATGGCGGTGATCAGAACTCTCCTTTTCTGAATCTACTGAGGATCAAAGCAGCAATTGTAATGGGATTCTGTGGGTCTCATATTTTGGAGACCACAGTCAGTTAGTATTGAAATATGACTGGTTTCATAACTGAGGTGCACTGAGAAGCAATCAACGGGTCGATCCTGGCCAGTCCTGGGGAGGTCTAAGTGGTGGTCTTTGGGATAACCTTTGGCCTTATGGATTTGGACTCTTAAGTTAGAAGAGCCTACCATTTCAGATGCAATCACTTTGGACATGCTTTTGCAGACAGTCCTTAATGCTGAAAACACAGAGAATGGGTAATTCAAGAGGCCTTTCTTTTAAAATAGACTTTTGTGACCCACTTATTGTAAGGTATTGCAAGGTCACTTTGCGTGTGTCATAAAGTTGACTTCCTTATTGGTTGAAGGTCACAGGAGTAGTGGTTTGCGTTTGATGGAAATAGCTACAACTGTGTCCCTTCCTGCTTTTTACTTTTTTCTTTTGCTTTTTCTCGGCACGTGGTTTCTCCACCATTACTTCTGCACAAAGACGTCTTCTGTTCATCCTGAACATTTTTAAAAATGCAGAATTTTATGTGACTGCTTTTTTGCCTCACAATTATGCTGTGAATTTTACAAAAATTTATTTTCTTTTTTGATAATTTATTGTACCAAAGCTGTTTTTATAGCACATAGATGTCTGTAACCAATAATGTAGCAGTTCTGCACTTTGACACAAGGTGTAACTAGACCATTTTTAAATGTCAGTTGAAAATTATGGCTGTACTATTGCTTAAACAAAACTGGAACTGTTGTTGAATTCATAGCCAATACATTTACAGCAATCTGTGTACTGAACATAATAGATTGACATCTACTTTGAGACTATAACCTCTGTTACATTATAAATGTGTTCAGGCTTCTGAAGGTAAAAGGGACACTAGATCCAGAAGCTATGAAACCAGCAGTTGATTCTTGTATTCCTTATTAACATTATTGTAAACTTGAAGGCAAGACCTTGATTGCATGAACAGGTCCAAAATAGTAGTCTGAGTAAAGCAAAACACTCACATGAGACCTGAGGTTAGCAGGCTGTATTTAACAGGTGCCTAATTTTGGGGTAATGCTGCCTTAATATAACACAGTCAGCTTGGCAGTCGCAAAATTTACAGGCCCATTCAGAGATTTATTTCTATGAAAAGTAAAAGCTCCATGAAAAATGTTGGAAAGAATAAGGGTAATTAATTGGTTGCCCATCCCAGATTAACATTGTTTGCCCATTATATATTACAGAAGCAGTGATCTACCTCTGCCAGCAAGCCCTTTTAAAAGTTAATTTAGCAGGAAATTCAGAATTCATACTGGTCAATTCCATGTGGCTAAGTCATTTCTTCAGACTAAAAGGTGGAATTTTTCGTACTTACAGTGGCAGTGCAGCAGCTGACTACCGTGTAAATGTGAATGAATACTTGGGATTACCATTTTTTTGTAAATCATGGATTTTTTTAAATGAAGCGATCCATATTTCTTTTGTATTGACACGTCAACCCTGTGGATGAAAGTGGGGGTTTTTTTCTTTTTCTTTTTTTTTTTTTGACTCAGTTAATTCAGAGAAGTTTGCGGGATTTGGAAGGCTGTCACCTTAGAAACAGGATGCTGAGTTTAGCAATATAAAAAGGAATCCAGTACTTACTGCTGTCTAGGAATATAAGGGTAATATGAAATCTGGGTAATTCTTATGTGCGCGGGTTGCCGCACCTTAGCAAGCGCCAAAAAATAAAGCAGTTAAAAATATCTACATAAAGAAGAAATCATAAAATCCAGTGCTTCTGCATACTGTGTTATGTTACAGTCCAGTTTTGTGTGCTTTACTACACAGTTTGGTTACAGGACTTCTGTGCATTGTAAACATAAACAGCATGGAAAAGGTTAAATACCTGTGTTCAGATTGTAAGATCTAGTCCGGACTTGCTGTGTATATTGTAACGTTAAATGAAAAGACAAGCCCTTTGTATTATAGTCATGCAGTCTTATGTATGATAAACAGTTGAATAATTTGTCCTCAGACTCTTTACTGTGCTTTTTAAAAAAAAGAATAATTTAAGAAAAAATGTAAACATAGTAAATCTTCCTATGCAATTAACCTACTCCAAGCCATGGTATGGTAGGTATAATTATACTATAATATGTAAATATCAGATACATTGAAACAGACTTAAAAAAATGAAAGTAAAAGTTGGAGGCATAACAGATAACGTTGAGTTTTTAATTGAAACAGCAAGGTATACAAATCATTGATGTATGAACACAGCTCTGCTTGATTCTGATGGACTGAACTTGTAGTTTGAGTTCTTTATATTATCATCTGTTAGTTTGAATGCTCTTATATGCACTGCAGCTTTCTACCTATTACAGACTAGCTGATTTTAAGGCCAGAGTGACCATGGTAATGAAATAATCTGACCGGCATGTCATTATCCCTAGAATTCAACCTAGTTATTTCTGCATCATGAAGTCCATATCTTTTGGGTGCAGTAGAATATACTTTTGAAAAAGATAGCTAATTTTCGTATAGATTCTTCAAGTGTGAGGATTTTTCCGTGTCTCTTGAGTGACTCAGCTAGTTTATTTTCCATACTCTCAGTCCTTCTTCAGTTTTAGGACTGTTTAGTTTCAGCTGCTGGCCATCAGATAGCTAGCTGCCTGTTAGAATAACGAATAACTACTCTAGTTTTAAACTATTTCACTTTATTCACATAAAAATATGTTAACTTTAATAACCTCTGTAATAGATGGAGTTCCTTAAATCTCTCAAGCTTTTACGGCTCTTCTGAAACTTCAGGTGTTTTAAAATCCATTCTAAAGCGTGGACATAAGAACTGCATACAGCATCTGGTAGTAATTTCAGTATTGCTGTGTGCGTGTAGTATATGCAGGTACATTCTTGAACCTTTCAGTTTATATCTTTGCTTGTTTGTTTATACCTCCAAGGATTGCATTTTTAAATCTTTCAGTCTCAGTTATTTGCATTAAAAGATTGTAAATTTGGATGATTATCCATCATGATTCCTAAGTCCTTTTCAGAACTGCTGCTCTTCCAGGATGTAGCCTTCCATCCTGTAAGTATAATGATGTCTGAATGGGACTGGTTTACAGAAGGGTTGGATTCACCTATAGATGTGACTTGTCTTCATTGTTTATCACTCTACCATCATTATTTTCATTAAACCATTGACGTGCTTATATTTTATTCTTGATAACTGAAAAATCTTAAACACTTGAAGGTAATTGCTGTTGAAACCGTCAGAAACTTCCTTTTTTAAAGTAATCTAAAACTCTAACCTTCTGATGAGAGTGGTGAATATGTTGTGTTGATTTATAGAACAAATATGTTTCAACAAGATCATTATGTGGAACTTCTGAATAGAATGGAAGTATCTTTCTAGTCAAAATTACCTAAGTAACTGCCTACAAAGTAGAGTTATTGCCGAGTGTTGGTCTCATGAGGGTAGTTATGTGATCCAACACGACTTTGGCAAGTGATGTATTTTCACCAGAAGGATGGATATCAGAAGCGCACAGTATCTTGCATCTGTCAAGCAAAGAAAGTCACGTTGCCAAGTTGTAGTTTTCTGTTATATATCCCTGGTTTTGTGGAGTTTTACGGAAACAACCTCATGTTGAAAAGTTTGCAATTGGTATTTATTTCTCCACCTCATAGTGATAGTGGAACTATTTTTTCCTTATTAAGATACCTTGTTTTGGTTTCAACATTTAGTTCTCCATACTAGCCCTATCAAATATATATGATCTGCCTAGACCTGAGAGGATTTGTAGTTTCTATTATTATGTTTTATGCTAGATGATAGAATCATCGAATGGTTTGGGTTGGAAAGGACCTTAAAGATCACTGAGTTCCAACCCCCCTGCCATGGGCAGGGACACCCTCCACTAGACCAGGCTGCTCAAATCCTCATCCAGCCTGGCCTTGAACACCTCCAGGGATGGGGCATCCACAACCTCCCTGGGCAACCTGTTCCAATGCCTCACTGCCCTCACAGTAAAAACTTTCTCCTAATATCTAAACTAAATCTGCCCTCTCTCAGCTTAAAGCCATTATCCCTTGTCCTCTCACTACACTCCCCGTCTCTCCCTTAGGCCCCCTTTAAGTACGAGAAGGCTGCTATAAGGTCTCCTCAGAGCTGCCTTTTCTCCAGGCTGAACAACCCCAGATGTTACAGAACGTCAGAGTTCAATCACAAAGATGGTCACTGTGACTATCCTTGAGGACCTGAATGATACGAGAACATGACAGACTTCATAAGCAAGTCAAAAGTGGTAGTTAAAATTTGAACTTCAGGCTCTTATGCTGAATAGCAGAGAGAAAATTTAGTTCCCTTAAGCAACGTTCATATATTCTAGAGGAAAAGCAAGGATAGAAGACTGAGAAGAGGATAAGGTTTGGAATTGAAACAGTGTTCTGTGTGGAGGGGTGTCTAACCAATGTGAATAAAAGCCTGGGGAGGCGAGAGAAATTAACTTTTGCTGGAGTGGAGTTGTGCAGACCTTAATTGAAAGACCAAGAAACTGGCATGTAAGGAGAACAGACCCAGTATTTTCAAGCTAAATAAGAAAAAGTAGCTACTATTGTTTGAAAAGTAAGGCTAATAGCATCCGTATTGGTAAGGCATAACTGCCATTATTGTAAAGATGTCATAAATCCCTTCAGGAGGAGTGTGTGGATTATATTTGGCTTTCTCAACGAAATTCCAACAATCCTAAAGAGTAGATGCATCCTGGGCTGGGCTAAGTTGGTCTGAATTTCAGTAGAGCCAGTATTGAGAAACCCTCACACAGATAATGCTTTTTGGACAACAGAATGTAATGTGGCTTTAGGTAAACAGGCAATGCAATTAAACAACTTGTTTAGTACACTGTAGTTTTCTTCTGTTTCTCTTCCCTGTACATCTTTGCAAGAGGCATTTCTCATCTGTGGTAAGTCATGCAGTACAGCTCTTACTTTCCAAGTACTCTCTCAGAACAGTTTCAACCGGAATTTTTGCTTCCCAGTGCTGCAAACTCCGGTGTCCTGGAATACAATTGTCATGATGCCTTGGCATATGTTTTGGTTATAAGGGCATTATATTTTCTAGAACACTGCATCTTACATGTCAAATTCAGTTTAAAGCTGTTCAGCTTAACAAAGAAAGCACAAAAATGTTTTGACATGTTGCTTCCATCATTGTTTTGCATGCAAACAGACAAATCTCTTGGAATTGTGTACTGTAAGGCAGTGTTGCAGCATCTCCTAGAAACATTGTTGGTCTCCAGTATGAATGCTTTTATAATACATGCAATGTTCTCTTGAATCCATTTGGATTCGTCGTTGTTGCAGCCTCCTCATAGAGTCTATCATGAAAACTTTCTGGGAAGACAGTGGAGCAATAGATGAGTAGTTTTATTCCTTCAAGAAAAAATAATTTGAGTCTAAAGGATTGCTGAATTTTTTAATCATGTATGCATTGCTGTTCATGATTTGTACCAATACCAACATTTTTATTCAAACCATTTATTTGTTAAAGGGCATTGAAAGTTGGTATGTTTGTAATTTTGAAGATCTGGTTTGGTAGCTTTCTTTTGGGCTTTTCAGAAAGAACTCTGGCTTTCCTACTGCTACACTGACTTTCTGCACTGTATATATAAAGAAATTTGACTTAATTTTCAAGGCAATCCACAGATTGGTCCCTAAAACAAAAATAACTAGAAGATGAGGAAAGGGTTGAAAACATTGCTTCTCAAATCCAGTTTTGTGTGATTGTCACAGAGATGGGTCCTGCTGAGCACTAGTTTATTAATCTCTTGCAAAATCCCACAGATGTTGCAAATTTCTTGAAACATCAGATCTTAAGAGTGTTCCATATGGTTTTGAGTAGTAAAAAGAACAGTAGCATAGATATGCCAATAGAAATTAATAACCAAATCCACCTCCTGTAGGTCTCCCCATGAGAAGTGGGAGGAGAGGAGATTAATGTGATAGATGTTGACTGTCGAAAGGCAATTAGTTGGTTAGTGATTGGAAAATGATATATGAAAAAATAAAAGCTGAGCTTGTTTGTTCTGAAGAAACTAATTGACGTTGTCAAGCAGAAAACCTCTCCACCTGGACTGCCTTCTTCGGGATCTCTCTTTTCCCTCACCAGTAGAAGAGGTTGCTGACATACTGCTTGTTGTGGTGTTCCAAAGCCTCTCTCTTTCTTCCGGTTTTCCTGCCAACTTGTAGCTCGTTCAGGACTCCCTTCACAACTCCTTCCCAGCATAAAATGTCAACAGTTGGTAGATCAAGTTAATAGTTTTGAGACTGCAAGGATGATGATGAAGAGGAGTTCTCTCTACCTAAAGCAGGCAGAAACACTAGTCCTGAACGGAGCACGTTCGGAGCTATTCTGCATTTTCAGGGCAACAAACCCTTTCAGAATTTTCAGTTGGAGGAAACTCCATTCAGAGACCTTGGAGTTCAGAATAAGCTGAGGGAATTTTGTTTTCAAAGCTTCAGTCTCACTTGTGGTCTTTCCCAATACAGGGATAGCGCGGTTTAGTACCAGTGGGATTCCTCCTCTTTGCTGCAGTGTGTCAGAGCACTTGTACTTTTTTATTTTCACCTGAATTGGTGCCCTGCCTGTGTAAAATGTTTGCCTGTGTATGAGGAAATTTTATCACTTTTTTGTACACTAGCTAAGTTAGTATTTCTTCCAAGAAAAATGCTGTACGTAAGTTTATTCTGTACTGGACTAACCCCCCTTCGTTGTACTCTTTTCTATGTATGCTGTCTCACGTCAGTCTGGCAACTGCGCTACACAGAGCTAATGCTATTCTCTGTGTGTGTGAAGGGGCATTTGCTCTGTAAACAAAACAAGCTACAAGTAGAAACATCACAGTGGCAGTGCCTTGCGATCAGGTGTGTCCATAGAGGTCACTTTGATACAGTGACAGTATGAAGGGTTGTGTCCTAATACAACCTCAGTGACCCGGGAAGACAAATCAAAAAATCTTGGGAGCCAGAGCTTTGAAAACCAGAAATGTCATATTCAGACTTTCATGGAGACAATGAGAGCTTTTTGTCTGAAGAAAAACTCAAACATAGTAACTTTGTCTAACATGATTTTAATACCCTTTTGTTTTCAGTAGAAAGTGTAGTTCATTTCCCTCTTCAGAAGCAGTAACATCGCACAGCCTTTACTCCCCCTCCAAGTTCCCCTCCTTTCTTACTGCTTCTCACTCCCACTCCCTTCCCTACTTTCCACTCTGACCCTTCTCCCTGCTGTCCTACACCTTTCACCTTTTGCTTTTCTCTCCTATTCCCATGTTTCAGCATTCTATTTTTTCCCCTGCTTTTTTCTGTTTGCCTTTTCCCTGCTGTTCCCGTTGCTTTTCCTTGCTTTCCTCTGTTGCCTTTCCAGTCTTTCTGCTTTTTCTTTTCACTGTATTTCTTTCCTTTTCCTGCTTGTTCTCTTCCTGTCTTTTCACAGCTTTTCCTGTCTTGTCCATGCTTGTCTTCCCTGCTTTATTTTCCTGCCTTTTCTTCCTACTATGCTTTCCTCATTTGCTTTGCCCCCTCACCCCTTTTTAATACTTTTCACCCCCCTCCCCTCCTTTTCCCTTCCTCACCCTGCTTGTTGCTCTTTTTGCTTCCTCTTAGGTCTTTCAGGTTCCCTTCTCTTCTTTTTGGTGCTTTCTATTCTTTTCCCTGCTTTGACTTTTCCTCCTTGCCTTGATTTCTGTTATTTTCCATTCTTTTCCCAGATATTCAGGATGATTCTCCCCGCCACACCCCCCCTTCACTGTCCTTCACTGCCCTTCACTACCTTGACTTCTTTTCACTGCCTCTCTCTCCTGCTTGTTTTTTTCCTGCTTTCACACTTCCTTTTCCACCATTGCTTTTTCATTGCTTTTCCTGCTTTGCTTTCCCTTCACTGATTTTTCACTGCCTTTTCCTTCTTTCTAATGCTTTTCAGTTCTTTTTCCTCTTCAGTGCTTTCTGTGTCTTTCCCTTCTTTTTTCCCCCCATTCTTTTCAATGTTTTCAGGTGTTTGCTTCCTTTTCTCATTTCCAGGCTTTTCAGGTTTCTTCCCTCTTCCCCACTTTGTTTTAAATGTTTTTCAGATCTACCTCACCCCAGGTTTTCCAGTCGCCTATTTTCCCATCCCCTCCCTACTTTGACTTCCTCTCAAGCTTTCCAGGTCTTTCCCCTTATTTTGGTGCTTCCCTTCTCTTTTCTCCAATTTTCCCTGCTTTGACTTCATTCCCATGCTTTTCTCATTTCTTCTTTTCCATGCTTTCTGAGTAATTTCATTTCCACGCCACTTCACTTCTCCTATGTTCCCTGTTTTTCACTGCTTGAAGTTCTTTACCCTGTTTCTTTTTACTTTTCGGTCTGATGTCATCCGTGTTCCATCTACCCCTCTAATTCCGCTTGTATTCATTTAGTTGCTATTCACAGATTTGACTTCTTTTCACTGCTTTTTATGTATCTTTTTTTTCCCCTCACCTTCTCTTGTTTTCCTTACTTATTTCTGCTTTGACATCCCTTTCCGTCTTTTTTCCTCCTTTGACTTGTTCTCACTGCTTTTGCAGTCTTCTCTGGCCTTCCGTCTGCTTTTCAGGTCTCCTCCTTACTTGTCACTGCTTTGTTTTTTACCTGCTTTTTGCTTCTCAGCTTTTCCCCACTTCTCCCTTCTTATCTTTCCCCTGCCTTTCCCTCCTTGTCTTTTCCCTGCTTTTCAGGGATTTTGTTTTTTTCCACATTCCTCCCTTTTCCTTTGTCTTCACTGTTTTAATCTTTTTTTGTTGTTGCTGCTTTTTGCAGCTTTGCACTTCTTTCCCCTGCCTTTCAGAGACTTTCCTTCATTTTCTCTGCTTTTCTTTATCTTTTTTGCCTCTGCTTTTCCCACCTTCTCCTTGGTTTTCTGTCTGTCATCTTTTCCTTCTGTTTCATGCTTTTTTCCACACCATCTCCCCGCTTTTCAGTATTTACAGACTTTTCTCTGCTTTTTGGGTTTCATTGCTTTTCCCTTCTTTTTAAAATCCTTTTCCTTTCTTTCCCACCCTCCTTCCTGCCACTGCTTTAACTTCCTTTCATTGATTTTGAGATCTTTTCTTTCTTTTTCCCCTCTTCTTCTCCCTGGTTATTGCTTCTCTCTTTCCCTGCTTTTCTTGCTTTTACTTCATTCCCCCTCTGTTCTTTTCCCTGGTTGTCACCGCTTTGACTTATTTTCACTACTTTACAGGTCTTTTCCTTCCCCCCTCCCCCCCTTAATCTTTTTCCTGTTTTTCACTGCATTGATTCCTGTGCCCCTTCTTTTCCCTGGTTTCCCCTCGTCTTCAATTGTCTAACTACTTTTCACTGCTTTTTACTGCTTTGACTATTTTTCACTGCCTTTCAGATCTTTTAACTTCTTTTCCCTTGCTTTCCCTGCTAGTCACTGCTCTGACATCTGCTCCCTGTTCTTCTGGTCTTTTATCCCCTCCTTGCTGCTTCTTTTCCCTGCATTTTCTTTTCATTCACTATTTTCCCAGCTTTTGGGCATCTTTTGCTCCTTTTCACTGGCTTGACTTCTTTCCCCTGCTTTTTCAGGTTTTTCCCCTTCTCCCTGCTTTACGCTGCTTTGGCTTCTTCTCCTTCTTTTCAGGTCTTTTTCCTTCTTTTCCCTTCTCTTCTTTCCCTGCATGTTGCTGCTTTGACTTGTTTTCACTGCTTGTCAGTGCTTTGACACTTTTTCACCGCTCTATAGTTTTTTGGCTTCTCGTAGCTGCTTTTTGGGTCTTTTCCTGTCCCCGACTCTGCTGCCCCCCAGCTTCTGCCTTCCTGTTTCCGTGGTGTTTGCTTCTTTGACTTCTTTGCTAGTAACTGCTCTGATTTCTTTTCACTGCTTTTCAAGCCTCCTCCCTCCCTTTCTTCTCCCTGTTTATCACTGCTTTAACTTCCTTTCGCTGCTTTTCTGGTCTTCACCCTGCTTTTTGCCTTCTTTTCCATGATTTCCACTGCTTTTTAGTTTGTGGTTGGTTTGGTTGGATTTTTTTTCCTCCTTTCCCCTGTTTTCCCTCCTCTTCTTTCCCGTGCTTTTCAGCCTCTTCACTGCTTTGACTTTTTTTCGACTGCTTTTCTGCTCTTTTCCTTTATTTTCATTACTTGTTACTGCTTTGACTTCTTTGCACTGCTTTTCAGGCTGTTCCCCTTCTCCATTTGCTTTGCTTCATCAACTTTTGCTGCTTTTTAGATCTTTTCCCCATCCCCGCCCCCCCCTTTCTTTGCTTCTCTTCCCTGTTTTTCACTGCTTCTCCCTGCATTTGGCTGTTTTTTCCTGCTTTCACTTTATGTGCTCCTTTTTGCTACTTTTCAGGTGTTTTGTGTTTTGTTCCCCACCCTTCCCCCTTCTCTGGTTTTCCCTTTCCTACTTTTCACTGCTTTAACTTTTTTAGGCTGCCTTTTCTGGTCTAAGGTTTTCCCTGCTTGTCACTTCTTTGACTACTTTTCCTTGCTTTTCATGTCTGAGGTTTTTTCCCCCACTTTTCTCTGTTTTCCTTTGCTTTGACTGCTTTGTTTTTCCTTACGTGCTCGTCACTGTTTGGAGTGCTTTTTGCTGCTTCTCACTGCTTTGCTGCTTTTCAGGTCTTCCCCTCCTCCCTTCCTTTTCCTACCCTTCTTTTCCCTTCGCTCGCTCCCTTTTTCCCCACTTTGGCTTCTTACCACTACTTTTCAGGTCTTTGATCCCCCTGCCTCTTCCCCCTTCTTTTCCCTGTTTTTCTTCTTTCTCTCTTCCCCTGTTCTGCTTCCCTCTTCCCCTTTGTCTTTTCTCATCTCCCTCTTCCTCCTCCTTTCACTTCCCCTTTTGCTCCCTGCTTTGCTTTGCTTTGATTTCATGGTGCCAATTCTCACACCTTGCCATTCCTCCTGATTTTCCCTTCCGTGCTTCTTCCTGCCCTCCCTGCTTCTTGTGGCTTTGACTTCTTTTCGCTGTTCTTTCACTTCTTTCACCTCTTCTTTTCCTTCTCTGCTTTTCCCTTCCTTTCTGCTACTTCTCCCAGCCTTTTTTTCTCCTTTCCTTACTTTTTTGACACTTGTCCAAGATAAGCACTGCTTTGATTTCTTTTAATTGCCTTTCAGGTCTCTTCCTCCCTTCCACTACTTTCATTTCACTTCTCTTCCTTTCTTTTTGCCTCCTTCCCCTCTCTTTCCCTATATCATCTTTCTTTCCCTTCCTTTTCTTCCTGCCTTTTCTTCCTTTTCTTCCTACCTTCCTTTTCACATCACTCCTCAGTAGCATTCCAGTCAACCTCTGTGTTGGCTTCAGTACATGGAAAAGGAAATAAAATACACATAAAAGTATACAGGTGAAAATAAAGTGCTGATAATCACAAAAACATCTACTTTTACTTTGCTACTTTGATACCTCAAATCTATTGCCACGTTCTTCCGTTAAATCCATTCCAATCACTTGACTGTAGTAAGGAGTTGATTCTGTCAAGAGTCAGAACGCGTACAGCAGTTTGCTGATACAATATAATGTTTATACTTACAGACTTGCAGATGGAGGCAAAGGGGAGAAAAGGTCTGATAAAGCAACTGAACTGTTTAATCCTCTAATAAAGCATTCAGCTGAGATTTGACAGATGTGGGATTCTAATCTTGCTTGTCCACAGGGGTTCAAAGAGATACTCCCATACCACCACAAGGGTATCACTTTTGTGTGCTTTCAGAACAGAAGAAAAAAGTGAAAGAAGAGGAAAAAGAGGCACTGTGCACCCCACCTCTTAAGTTAGCTTATGGAGTGCTGAGGATTCAAGATTCATACAGATAGGCAGAGAACCAAAAGGAGAAGAATTGTGTAGCCTTGTGTCTTTTGAAGCATTTCCTAGAAAAGGAGAGGGATTAGGATTAATACCATTTGTTCAAAAGAGTGATGTGAAGTGAGTGTCAAGTATGTTCTATTAAGCTGAAAACAACAGAAGGGTAGTGCAAGGGCAGGGAAGGCAAAGAGGTAAGAACTCAAGTTAGGAGTTAAGCCAGGGGTCTAGATGAAGGAAGGGAAGATGTCCAGGTAGTCTTTATAGTAGCACTTCATGCTTTCAAGTGTCTAGGTCGCAGGCAAAATGGTGCAGATGGATGGAGGCAGCTCAGCAGAGCTTACGTGCATCCCAGTAATTCATCTGGGGACTCTGGACACACAGCGCTTTGACATCGGTGGGGATTCATTTTGTGAAGACTTACCAGCAACTTTCATTTTTGCTGTTTTTTCTACAAATGCAGTCGGTGTGCATGTTATTAGTTGAAGAATGAAATAATACATTGGTAGTAAAAAAAGCCTTTCAGACATGCTGAAAAAATAATCTCGTGCTATTTGGTTATCATCACAATACTGTCATGAACTATCTGATTGCTAGCTTTTTGTAGGGACCATGTTATGACAGTATTTGAGTGTCACAGAATATTTACAATACACCTCATGTCGTGTTCTGAGATTTCTAATCTCTTTGGGGGAAATGAAGGAGAAAGACATTAATATAAGGCCTCTACATATATTTTACAACAAAATGCAAAAACTAGCAGCATTGAAACAGCCAGAAGATACATGTGCTTCTACATTTTTAAAAATTTATTTTTATTAGGAATCAGAGGATCAGTATAAATATGGTATAGGCCTTAAATGATATTTTAGCTACAGTTTGAAAGCAAACACTTGAATATAAACCATATAGTTCATGGAAGAAGAAAGGAGTGGAATAAGGAAATCTAAAGGTAGTACAAAGAAGTAAGGAAGCAATATGAAATGAATAAAAGTTATAGTATAATTTTTTTTTTAAATAGAAAACACTATTGGAGAAGTAAGAAGTCACAGCACCACAACAAAATTAAATTTTGAAACATGATGCAGCAGAAAAGATAAAGGCTTTCAAAAGAGAGTGATTATACGTGAAGGAACATCAATAGTAAAGTACAAGGGAGAATGACTGAGAGAACCTGTTTCCACCCGAATTCCTGAGACTCATTGATTTTTTTACTCATTTATTAATTTAGTCTTTAAAAAAGGGGGGGACAACCGCTTTTTTCAACCTTCTACCATTTTTCTCATTGTGTTTTTTGTCACCTAAAGAAGGCAAAAGGAGCAAGAGAGGCTTGCCCGTAAGGCTGTTGTGTTTAAAATAGAAGATTTTCAACCTGCGGATGCCTGGAAACTGGACTACTTAAAAGTGTGAAACGTTAATCATGGTAAGAAAGTCTACTGTCAGTGGGCTGAAATTTGCATTTTCTAGGCTGCAAAAAGTATCAGGAACTAGAGCAAAGCATGATAGGAAATAGTAACAACAAAAAACCTAAATTCAGGACCCAGTCACTGTGATTTTGGGAGTGAGATGGAAACATGAGATGAATTTGAGAACTTCAATTCTTGAAATGAAATAATTTGTTGATTATATTTCACTATATTGGATTTAATTGGAAGTGGGCGCTGCAAAGTGGTGGTTGAATTATTACACCAGTTTTCTGCCCTTGAAGTTCAGATTTGGAATCAGAATTACCAGTCATATTTCCAGTCAACATTTATCTGTATTACAACACTGTCCTGCATTTGTTTTTTCTTATAGGATATCTACCACAGAAGTGTAAAGACCCTGAGAAAATCCATTATTTTGGCAGATTTTAAAAATTATTTTAAAGCTAGTTTTCATGTATATATTATGATTTGACAGTGCAAGACAGTATTTGTTCAAGTTGTGGTTTATGGTATGCATCTGATTAGTACTTTCTGCCTTCCAGCATCCTCCCTTGGTACCAGTCTTTCAGTGAGTGCAGCTTCTAGTAAAACATACAATGCATATAAGGGAGATGCAGAGTTCACGTAGAATTTTGTTGCCCATAGACAGTCCAGAGAAGTCAAAACAGTTTACTTAACCTGGAAGACCTGAGGCAACCTACGAATTAAGATTATGAGATTATGAGATTTGAAGGAGGGTTAATCCTCCCTCTGCCCATGCGTTTCTTCTCTATGCCTGCGACAGCACAGACAGTCTTTGTCTCTACTTGAAGTGCTCGAAGATTTCAGTCCTGCTTCTACAGCAATACCTCATCCCTGAGAAGGATATTTTCCATGATAAGAACAGTGGAGCGTATGTCTGTAAAACTTGCTTTCCAAGAGAACATTTGGAATAAAGTTTGGTTGCTTGGATGTTCAAGAAAAACAGCCATAAACTTAACCTGAAACAAATTTTCTGCTCTGATCTAACAACTCATTGTTGAAAAGACTCTTTGGCATTTACATAGTTCTAATTATTCTGATGTTTTTTATGTGCTGTATCAAAGGCTTTTGGCATATATGGTAAATCCATTTTGTTTTACCTTTCTCTCATCTTTCTGTGCCCTCAGATTAGCATATCTAGTCTCTGTATTTCTGAAAATGAATCTGCCCGTTCATTATTTCTTCCTGTTAATGTTTTTAATAAAAGTTTTAGTAGTTTTTCATTGTAAGGGTGGAAGGCTTGTCGTGCCAAGGTTCTTATTCTAGTCACTTTGTACTATGTGGAAATCAGCTGTAAAACCAAAGTATCCAATAATTAAATCATCCAGTTTTAGAGATCAACCTCTGGGAGATATATTACTCTCATCCAAGTACAAGTTGCATGGACCATGGATGTGATGAATTTAACATTGTCCCTCCTTTTACAGGCAGACTTTGCTTGTGGTTTTGACCTATAGAAGGTAAAGAAGCCTTCAATTTGCTCAAATCTCTGCCAGTTTGACATGAGTTTCCCTTGATAAGAGAACTGATGTCATGATTTTTATGCCTTGCTGTTCATTGCCGCTTTCACAAGTACAGCATGGGCAGTTAAATTTCAGTAAGGGCTTTTCGTGGTTCAGATATCAAAATGTTTCCTGTTCAAATGTTCAAAATTTTTTTGACTCTGGGTTTTTTGGCTATTAAAAATATTGCAAAGCATATGCTTAAAGAAAATGTTTTTCTCATAGCAAAAAGCATTGGGATTTTACTCATTCTAAGCGTAACAGATTTGAGTTGCTAAATGTAGTAGTTATCAATAACTCGAATAAATGATTGAAAATAGGAACTCAGTATAGAGGTAACTTATGTAACCATATCTATAATTATCTATCTTGCCATAAAATGAAATCATCTTTTTGGCATCTTGTTTTCTGGTTTGTTTAATCACTTCTTCTCTGATCTAATCAAAGAATCATAGAATCATAGAATGGTTTGTGTTGGAAGGGACCTTAACAATCATCGAATTCCAACCCCCCTGCCATGGGTAGGGACACCCTCCACTAGACCAGGTTGCTCAAAGCCTCATCCAGCCTGGCCTTGAACACCTCCAGGGATGGGGCATCCACAACTTCCCTGGGCAACCTGTTCCAGTGCCTCACCATCCTCACAGGAAAAAATTTTTACTTAGAAGAACACAACCAAGAACGATGTGAGTTTTAGCACATATTGATAATACAACTGCAACTTGTAACTCTGTGTTCACAATATACCGCTCAACACTTGAAGAGATTTTTATTTAAACAGGCTTGCTTTCCGTTTCTGGTAGCTGTTCTAATATTCTCGTATGTGCCATCTAGAGGTTGCTTTGGTAGAATAGTCTAGAATACCTTGAGGAGGTAATGTAATAATTTCCATGAGCAGTAGTAATTTGATTCTTATATTCTTTGACCTGTACAATGAAAAATTTGATTGAGAAACAAGAAAATACTTATATTTTTTGCTTTAAGTATGATGCAAAACTTATGCCCTCATGTAACTGCTTATAATTGCTGATGCTTCTCATGGATTAAGAATGGTAACAAAGAGAAGAAACAAAGAAGAAAATGTAATTAATTATGTCATAATCACCCTCAGAGAAACCATGCTCTACTTGGATCATATTTCTGCTTTCACATCTTCTTCCTGATTACTGTAATCTTAGAAGTCTTTCTGCAGTGTCTGCCTGCTACTTTTTTCCCTTTCCACAAGGGATTCCTCTTTTCAATATTTTCTAGTTCTGGTGGAAGACAAGAAATGGGAGGACACAGTGAATCTAGTTGCTGGAGTCCTCTGCTTTCGTTTTCAAGAAGGAGTCATCACAGAACCCAAGTTCTGAGGAGCTGAAGAGCAAAGCAGAAGCAGAGAAAAGGAGGAAGAAACCAAACAGTTATTCATTAGTTACATTAAAGCTTATCCATCTGCCTGCCTACTGTGATACTGTGTTTGTGTCACACCATTTGTGTTCAACATTATGAACTTACTGCAGTAGAAATTGTGAAGAGACTGACTGATGCATCTACAGACGATCATCACAGTGGGGAAAAGGTAGGTCAGGTAGATATTAGTTGTCCTCAGGGTAACTTAGGGAGCCCTTAAAACCAGCCAACGCATCTGAGAATCTCTGCAGTCCCCTCGACTGTGACTTTACCCATTTTATTGCCAAGAGCTCCCTCCTCACCCCATTAATCTTGTGAAAGGTTTCCAGAAAACTTTTGCATGGCTCCTGTCTGGATGGTCTGCTTTTGGGAAAATCTTCTCCCCAGAAACAGAGCACTTGGCAACTTTCAATCTGGTGTAAAAGGGCCATCTTGAGGTAGGGTTCTTTTCATACAATCATAGAATCATTAAGGTTGGAAAAGACCTTTACGATCATCAAGTCCAACTGTTAACCTAGCACTGCCAAGTCCACTACTAAACCATGTCCCTAAGCACCAGATCTACACATCTTTTAAATACCTCCGGCATGCTGACTCCACCACATCCCTGGGAAGCCTGTTCCAGTGCTTGACAACCCTTTCTGTGAATAAATATTTTCTAATATCCAATCTAAACCCCCCCTGGTGCAACTTGGGGCCCCAGTGCAACTTGAGGCCATTTCCTCTTGTTCTATCGCTTGTTACCTGGGAGAAGAGATCAATACCCACCTCACTAAAACCTCCTTTCAGGTAGTTGTAGAGAGCAATAAGGTCTCCCCTCAGCCTCCTTTTCTCCAGACATGCTGGCATGTATTTTGAGGCTCCCTGTTGGGTTTCTTACAGCACTAAGTACTACTGTAACCAATTAAGGAAACAGATTTTTTTCAGCTTGTGGAAATATATATTATAGTGTGCAGATGAGCAGCATGTGAAAACCTAATAGCTCTGGTGAAAGTCTGCTAGTGAGTTTTGTAGTGGTTGTTAAACCATCTTTAGATGGTACCTCCACAAGATATGCCAGATGTTGGTTACTACTTGACCAGAACTGGGAAAAGGGGAGATTTTTTCCAGAGCAAACCCTGGACCTCTGCTCACACTGCTAGTGCAGTCGTGTTTAAATTAAGAAGCTGGGCAGTAAACTGTGACAGAGGTGTAGACACATATTCCCTTCTGCTGTGCCTTCTTTGGCAGCGTTAAGACAGACAGCTGTAACAAAGGTGTTCAGCTGCTGGTATGAGATTCTCCAAAGATTATCTGTCAAAGCTAATAGGTCTATACAGGAGCAATATTTCCAGAGCTTTGTAGTATAGTTTGCATATTTTTCCTGACAAATTTTTAGTGAGCTATTTTAGAAATATGTTAGGAATGATGGTAAATGGAGAAACAGCTTTTAAGCTTGTATTTCTGGGTTTACAACTGTGAAGTCCAGAACAGCTCACTGTGTTGCTGTCAGTTACCATACTTACATGGAATCTCAAACAAGGAGTAATGAAATAGTTTCTCTCCTGCTGTAAGATACATGTGGCAGTGTAGCCGTTCATTGTCTTTGTAAAGCCATTGATCTGGAAGAGTAAAAGCCTTCTTCAAGTTTTAAATTCTTTGTTACAGTCAAGAAATTAATTTACATTTCTTGAAGTGGTCTTTCTTGTGGATGATGCTAACAACTTTGCTTTTTGAAAAGATCATTAGCAGCAGCTATAATAAATTAAGAATTCTGGAATAAACAGTGAATCTTAAAAATGGTACAAAATACTTCTAACCATCAGTCTTCAGAAAAATTGGACTATCAGGTAAAACAATGGTTTATTTTTAAACTTATTCGTAATTTCCAAGCATAAGTACAGCCACTGAACTGGCTATTAAGACTTAAAAAGAGGGGAAGAATCACAGAATCGCAGAATGTTGGGGATTGGAAGGGACCTCGAAAGATCATCTAGTCCAATTTCCCTGCCGGAGCAGGAACACCTAGATCAGATCACACAGGAACGCATCCAGGCGGGCTTTGAATGTCTCCAGAGAAGGAGACTCCACAACCTCTCTGGGCAGCCTGTTCCAGTGCTCTGTCACCCTCACTGTAA
>WKFP01014085.1:103685-153011 GCA_011057875.1 Pterocles orientalis
AAAAATTTCTTCCTAATGTCTAGTTTAAATTTACCCTCTTTCAGCTTATACCCGTTACCCCTTGTCCTCTCACTACACTCCCTGATAAAGAGTGCCTCCCCATCTCTCCTGTAGCCCCCTTCAGGTACTGGAAGGCTGCTATTAAGTCTCCTCGGAGCCTTCTCTTCTCCAGGCTGAACAACCCCAACTCTTTCAGCCTGTCCTCATAGGGGAGGTCCTCCTGCCCTCTGACCAGTTTTGTGGCTCTCCTCTGGACTCTCTCCAACAGGTCCATGTCTTTTTTGTGTTGGGGGTCCCACATATGAACGCAGTACTCATGGTGGGGTCTCACGAGGGCAGAGTAGAGGGGGAGAATCACCTCCTTCGACCTGCTGCTAATGCTTCTCTTGATGCAGCCCAGGACACGGTTGGCTTTCTTTGTTGTGAGCGCACACTGCCGGCTCATGTTCAGCTTCTCATCCACCAATACCCCCAAGTCCTTCTCCTCAGAGCTGCTCTCTATCCATTCTCCGCCCAGCCTGTATTTGTTCTTGGGATTGCCTCGACCCACGTGCAGGACCTTGTACTTGGCCTTGTTAAATTTCATGAGGTTTGCATTGGCCCACCTCTCAAGCCTGTCAAGGTCCCTCTGGATGGCATCCCTTCCCTCCAGCGTGTCCACCACACCACACAGCTTGGTGTCATCAGCAAACTTGCTGAGGGTGCACTCCATCCCACTGTCCATGTCTCCAACAAAGATGTTAAACAACACTGGTCCCAGTACTGACCCCTGTGGAACGCCTCTTGTCACCGGTCTCCACTTGGACCACAACTCTTTGAGTGCGGCCATCTAGCCAGTTCCTTATGCAGCGAGTGATCCTTCCGTCAAATCCATGTCCCTCCAACAAGGATGTTGTGTGGGACTGTGTCAAAAGCTTTGCACAAGTCCAGGTAGATGATGTCAGTTGCCCTTCCTCTATCCACCAGCGCTGTGGCCCTGTTGTAGAAGGCCACCAAATTCATCAGGCATGATTTTCTCTTGGTCAAGCCATGTTGTTTGTCACCAATAACCTGCTTGTTTTCCATGTGCCTTAGCATAGATTCCAGGGGGATTTGCTCCATGATCTTGCCAGGCACAGAGGTGAGACTGACCAGCCTGTAGTTTTCGGGTCTTCTTTATTTCCTTTTTTAAAAATGGGGTTTATGTTTCCCCTTTTCCAGACTGCGGGAACTTCACCAGAGTGCCACGGCTTCTCGAATATGATGGATAGTGGTTTGGCAACTTCATCTGCCAGCTCCTTCAGGACCTGCGGATGTATCTCATCAGGTCCCATGGACTTGTGCACCTTCAGGTTCTTTAAATGGTCTCGAACCTGATCTTCTCCTACAGCTGGCAGTTCTTCCTTCTCCCAGTCACTGCCTTTGCCTTTTGCAACTTGGACAGTGTGGCTTGAGCTCTTGCCAGTGAACACTGAGGTAAAGAACTCAAGTACCTCGGCCTTCTCTGTATCCTGGGTCATTAGGTCTCCCGCTTTCTTCCGGAGGGGGCCCAGATTTTCCCTAGTCCTCCTTTTATCGCTGACATACCTATAGAAGTTCTTCCTGTTACCCTTAACGTCCTTGGCCATATTTAATTCTGTTTGGGCTTTAGCTTTCCTAACCTGATCTCTGGCTTCACGGACAGTGTCTCTGTATTGTCCCCAGGCTACCTGTCCTTGCTTCCACCCTCTGTATGCTTCATTTTTTTTTGTTTGAGATTGCTCGGGAGTTCCTTGTTCATCCATGCAGGTCTCCTGGCATTTTTTGCCTGCCTTCCTCTTTGTTGGGATGCATCACCCCTGAGCCTGGAGGAAGTGATCCTTGAATATTAGCCAGCTTTCTTGGGCCCCTCTTCCCTCTAGGGTTTTACCCCATGGGACTCTTCCAAGCAGGTCCCTGAAGAGGCCAAAGTCCACTATCCTAAAGTCCAGGGTAGTGAGGTTGCTGTGCACCCTCCTCACTGCCCTGAGGATCTTGAACTCCACCATCTCATGGTCGTTGCATCCCAGGCTGCCCTTGAGTTCCACATTCCCCACCAGCTCTTCCTTGTTAGTGAGAAAAAAGTCCAGCATAGCCCCTCTCCTGGTTGGTTCCTCTATCACTTGGAGAAGGAAGTTGTCATCAACACATTCCAGGAACTTCCTGGCCTGCCTATGCTGTGCTGTGTTGCTCTTCCAAAAGATATCAGGATGGTTGAAATCCCCCGTGAGGACCAGGACTTGTGAGTGTGAGGCTGCTCCTATCTGTCTGAAGAGGGCCTCATCCACTTGCTCTCCCTGATCAGGTGGCCTGTAGCAGACCCCCACTACACTGTCCCCTATCCCAGCCCTCCCTTTGATCCTGACCCACAAGCTCTCTGTTGGGTCTTCATTTGACCCCAGGTGGAGCTCCATGCACTCCAGCTGGTCTTTGACATAGAGGTCAACACCCCCTCCTTGTCTCCCCTGCCTGTCCTTCCTAAAGAGCCTGTATCCCTGCATTCCAACACTCCAGTCATACAATCCATCCCACCAAATCTCTGTAATGCCAATGAGATCGTACCCCCGCAGGCATGCACACGTCTTCAGCTCCTCTTGTTTATTCCCCATACTAGGTGCATTCGTATAGAAGCACTTAAGTTGGGCTCCCAAGGAGGCTGGACCTCCTGTGTGCTGCTCACCAGCCACCCTCAGGCCAGCCTGTGAACCTTTTCCAGGCTCTGGGCATTTGTTGCTGGCTTTTCTGTTGTTGGAGTGGTAAGATTGGGATGGATTAAGTCTCCAGAACAACAGAAGAGGATAATAGTCGGTGGGCCACATGAGGATTGGTAGCCTCTTAGTCACATCTCTAATATGAGCCCCCGGCAAGTAGCACACCTCTCTAGAGAGAGGGTCAGGTTGGCAAATGGGTGCCTCCATGCTTCTTAGAAGAGAATCTCCTATTACTACCACCCTTCGCTTTTTCTTAGTCAAGCTAGTTGTTATGCTAGGAGCAGACTGGGCTGCCTTGCTTGGCTCCAGCATTTCTTGCAGTGCAATGGGTCCTTCTTCAACTTGCAGAGCAGTGAAGTGATTCTGTAAGGGCACTTCAGCCTTTGGAGGAAGCTTCTTCCTCCTATTGGTAATTCTGGAAAGTAATCTGAATTGATAACAATCACCCCATTTCATCATAATCAAAAATAAAAATAGTTATTAATAACTTACATACTAATATTTTATCACGAACCTTTGAAGATTAGTATAAGAAGCTCTAAAAATATTGTTTCTAAGGAAATTGTAACGAGAAAACAAGTTCTGACATCTATCCAAACCCCTTTTCCTTTATTCTCACTTTTTCTGAGGAAGAAGGGAACATCCTATTTTGTGAGTGAGTGCTTATGCTGCCCTGAGCTCATCCCTCTTCTTGGCCCTGTCTATCTGTTGTCTGCTCTGAAAATAAATTTTTTCAAGAGTATGAACAAGTAGCTCATGAGGTTTGTAGCTGGCTGTAATTTGAACAAGGACAACTAATACAGTAAGTATTGGAAGACCAAAAGGACCCACTTTCCTTCCCCTGAGGGAGGAATGGTTAAACAATCAGGCAGCGTCTTAAGGCCCAAGGCACTGAGCTTATGTCATGACAAACTTTCTATGCCTTTGTTTCCCCTGTGAAGTGGAGGCAGTTGTACCTTCCTGTCTGACAGGGTGTTATGTGAAAGCAGACCTGGTAAAGATGCCTTAGCTAGAGAAGAACCTAATTCTACTGCTGGGTGATTGGGAGTGATGAAACTCTGCTCCTCCAGATGTTGTCAGTTTTGCCAGTACAGGCACATTTAAGGTCCATTTCTGAGCACTGTAAATGCTTCATTAATACTTTTTAGTTCCCTATCAAATATTTCCCTGTTTTCTGTTCAGTTTTGTCTTTTTAGCATTTTGGTTTACAGGTGTAAAAAAGGCTGAGAGAACTTTGTTCCCAGAGAACTGATATGGAACTTTCCTGAGAAAAAGGCCAGTGTTGCCCAGGGAAAAATTTGGGAGATGCAATCTGTTGTGGTCCAAAGTAAAGCTGTCTGTAATTGTCTAAATTAGGAAGTGCTGAAGTCCAGACTTTTCTCATTTTTCCATGATTGTTCTCAGTTAAAATATGTTTATGTCCAAGGCAAAAAGAGTATGGTATGTCCTTAGCGCTGACTGGTCCTGAAATTACTGACTTGAACCAACATATTTCCATGGAGAGCTGACCAATTTTTGTCTGTGGTGTAAGCAGGTTTTAAGCCTCTTGCTCAAAACCCTTCTCTGTCCCTGCCTTCAGATAATAAGTGGTACCTTCTCTGTGACATGATGCAAATCCTTGTTGAATATTAATCTAAACCCATTTAATCTCATTTTGTATGTGGCCCAATCAGTGTGCACCATGGAAAAGGAAAGGAAGATTAATGCTGTAAAGCATTTTAACAGACATTTGCTTCATTGCTGTGCAAATTCAGACTAAAAATTTTGAGCCCTTGTTTGTTTGGGTCAGCTTACTTCAAGAACTGTCAAAAGCTTGACATATCCTCTTGACTTCCTTAGTAAAGGTGCAGTTGGTTGGGGAAAGAAATCGGTGTGGTGCAAGTTAAAAACCCCAACACCCAAAATGATGTGTTGGAAAATAATGATTAAAAAATTAATGGAAAATCAAGTTGTAGTGTCGGATAACAGAACAAATAATAATAGAAGTGCTCTGAACTTTTCCAACTAATAGGAAGTTGAGCCGTAATCAACATATTTTTTATTTAAATGAAAAGCCAGCCAACATTACTCTTGACAGAAAAGTGTAGGCCTTTTACTCTGCTCAATCATCTGGAAAACAAAGAAAACAGGATGATTCCTGCCCTGTTTGCATAGCTCTGGCTGTGTACAGGCGGCTTGAAGCCATGTGCATAAATGGTTTCTGCTCTTGAGGAGGCGGTCCATGGGAGCCTGAGGGCAGGGAGGGACAGCAGGACCCTGTTTTAGAGGGTAGAAGATACTGCAGTGCAAATGAAAACAATAACAATATTTGAAATGACAAGCAAGAAGTCCTGGTTTAGGACCTGTATCCTTACTAGACATTTGGAAAGAAGGTGAGGAATACAATGGCAAATCCCGTAAACGACATGGGGTGGTAAACTTGGGCAAAGTTCATGAAAGCTGCGAGAAACTTGAGAGGCACCTCAGCAAGCTGGGGAATTCACTGAACAGCACACGGCCTGCAGTTGGATAACTGCAGCTCAGTGAAAAGGTCCAGAGGGAAGGACTCAGAGAGGAGAGAGAAGAAAAGATGAAGGGAATGGAAAAGCTCTCATGGAGGGAGACTGAAAAGACATAGGCTGTTTATTTAATGAGAGGGGGCAAAAAGCATGTAGAAGAATTAAAAATAAACCCTGGTATGGTTTATGTCTTCTACTCACCTTTTTGTTTGTGAGGTGAAGTATTGTTAAATTGTTTTGCTTGAAAAATTGCTTTTCTATTCTTTGCTCCACTAAACCAATATAGCTCATTCCCATAACTTTCATTGGAATCAAGAACTGAAAAGAAAGCATTAGATAGCATATGGATAATGGTTAATCAAAATGAAAAATAGACACTGAAGAGGAAAATTAACCTTCAACCCTAGAGGCATCAATCAGTTCTAATTATTGAAAGTTAGGAGAATACTTCCTTGCTACTTCTTGGTACAACAAACTGCCTGTGCTGCTTTCTACTGTAGCTACTCTCTTTGAAACTTGGGTGCTTGCTGTAGCTGAGGACAAGATACTGAAGATCTTTTCTATGACCATGTAAGGGCTTGTCAAAGCCTGCCTGTCCTGCAGCCTTCTCCTTCGTCACCGAATCCACATTCGGCTTCAGCTGTATTACATAAAAAGCTCCTTGTCCCTTTTTTTGAATGTTGGCCAAACTCACACAGCTGTGGGTTCAAGAAGGCATATTTTAAAATGCGAGTGAGAGAGAGAAGAATTTAGGAGGGGTAATAGGAGAACCAGGAAAAAGTAGATCTAAGCATGCGCATTTCCACTGCCTTGTTTTTCCTCTAGTTTAAAAAGAAAACCCTGACAAGGTAACTCTTCATCGTTATCTGAAACAGATTTCAGCCCAAGCGAGTAGAAGGGTGTACTTGAAAAACCTTAAGAAATATTTGAACTAAAGTGGCTTCTTAGCACTTTTGACATGGTTTGCTCATGTCTAATTATAGCTACTGCTCTGTGCGTGCGTTTGATTTTTGCAGCGCAACTAGAGTAGCTGTTTCACTTGGCAGCGTGTGTGCTGGGCTGCCACCCCTCTCTTCCTTCATTCACTGAATTCTGACACTATGTTTAGAAGCACAAGCCATCCAAATTATAATGGGTCTCATACTTTGCATTTAGACTGCAGAAGTTAAAGCCAATTAAAATAAGTGCCTCAGCATTCATTTTTTTTTTTTTTCACTTAAAATTAAGTTGTTCTCTAAAGGGAAATTTTGAATGAAATCTATTTTGGTATGGTACACTGAAGATGTGTTTATTAAACAGGCCTGTTTTTTTTTAAATCTAGACATTTCTCATGCATTCAATGCAATTTCCCCTGAAGTATTAATTTAGAAGAAGGAGAGAATATTTCTTAAACACGATTTTGAAGAGGAAGGGAGGAAATGTCTTCAGACATGTAACCTTCATTCTCCTAATAACACTGGCTGGAGCAGTACCTGCCCCCAGGCATGTGAGGGGAGAGTAGATTCACGTGTGTGCAGCCCTCTTCACATCTGTGCTGAAGCAATGTCTACTCCTGGTAATTCTTTGTGTGTGGGGGGGGTGAGGATTAAGGTACTAAACTGATTCTTGAAATTTAAGGTCTATACTTGTCTCTGTGACAGATTTGCAGCGTAGCTTTAGACAAGTTATTTCACTTTTCCTGTCTCTGAGTTACTCACCAGGCAAAAATCCATAATAAAAAAGCTTTTAATAGAAGACAGTTTCAGTCTTGCAACTTTTTGTTTATAATTCCTTAATGAAGTTTGAATAATTCCTCTTATGGGCACAAACAGACATAGCAAATAAGGCAAAATATACTTCTCCTGAATGGATATCTTTGTTCATTCACTCTGGAAATGGAGGAAAGCGCTGTGTACTTTGTTACTAGTCTCAAGTAAAGAGACAAAGCAAAAGCTTACAATACTCTGTCTGCTGAGGAAATGAGAAAACCAGTGAAATACACTGGAGTTGAGCAGTTCTGGACTTTGTCTAGGTATACCTTGAGAAAAAAAACCTCACAAGGCTGAATTCCTCACCTTGGGAAAACTAAAAGGATATTCTGACATTCATTAAGGAATTTAAAAAGCCATTTACTTCAAAGTAGTGAAGGTGAAATTTGTGCTGTATTTCTGGGTGCAGAAAGACAAAAGTGCTAATTCAGTCTACGATGTTTCAGGAGAACGTAATTCAAGAAAGGGAAGACACGCGGTAGATTAGATAAAGTGCAGAGGCTGCAACTGTCAACACAGAAATAACTGAAAGTGAATTTGAGGTAAGAGATATGAAGGATGAGCAGCTATTAATAATAATGAGACACTGAAAAAATCCCACAGCAGTTGATGGAAGAAATCTGAGAACGTAATGCTATTAGAAGGATTTGTAAAAATAGTAAGATATGTTTGCAGGGGATGTTTCCAGTCATATCATTGGAGTAATGGAATATAAAATGCAAGTTTCTAGAACTAGTGCATTGGAGGTCCACAAGCAAGTTAGATTGCTGGAGCTAATCAAAATCCACACCAGAGGAAAAACCTTACAGAAATAGCTAAACTGCTGTATCAGATGACCACAGCTAGACTACATTTGATATAGCATGGAAAGCAGAAACACTTGTACACATCAGTCAAGAGGGGAACGTGACAGGATGAAGGTGAAGTGGATAATGCTCAAAGAAAGTAAAAAATTTAAGCTAGAAAAAAAAAGTGAAAGAAATAAAAAACCTATGATCTCCATTTACTCTTCTTATCTGAAAATTATCTGATAATTTTCAGTGAGCAGGAACCATTTTTTCCCAGTCCTTGAGTCTGGACAAGCATATGGAGGAAAAAAAAGTAGTGCAGGCTACACAGGAAAGGTAACGTGCCGGCTGGCTTGAGTGATAACAATTTTTTTTCTCCATGAAGTACAACGGAAGGAAGATCTGTCTGGCTGATAGCCCCTTCTTTTCTTCACAGTGAAAGTTAAAGAAATCTGTTTGCAGGCATTTGAGTAGCTCTGACCTGACTTGCAGTTTAGAGGAGAAACATTTACCCCCCCCCAAAAAAATATCATTCCTCTCCTTTTCAGTATTAGTATAAAAATACAGGATGTCATCATGGTAAACTGTTAACCAACAATGGTGTGACCGTTTGGCATAGAGTACCAAATGGCATAGAGGCCTTCCTGCATGTCCCTTGGACCTTCAGCTTCCAAGTAACCAGTGTCTTAAGAAAATTAAAGGAAAGCATCAATTTTCATGGATCACGACAAGACCAAGGCAGAATAATAAATCCCCCTCAGAAATGATTTATTTCACATAAATACTCCTTATGTTTGCTTCTGTCCACTGACAACCAGCAAGTTTGGTTTTTTTTTTCATTTTTCCAAATGAAGCAAATTTGCCTAGAAAAATTTCATCTGAGTCGGCTCTGCTGATGGCTACTGGTCATTGCATAACCCTCCCTGGGAGGGAGATGTGGCTCCTGTCACTGATCTCTTGAACAGCAAACAGCTACACACAGGCAGCAGGTTGAGCATGTCTCCGGAGTCAGACTGCTTTGAGCAACCTGGTCTAGTGGAAGGTGTCCCTGCCTGTGGCAGAGGGGTTGGAACTCCATGATTTTTTAAGGTCCCTTCCAACCCAAACCATTTGATTCTGTGTTTCTATGAACTTGCACGCCCTGGTAATTATTGTTCAGTGAGGAGTAAGCATATCAGCTTTGCAGCCTGCTGTGTTAAATGGAATTCAATGATGTGTCATTTACAAAACCAAATGGTTTTAAGATGATCTCGCAATGTGCTGAGTAGCTCTAATAACATTCATAGACTCTAATTTGGGAAAGGTATTTGTGCACACCCATGACCTTAAGTGCACAGCTCCGTTCCTGTGCTTAAAGACAAAATTTCCTAAATTGGTTTCACAGTACCTTCAATTCTCGTTGAAAATTTCACAGAATTAAAATGAAAATGTTGATGAAAATGTGACCGTCTTGCTCTTCTTCCAGCACATTTTATCAAAACACAAGCAGCGTTACTGCTGCATGTTACGCTAGCAAAATATGCATGCTGTTTGGAGGATGTAGGCTCATGGTTAGTTTGTATAACAGCAAGTAGTTTCTTGGGTTTGTGCAACATAATTTTCTCTGAAGAGTTAGCTAATTTTTTTGCTATCCTTGGTCCTTTTACAGAAGTTATCTAACGTGATGTAAAATCTGTCATGAAGAGAGCAATAGTCTATCGACATCATATAAAACTATATCTGAGTACACTCAGTTCTTTAACCAACGGGGGACTGAATAATGTGTGATGTTGTTTCTCCTCTTCTTTGTTTCCATTGAAAAAATCATAGAAACTGATTTTCAGTTATTTACGAACTTAAAAATATGTGCTACAAGTCAGGTGTGGGAGTTGGTATGTATTTTAATTATTCATATTCCAAGGATTGGGCTTTTTTGCTTCTCCATTAATTTTGGTACATTAAGTTTGCTTGAATTCTTACTTGCGTTTCACAATTTTTATAAAAAATAGTTTGAATCCAATCATTCCCTTGTGAATATTCAGTTTTGAGGGAATATGATGCTGTCAAGTAGTTTGAAGTCCACACTCCTGTTATACAGAAAGCAAACATGAACCGAATATTTGCAAAAAGGTGCAAAACAGATAGAACTCTGGGGAACAGAAGAAACAGCTGATGGAAAGGTAGAAGGACCTTTGCTTTTGTTCTCTTCCTTTCCTTGCCCCCCAAAGGGCTCTTGTCGCTCATCTCAGACACATTTTTAGTCCATCTTCCCCTTTTTCTTCCTAATTGTGTGGGTTTTTTTGACATCACAGCATGAGTGCTCTTGCCCATCTTCTTCCTTCCAGAGAAGCTGTGGATGCCCCATCCCTGGAGGTGTTCAAGGCCAGGCCGGATGAGGCTTTGAGCAACCTGCTCTAGTGGAGCGTGTCCCTGTTTTTATGACAGTTACAAAAACCTTAATACTGGTTAGTTCACATGTTCACTGATATTGAAGCCTTACCCAACTTAACAATAATGCTGCATTGCTTTTCTCTTCATATTAATCTGTTATGTCTAGCTTTATAGCTGAGATTTGTCAGTTTAGGAAGTTAATATAAATTAGCTAATGGTATAATCTGAGGTGGTTTAGTTTGGTTGCACTGAGTCAGTTTATGGCACTTTCTCAAAATTTGAATGGCTTTATTTCGATTCAGTTTACTCCACTCTTCCAATAATGATCAGCCAAGGTCGTGTTAGAGTTAATTCTTATGGACTTTTCAGAAGAAGCAAATTCTAAAGAACTTGAGCAATGAGAAGCAGAGATTTGCCCTGGGATGTGGCACAATGGGTGGCGAGCATTTAGTATAGCAAAATGACTGATAAGACAAGGGTCAAGGTACAGAACAGAAAGCTTAGTTGTCACTGAGAAAATTGAGTTCTGGTAAGTTAAAATTTGCTTAAGTAGAAAGCACATTTAAAGAAATAGCTGTTGATTTGAAATCTGATTATAGAATATTACTTGTTATTCTAGTGTTGTAACATTTAGAGAAAGTATAAAGGCAAGTATACTTTGATATAATGTGAGAAAGTGGAACTGATCTGTTGAAAAGCAGTTTCAAAATGTCTCAGAGACCCAGATCATTACCCGTAAAAACCCGTTATTTAAAATTCTGTATTTGCAGTGTATTAGCTGTTTTTCCCACATAATTCAAAGCAGGACTCCACAGACACATAGACTGGAGAAAATATCTTCATCCTGTTGTCCTATAACTTAATGAAGCATTGTTAAATTTCAAGTATCTTAGTAGCGATAATGAAGCTCTTACTAGGACAGTGATTAGAGGCAGATCTTTCGTAACCAACTTATCAGTTTAGGAGCATAAGATCTTTTATCTTACCATTTAAAATACTATGCCTGTTACAATACTCTTGTAACTTTTTACCTTTTTAAACACTGGAGTTTGTAATGCTGGATAATTGCAAAAAGCACCTTTTAGAGGTTGTATTTAATCTACTAGAAAGTTACCCAATTGTTAGATGGAGAGTGACACTTTTTTTTCTCCCTTGCTTCTTTTCTTTCAGTAAATTATCAGTTTATGTGAAACAGTACGACCCCCCAGTGGCTAATGATGAAGAACTGCATTTATTAGAACATATGTGTTCTGGAAGCATGACACACAAAATCAGTTTTGACCATACATAGATTCCTGACAGATAATTCCTGTGACTCAGTATCCTTCACTTTCAGACTAACGTTGGTGCATATTCCTGTAGGGCCATAAAAGCGGTGACTGATGGATGTATGCCTACATCAGCTTTGAACTGTCATGTTCAAGTCCCAGCAAGGTGTCCAACAGGAAAAGACCCTCAGAGACCTCTCAAGCCAAGCACTCCGTCTTTAAGCTGTGCACGTCGCTAGCATTTATGAGTCAGATGAAAGTGAGTTTGCAAGCAAATTGGATGTGTTTACTCAGATAGCACGTTTCTAATTTTCCAATAAAATGATTTCCAAATCAACAAAGAGCAAAACACGATGTACTGATGTGGAAGGCAGCCTGCCTTTGGCTGAGATGGGTAGAATGCAAGCCACTGAAAGTGTCCAGACATGGCCCACTTCTAGATCTTAGGCTGCATCAAGGTCCTTGTTCACCCAAACCTGCTGCAACAGCCATCATTTCTCAAATGTGGATCCTTGTAGGAGCACCACTTGCAGGGGAACACAGGAAAACCAAAGATGCAAAAAAGGGAGCCTGAACTCTAGGCTATGAACCAAGGAAAGCAGATCGTCATTCTCATTTCTCGTCCATAGCCGTCCCTCCTGGTAATAGCACACTGGTATTTCAGTGAATTAAACACAATTGTTCCAGAGGAAAGAATTTACTTATTTATTAGTATCCCTTTTTTTTTAAAAGTGGGTAAGTCATTTTCCTAGAACAGTAGTTTTATATATGTTTTATTTAAAAAAATATTTGGTTGTCTAAATACATTATTTTCTTACGCTTTCCTAATAAATATGCTTTCATCATTACCCATTCAGAGGTGTATAGAAATTATTTCTAGGGAAAGACAAAAGCATGCAAAGGTAGGTTAATAGCCAAAAGTGTTAATTTTGCATACCTACCTCATATCTTTTCTTATCTGAGAGAGCGATATAGACACTGCCATGAGAGCAAGTAGGCAACTGCACCTTCCACAGAAGTTTTTTTTCTGATTCCTCCTTATGTAGTAACTATGACAATTTGTACATGTGCATGTGCAGCTTTACTCATTTATTCACAAACTTCTACGCAAGTATTTTAGGGCAGATACAATTTCCTAATTTGCCAAGATAATTGTGTTATCATTCAACTTCTGAGATTTATGCAGACATGCAAACAAAATGCATTGGTATCTGATTACCTTATTTTGTCTTACTCTACTGGGAATGATACAGCAGACTCTAGGCTTTGAAAAATTTGGAATTTGTGACTACTGATAAAGTAGTTTCTGAACTAAGATCAAAATCTTCATTCATATTTATCTAAAATAACTTGCTTTAATTTATGTTTGTCCTTTTACTGGATTAAATGGAAGAAAAAATGGTAATTGCCTCTCAGGCTCAGGCTCTAGCCGTTAGTGATATTAAAATGTGATGCTACTTACAGGAAACTTTACTCCTGCAGACCTTTAAAATAGTCTTCTGTTGGTTCAATTAGCAATTAAATTACTTACATTTTGATATTAAAAATTAACTTCTGCAGTACATTTTTTGTAAAACAACCATACTACACGATGGAAAAGTGATTCCGCATGGTTTTGGGTGTCAAGTGGACGTTGTTGATCCATACCATGAAGATTTTTGGGCACATTGTTTTGAAGATGTTTACATTTGTCCCTACTGTACCCACGTGAGGTTCATTCTGTGCCACATGGAAAACATTGAGAGGAAGGCAACATCAAGGGCTTCTTAACAGCTGGCTGTCTGCAGCAGAGGTTATCGAAGACCAGCAAGCTGAGAGGAAAATGTGCCCCATTTTGAGGGCTCCACACAGGGCTTCCAAGAAGAGTGCTGATTGTTTGCTGCTATTTATTTGAACTGTCAAGAAAAGCCCTGATAACAAGTTTTAAATTTATTATTGCTGAAGGTTTCTCTAAGGTACTCTAAGGTCACAGCGTTCGCTGGCAGACAGGTACCTGTTACATAGGAAAAGTGGGCATCTATTCTCACAGCACTTATCAAGAGTAACACCAAGAAAACAGTTATCAGGCTGAGGTGTTAAAAAAACCCAAACCAAACAAAAAAGCCCCAACAAACAAAACCCAAGGTATACAAGTTAGTGAGATATTCAGTACGTCATTTGGATAAGTGGGAGCAAGCCCTTTTTTATCTTTTTTATCTTTTTTATCTTTTTTATCTTTTTTCCTTTTCCCCCCCTTTTTCCCCTTTTCTCTTTTTTCCTTCCTATTTTTCCCCCTTCTCCTTTCCCCCATTTTTTTTCTCCTTTTTTCCTTTTTTTGTCCTGCAACAAAATTTTCCATCAGCCACAATGCAGAAAAAAAGCAATTAGTGCTTCCTTGGTGTTTCAGATGCAACTTGGCGGGGCCTTTGCTGGAACAGGTCAGCATTTCTGTCCCTGTGCTTGTGTAACGCTTTCTGTTCTCCTGGTGCTCACAGGCTGCCAGCTATGATGATTTTTTGATCATTCATTTCTTAGACAACTATCCACTCATTCCAGGTAGACCAGGACAGAGTGTTGCTTTTCAACCTTAAGAAGAGGCACAGCCCCAGTTTCATCCAGGGACTGGAGAAAGTCTTTGTATCTCGCTGTGAATTTTATGCTAAATCTGCTCAGAATTTTTCAACTTAATCCCATTTTTTTTTTCCTGGATAGCTTTTCAGAGATTGCAACAGACTGACGGGTAGAAACTGCCAGGGAAGGAAGGAGACCTGACTTGAGCTTCTGCAACTTCATATTTAAGATGATCTAAGATTAAAAATTTCTCTCAGTCAGTTACAGCAGGAAGTGGAGCCTACACTTCCCAAATCCCAGGTGGGTCCTTGACATTTTGGTCCGAACCCTTCACAAGTCCATTTTTGTGAAAATGTTCAGAATGTCATATTGGGAGTAGTTTAATTTTGCTGTAATCAGAGCCATGGCAATGACTGACTGATATGGTAGGGGTGAGCTGCTAAATATCTCCAGCAGTGTATTTTATTAAAAAAATATTATTGCCTATTTATTTTTACAGTAGGTAAACTGACATTAATTTGATGGTGTGAATTTGTTCATTATCTGCAAAGATGAGCAAAAACAGATTTTTCAACCAATTTCAAGAAAGTCTCCAGCTGAACAAAACACATTGTTCTAATATCAAAATGCTTCATTACTTTATTTTGGAAATGTGTGGGGAAAAATCTGTAAATGGAATATTCCCTTCTGATTTGTAAAGTGACATATTTTAATTTTTGTGAATTTTTTCTCTGAAGCAGTTCACTAAATTGATCTTTTTTCTAATTATCAGTAGTAATCCACAGATTACTCAATAATTAGTAATTAATGACTCAAAATAAGTGATTACTTCCCAAAACTAGCATTTACTTTTGAGAGATCATATTTTTATGCCCAGGCAGATTTTTAGCAAATCAATCAGAGTGTTGACACAAGTAACAAACACTGTCATTAAAAAAGAAAAAAGGAAATTGTGATTTACATTTATGAAATAAAGCCACATTTTTCTCTGCCATTTTTGAGGAAAATTTCTGTGTAGTTTTCTTTTTCTGTTTGTGTTATGTATTATGTATTATATCTGTGATCTTGCTGTGATTCTTCTTCAAGTTCATTTTGAATTTGTACCTCTCAAGGGATAAAAGCTTTTCTACAATCAGTACTGTAGGAACTAAGCAGCATACAGCTGATTTCTTCCTTGACATGTACATGGTGACAAGAGACCCTAAAGATGAGGTCTAGAAGAGGCGCAATGGTTTTTGTGAGTTGAACATTTCCCCTCTTTCTTTTGAATTCAGTAAGTTTAAAAACAATGCTGTCTCTTGTTGGTATTGCTTTAATGCATTTCATAGTTGGGGGGGGGGGAGTGCTGAATGGGGTTTAAGTGGTGAATTCTCTCCCTTGACTCTTCTCATTATACAGAATTCATTTTGATGATTTGGCCAGACAGCTTTTTAAAGCGATAATTTTGGTCGTGCTTTACTGTATTTATTAATAGTAATTTTGTGCATGTCAAAGAAACGATGCTTGTGTATAAAAAGTAAAAATTGTCCAGTAGCATGGCTTAGCTTTGAAGTCTTGATTCCAGTGGCCCTGCATTTTGGCCAAGACTTTTGCTGGGTTTCATCTGTAGAGTTTATACTTATCTGTATTCCTTCCTTTCCCTTTCCAGGGAACTTTTGTATTTGCTATGAAAAATTTTCCCTTTTGATTAGAAAGTGCATTATCTTGTTTTCCTGTGTTTTAAGTATTGAGCTTATTAGAAATGACGATTGCTGTTTTCTCTGCTAAGTGATGGCTTCCCTTTTTTCTTACAGAAGGTACAGTGGCAAGTGGAAGCTGTGCAGCTTCCTCTTTTTGCCTCTCTGCCATGCCTTAACTCGATTTCAATAAAAGGCCTTTAAGAGAGTCAAGTCATTCTGTGCTCTTGCTTGGTAGCATCTTTAGCACATTTGACAGTGCCTTTAGTGATCCCTAGGGTGCTTAAAAATGTGTGCCTAAAGACTACTGCAACATACGTGGATTCTTTAGGGCTTTGGCATGTATTTGATGCGGATGGCATTTCAGTGAGGTGGAGACCTCTCCTGACTCCATCGTCTCCCAGGGAGCCTAAAAGCAGGAGCAAAAGGCAGCACCAAGTTCTTCTATCATCATTTCAGCAGATGGTCTCTCTTCACAGAAATGCCTCCTAATTCCTATTGATCTCTGTAAGTGCTGGTTAATGTTCAGCATTTCTGAAAATCACAAGCAGAGATTTAGGAGGTTAGCTCTAGCATCCCATCCATCTAAAACAAAAATGTTGCCGTGAAAAGAAAATAACTTCTATCACTGTCTGAGCAAGATTCATTATAATGACTTCAAAGCGTAACAGTTTGGGTTCCCCACCAGCTGTTTTACAGATAGTTTCAGATTAGAGATTTCTCATTAAGATATCATAATCTTTTCTAGAAAAGGTCCTTTTTACTGTGAGTTAAATTTGATTAGAATTACATTCTTAGGAAGATTTCTTAGGCGTTTAAAGAGCTCTGCTAACGGTGCTGTGCTCCAGCTCCATTTTCCCAGCTCAGCAGAAGGCTGCGTATGATGTGCTGTGCATGTGAAGCGGATCAAATACTGCACCTTGCATTGCCATCCTTTCTGAACTAGAAAGGTGCCATCTCAAGCACCACATCACACATCCTTTAGTATGGATATTTCAGTGAGGAATTTGGGTCCTTCTTGTCATGATGATGGGGAAGAGGCCAGGGAGCGTGGCTGGGAGGATTTGTGCTTTTGTGCCAGTCATCATCCTTTCCCGAGCTGGAACAAGTCCAGAGGACTTCAGTCCAACAGACTGTGAAAAGCATGTGGAGGGAAGTGTGGTCTAACAGTTCTCCACCAGTTCTTCCAGTTTAAACCTTCCAGAAATGTTAATGCAAGTGACTGCCTATAATAATTTGGCTTGGAAGAGAGGCTGATACAGGCTTCAAAGGAAGCTAGTAGCAGGGTGACACCCATAGCTTCCAGAGGACTGCCCATGAGCTGCAGCTGTGAGTTTGGAGCTGCTGCCTTTGATTTAAAACAAAAAAAAAACAAAAAAAAAAAAAAAAAAAAAGAAAAAAGAAAAAAAGTGGGGAGGGCTCTCCCCAGTCCTGCCCTCTGAGAAAAAAACCTCAAAGCAACTGGTATTATTTAAAACTCTGAAGATTTTGTTCTGTGTGGATGACATGCAAGTTAGGGAGAATGAGGGAAGAACTGTGGTTTGTACTTGTGAATTTGCTTAGAATAGAAAACAGATTTCACACTTGAGATGAAATAGCAAGATATTTGGGTCTCTTTAGAATGCTATCTTTGGATATGATGTCTGTGTGCTATCTGTGTGAAACTGTGTTAGAGCATCAATATACAGACAATAAATGGGAGAATGGTAAGTGGTAAAATGAGTGTGCCGTTGCACTGGATTTGCCATTAGATAATAATTCCTGGAAGTCCAGAGGATCTGAAAAAAACAGGAAATGGTAGAAGTAAGCTTGAACTAGATGTACAAAATGAAGTGTACCATATAATGTCTAACACCACCCCTCTCCTCCAAAATCCTAGATTTTCCCTAGCCAAATCCTAGAAGTTTAAAATCCACTCAGGAAGCATAGAAGAGCATAATCTAATATGAATAATAAAGAAGAGATTTCAGGTCTTGTCTTTAAGAATTATTTACAGCACAAAGCCCAAACTTAGGCCTGTTTTCCAAGTGCGTGTTTCCAAACAGCATCTTTATGATCTGAAGGCACAAGAGTGGAAGAGAAGCCAACTTTTGTTCTTGTTTTATTAGGTCTGATTTATAGCCTAAAAAGTGTCTGAGTGAAGTAACGTGACTGTTAAGGAGGCTGATATTCCTAAAAGAAAGAGATTTTGATGGACAGAGAGTACCATAATAGTAAAAAGTTCATGTTTCACAGCCAGAAGCTTTGGTGGTAGCTGCTAAGAAATGTCCTACCCAAGGTACCTGACCCTCCCATTGCCATATAGACAATATTTTCAGTGTTGAGCCTCTAATTCACATCAAATGACTGGAGGAAGTGTTGCACATTCACCACTTGTTTAAATTCAAATCTGCAAAAGACAGGAGTCCCAGACACCCCATTCCTCCTGCTGTCCAGGGTTTCTGGGTGTTACATCGTCCATCCTCTCACGGCTGTGCACTGCTGTACCTGACTAATAGTGAAGCTGGAGTGAGATAAAACAACTTGGCTTCCCTCCACCTCCACCTCCTGGTGAGGTTGGCCTGGTGGGTGGTGTTCAGAGCAGATCAAACCCAGCCCTTCCTGGATTTGCCCTCCTAGGAGACGTGGCAGCTGGTTGCATTCAGAAACATAGGCAAAGGCTGTGGTGCTTGCAGACAGCAGCTGTCTGGTGGCCATGCTGGCTCAGGAGGAGAGAAACCTGAGCGCCTGGCCTTCCCTAGCCTGAGGTCTGATGTTTAACCAGTGGGGCACCCTGATTGGTAGGACAGAGTCCTTTATGGACCCAGGGAATGAGGAATTTTCTGTTCTTCTGTTAAAAACACAAGGACTTAAAGTTTCTTTGGGCTAGCAGGAGAACTCAAGAGCCAGTCAGCCCTTGGCATAGGGTCTGGGGCTCTGCCCTTGTTGTTACGGCAGGGTTACTTTCTTGGGAGAAGTGGGATACAGCTTTGAACCTCCTGGGCTGAGAAGAGCACTGAATCCAGGTCTTTCCTCTTGTAAGTAACCCAATACCATGCAGCTGAGTGAAATGGGAACTTCTGCCCCATGGAACTTCTTCCCTGGTTTTGAGAGCTCTGAGTTTCCTCCTTACCTGCAGCAGAGTAACATGGGCAACCCCGGATCTGTGGGCCTGCGTGCACCAGAGTTAAATCAAGAGCTTGTCTTGATATTAACTTCAAACCATCCATCAAATGCTTTGCTCTTGAATTTGCCAGCACCCTGGTCCACTTGGTTTGGCAGCTGCCTGCTGGCGACCCTTCTCTGGCATGGCACCTCCTTCTTCCGCCTTGCAAGGGATGTGCAGAACTCTGACTCAGGACTGTGCAATCCTCTCTACCTGCACGCTTGCAGCAAGGCCCTTCATAGAAGCAGACATTCAACTTTGATCACGGAAGTTAAATTTCTTGGGATGTTTCACATCAATGCCAATGACTGTGGTTTTGCAGGGCAAAGATCTAGATCGTAACAGCTATATGCTGCTAAGAGAATGTTTGCTTTTTTGGATGCCTATCTTGAAATAATTTCTGAAATTAATTTTAATGGTGAAAAGATGTTATTTGTTGCTAAATAATAAGCTAGAGTTTCAAGTATTCGCTGAAGGTCAAATTCTTGCCTGGTACAAGTTTTTGTTGCTCCATTAAAAGTATTGTGTCTGTGTTTGTTATCAACACCTGAAAGATCTGGCTTGGAAACTTGGGCAGGGGAGATGCAATTAGTGTGTTATTAAAAAAAAAAAAGAAAGAAAAAAAAAGTGAGGAGGAGTCAGAGAGGACTGTGCAACACTGTGCATGAAATCTGTACAAAGCACCTCTGCGGCATTTCTGTTCATTGCAAGAAGGAATTGAGAGCTGCAGTAGATTACTGAGAGCTCACATCTATCTCTGCGAATTCTTTTGCTCCTGGAAATCACAGGAAATCTGAGACATCAAAATGTATTAGTGAAGTATATAGAGAGGTAATGGGTCTCAATTAATTATGTAGTCAATTATATTAAAATGTTGCATTATTCATGTTCCTTAAATTTGATTTGCCAAACATATTGCCATAGAGCCCTGATATTTCATAGTATATCATTTAAGATTAGGAGATGAATTTCCCAGGTCAAGTTATTGTTAAGTTACTGTTAATGAAAACACCACTCAGTATATACGTCTTGAAAATCCATTGTTAATTAACAGCATTCAATTCTTAATTGTCTTTTTACCAGTTCAGTTGAAATAATTGACACAAAATACATTGTTAAACTGCTTAATCAATCGTTGTAGAAAAATAGAGGTGTTTGATAGGGACATTTTAGTACAAAGTTTACTTGAAGCTTCCCTGTTGAAAGCTTTGGAGGCTTCTATTTTTTTTTTTTTAAGATTATGTTACAAAAAAGAGATTTCATAAACTTTACAGTCAATACTACATTAATACTGAAGACAATAAAATACAGGGGGAGAGAGAGAAAGAGACGAACACACACACACCTTAAGCTTTAAGTGCCCTATTCACAAAAATATAGCTTACACATGCACATGCCCCAGTGGCGGAAAGTCTATTTTTTGTGCTAAAGGACACAAAAAAGGTTTCATTAGGGCCCTGAGCTGCTGTTCTAATTAACACAAGCTTTTATTAAACTGCAGCAATGAATTACAGAGTGGCCCAGTAAATTACAAGAGCGAAAAGCAGATTTATCCTCAGAGGACGGCTTTGCTTTCAGCTCATGCACCTTTTGCTAGGACTGACACATGTGGGCAGGTCATCGTTGCCGATGCCGTGCTCCCCGCGGCTCCTCTGCTATAAGGCTTCTGTCTTCCAGTGGAGCTGTGGAGCCACCCTTCCTCAAAAATGCTCAATACCTCTCATGGGTAGCCTTACAGGTGGGTTGTGGTGGATGAACTAGAGCACTTGGCAGATGCTGCTGCTGGGGCAGAAGAACGAGCTTTGGAAAGTCTGTAGCAAAATGAGTGTTATTTCACAAAAGTGAAGCATAAGTAACTTTTACCAAGTTGGCGGAATAAACCATCCTGGGTGGAGACAACAAAAATCCATATTCTGCACCATTCCCTACATCATGTCACTTTGTAAAAGCCTTCTGGGGAAAACGTTCGGAGTTGGAACAAAAAACCCTTCCCATCCAGCCTGATCTGTGCAACCCTTTCCCTGCACCCTACTCTGCCCATCTCAGCATGAAGCACAGCTAGAGGACCTGCAGAAACCCCAGCGATTAGCTGCACACTGTGAAAATAAGCAAGGGGCAGTTGTTTCAGAAAAAAAAAAAAGGTGTGAAATTAATATGAAAGCTATATCACAGTGCAAAATTTCCATCTGCCCACTAAGTTTCTCCTGAGGTTATTTTTTTTTCTCTTCTATTTTAACGTAAATGTTTCTGTACAAAAATGCTTCAGATTCTCTTCAGTGTATTCTTCCTTTCTGGAGTGGGCAGGTACAAAAAACAAAATTAAGGCTGGAGCTTCTTCTCCTTTGCTGACAGAAACTCTCTTCTGGATGGGCCTGAGCAAAAGCCCACTGAAAGCAAGGCAATCTCTTTTCAACAGGTAGTGTTTTATGCAGGCTGGGCCTGACTGAGCAGTCCTTAGCTCTGGGCAACAACACACCGTGTGAGCAGCCCCTTATGGAGCATGTCTGTGAAACTGTAATACATCAGCTCCCCTACTCGAGTGAGTGTTGCCATGTGAGCTATGCAAATTATCACTGCCCCGTTAATTTTAAAACTTTCCAGTTGGAATGTACAGGATTTACACTGATTTACAACAGCCAAGGAGCTAACCTAAGGTGAAGAAAGTTGTTAGGGAACCACTCTCCTGAGCACAGGTGGCAGGAACCGTGAACTCTGTTGAAACATATAGCCAGGGATGTCACACCATCCATGACTCTGCCGGACTGGCCGAGCTCTGATGCTGTCAACAAATGAATTTCATTGATTACAGCTTCAGACAAAATTCAGCTGCTTCTTTTCCAGCTGAGTAGCTAAAATCTACTTACTTAAGGTGCAACATTCGGTTTTCAATGGCTTATGCTGTTTGCGTAGCAAACTACTCCACAGAAATCCCACGGTTTGGGTGGGGAGAAGGGAGGGAGAAGTTTCCCTAGATATTGCACATAAAGGATCATACCTCCACATGAAACATGCTTGCAATATTAAGAGTATACAGGAAATTCTGGTTTGCCATGAGTTTGCCACAGCCTAAATTTTAGAATTTTAGGTTGAACTGCCAAAAAAAAAAAAAAAAAAGCCAAAAAAAGTTTGCCTTATTTGTAAACCTCTTCACAGTATATTAGTAATTATGTTACAATTTCTCTACCCTGCCCTCTTCCAGACTTATGGCTTTTTAGAGTCAGTAAAATGATCTGTTTGGCAAACAGTGAGGTACTCTAAACAGCTGCCAGTCTGGTACACAGAAGAAAATGTCATGCACTAGAAGAGCCATAGATATAGGGGAAAAAATCAATATTACAATCCAAATATTAGAAAAGAAATGCCTACTCAATTAGTTTTTGCATCCCAATGTTTCTAGAACTGTTTCTAAACCTACATTAATTACATATCTATGTACATTATTTAGAAGTTCTTTACTACAGTACTTTTGTACATGCAGTGTTTATTACTAAATGCAAAGAGAAAGTAATTACATAAGGCATATGTACAGTATCGTGTTGGATTGCAGATCCCTCAGCTCACCTTGGTCTTAAAGCTGCAAGGCCCATTTCATAGAGACTTGTCACTCGGTATGTAAAACTGCTCTGAAATACATAAAAACTGGGGCAAAGGCCCTCTACTTTGATGAGCATTGATTAGTCTTTCCTTTTAAATCCCTTGTCTATCTTACCATTGACTTTGGTTTTTGATGTGAATAAACCTGGAGGTCTGACCCAGAGAGGTGCCAAGGAAGCCAGCAGTCATTCCCAGGGTGGGTATCGAGATTCCGCCATCAATAATGGGTATTGCAGCTTTAACCCACTCCTTTGCTTCTATGAATCTCTTGAGTTTAAAATGGGCAGGTAGATATTTCTCATCTTAAATATTTATTCTCCCATATTTAAGAATAACAAGGAAGGAAAAAAATAGCTACGTTGGAGAAAGAAAAGGGGAGCAAAGAGGGAGAAGATAAAGGAGGTGGTGTGGTCCTTATACCTCCAGTGGCTCTACAGTTTGGATTCATTCTCCAAGTTGGCCACATCACCGTTTCTTTCGTTTTGGTCTTCTTGATTCTTTTCTTCCTCTTCAGTTTCCAGCTCAGCATGCTGGTCCAGCTTGCTGGAAACAGACCATGTCAGGGGCAGTTCTGCCCGGCTGGCCATCTCTGCCAACTCTTTGGCACTGTAAACTGGTGTGTTAGTCTCATACGTTTCATGAAAACTGTTGTAGTCAACCTCATAAAATCCATCCTCCAGAGTGAGAACAGGGGTGAAACGGTAACCCCACAGGATCTCACTTGTAATGTATGAACTTCGAGCTTGGCAGGTCATTCCTGTAATAGAAAAGGAAGAAGTGCTGTAATAATGACTCATTAATTTTCTGAATCCTCAATTATTTATTCATATAAATAAAGTATTTGTAAAAAGACATATGCTGGAAAAGAAATAGGTTTGACATCATATGAGGTTTGTCTTAAAAAGCAATTTTACAATGTGCAACCTATCTGATGCCCTTTCCTTCTGTGTGTGTGTATAATAAGTGGTGAGTCTGTGGACAAAGATTAACATTTTTTAATTAAGTGCGGTTCTTCTTCCTGTATTTCATCAACAAGTAACTCACTCGCTGACAAGTCTCAGGTGGCTTACTGAGAGCATACGTGACTTGCATCGTGCCATCCTTTGATTCTCTGGCATGTAATGAACCCACGCTGCCACGTCAAGCAGTTGCCCAGGCTAACTGAGGAACTGATGCAAAAGCTCTTCTCAGTTGCAGCTAACCCCTGAGCCTGTGATCCACAGGTTGATTTGGTTCCCCTAAAGGTTGGAGCTGCCTTTTAGCTATAGTGCTTTGAGGTTGGGGCTGGTGGCCAATGAACAAATATCAGCAAACATCCTGAAGGACACTGACATAGTGTGTGGTGTTGAATTCAGATAAGTGAAACTAATTTTGTTACCTTCCCTTCACAGCTCTGCTGAACCTACTCTGGGAGCTGCTGTAGGGCAGAAAAATCTGTAAGATATTATATTCTGTTAAAAGGCATGGAGAGAAGTGGCTGTTCCAAGCTCAAAGTGTAGTTCAGAGTGTCCTCTGGGTGAAGAAACATCCTGGCCATGGCAGGAAACTGTGACTTGGAGAACCTGCTCCATCTTAGCTGGACAGCTCAGGAAAACGCTACAATAAAGTACTAATGCTCAGTAGTGGAAGGGGATACCCAGCTGACCAGGAGAAGGGTCAGGAGAAGTGAATTTAAGAGGCAAAAACATGTTGCCAACGAAAGGGGACTACACGGAGAGAATGTGATGGTTTTCTTTGAATTATTTGCACATTATTAACTATGTATTACTAAGCAAATATTGGCTAAACATTGTACGTCAAATACTTAGTTAATAATGATACATAACCCCTGGACAAGGCTGCCATGTATCAGTTATTTAGAAGGCAATCATAAGCAATTAAAATTGTTTAATTTTAGGGGCACAAATGGCAGTCTGTAGAAATGCACATCATTTCTCTGTGCTGCTGGCATCATATAAAGTCACATGGAGAGTCTCAGGAAGTGAAAACATTGGTAGTTTAATGTCTCTGATCTTTTTCAGGGCTGTGCAAACTGCTCTAGATAATTCTGCCCTCATTCTCTCGAGCCTCCTCTCCAAGCCTGGATAACTTGCTTCTGACAGGTGAAAATTGCCATTTCTTAGTACTCTGTCTTTTTCACTATCAACATTATGTTCAGGAGGACATTTTCCAGCTGTTACTGCACTGTGGTACTCCAGGGCTTCTTCATTGTTCCCGTCTGCTTACTGCGGTGCCTCAGACCCTGCGCAGGGGTGACTGTCAGGGAAAGCTTTGGCATGAAAACTGCTGCACTGTACCTGCCTGCTGCAGCCAGGCAGAAATGGCACCGTACTTCTACTGTGCTTACTGATCTCAATTTCACTCTCCTTTTGCCTGACAGAAATACTCAAGTTTTTGTTTTTCTCGATTTTGCAGGACAAGACACGTTTGCAGTTCAGTTGTCAAGTAATTCACAAATGGAAATATAAAGATCTTACCATTTTTCTTTTCATTTCACAGGTGGGGAGGGCTGAAGGTCATGAAAACATATGACAAAATCATCTCGTGTGAGATTTCCTGAGCAATTTTTAATCTAAAGGAGATCTTCTTTCCCACAAAATGACAAAGAGGAAGTGGAACTCAGCAGCTCACAGAGCACTGTATGTATGAGAAATGTTCTAGTTGTGCAGCAGCTTCCTCAAAGGGTTATTTGTTTTTTGCAGTGCTCTTCTGGGCAGACCCAGAAGCATGGATGCAACATTTGTTTGGATTTCCCTGCCCTGGGAGGGAGGCATCAGTAGGCTGGGGGAAGAGAGGGCTGGCAGTGACCAGAGCTGTCAAGGTGTCCTCCCTGCTGCCTCAGGCACCCCTCTGGGCTGGTCTCTGATGCCTCCTTTGCTGCTCCTTGGTGTCACATCGAGACCACTGACCCCTGGATGGGTTCTCTCAGGGGAGCGTGCTGTTCCTAAGGCTCACATTTTTCTAATCCCTTTCTCTGCTGCTGAAACTTAACTTTGAAGTGAGTGGGAAATTTTGAGATTTCATTGCAAGGGCAATGAGATTAAATAAAAACAAATTTGAAGTCCATTTGAAAGAGTATACCTTCCTATGCTCAGACCAAGTACTCAATGATCCTGCTGCTTTGGTTAGGAAAAATTTTTTTGACTGGTGGAAAAGAGGGGAGCAATTTTCTGCAGAAGTCAAGACAATTAATTGAATTATATTAGTGCTATAGCTCATTAAAAACAAATCCTCATCTGAAATTTTGACGTGTCTCAGTTTTCAATTGAGTCTCCCATTCAGCAGTGATTTAATACTTGTTTCTTTTCAACAGCTAGGCAAAATACTTCCAGAGCTAGAATGAGAGAGTTAGGATTTTTCAAGCAAGCAAGTTGAAATAAAGAAAAAGACTTTATCTAGTGAGGGAGGTGTGTATGAGAGAGAAACCTTATTACACTCTCTAAAGGTTTGAGAAAGCTAATGCAGAAAAAAATTATAAGTGGATCACAAGGGTTCCAGACTGAAATGTGCCACAATTGTGGAGACCCTTGTAGTGATTGCCAGTGTGTCTATGTGGCTCTGGAAGCGGAACAGAGAGATTTCTGCAGTTCTGCATGGTGCTGCTTTACCAGCATCTGCCTGTGCTGGCTCAGAGGTCCTTCAACTCCACAGTCAGCAGAGCTTCTGGACTGTCTTTTCTGCATTTAAGCCCTTATAATATATTATGGTCTAATTTATATATTTAATTATAATCCATGGTTTTGATTGTCCTGTAAAAGGAAATGCGACTTATTTACTGCAAGTTCTGAACATGCTCACGGCTGACAGGGGAGGCTGCATCTTGAGTGAGAGCGTTTTAGGTTTCCAAGTATTGTGTGATTTATTAAGTAATTGTGTGGTTTGTATGTAGCCATAGATCTGTTGCACAATGGCTTTTAAAATGATTGTGGTTTGACATTTTGACTAGTGTCTCATTTTAATTGGATCCCTTCAGGGTAGATGAGAGCTGGGGAGCCTTTGGAGCTACTTAGCTCAGCATCATTTGGACTTTGTCAAAATAAGACAGGAAATTAAGAGACCCAAATAATTAATTAAATTAATTAAAATTATAACTGGAAGGAATGGTGTGTTTGAGAAGGAGCATCGGAGCCCAATGAAAACCTTGAGGCTGGACTCCCAGGTCCTGCTGTGCCGGGCATCAAGTGAAGCCAGGGTGGCGGGTGATGACGGAGGAGCATTCCCACCAGGCTGGGCAGCTGCCTGCCCCTACCTGTCCCAGTGTGGTGGCTCCAGCGCTCCCTGCACCATCTGTCCCTGCTGCCTGGCACAGAGGGCGGCAGTGGCACCATTAGGTTGCCCTGCATTGGGCTTGTGCTTGCACCTGTTCACCTTGCTGCATACTGTATTTTAAATATACCATGAGATGATGAGACCTCTGATGGTTGCCCTTAACTGCTGCCTCACTCCTTTAAGCTTGAAGCATTTTTAATGAGTGGTAATGAGCCTTTGTATATGTTGCAGCTTTCTGTTAGGTCTTAATGACAGCGTTTCGGTCTATTTGTTTTATGTTTGTATGGGCTAGGGAATCACAACTGAGTGTTGTGCAAATACTTGATTGCTGGGCAAGTTACCTAAGTAATAAAATTAATTGCCATCTTACTTCATTGTGGGTTTTTAAAATTATGTTTAATGTTCAGTTAGAGCCTTGTGGGCTGTAACCAGCATCATAAGAGTTGCCACTTCTCTGTGAAAGATACACACCATAGTGGATACTGTTCCTATTGCTCCCCCGTCCCTGTTCCTGGGTCAGAACAATGCAAGGCAAGTTGCAAGCTGAATTTTGGTCCTTGTTATATCAGGACCATAAACTAAATTATGGGGATTGGGTGAAGGAGACTTTTTTTTGAGGCAGCCAAGCTAACACAGCAACATTTTTATTGTTTTGCTTTCAAATGGGAACAGAAAAGGTCCTGCTGACAGTGCTGGGATTAGCTCCATGTATCTGAAATCAGCAGTTAGTTACTACTTTGGATAGTCTCATTACCATACAACCAACGTAATTAAAACTTTAATTTATCCTCTAAATGCTTATCATTCCTGTTCAACAGGTGAGGCGCTGAACTCCACAGAGACTTGAGCAACGCTGTGGCGTGAAGAGTGGCTTGTGCGCAGGAACCAGCCTGCTGAAACACTTTCTGTCTGCATTGAATTTAACACAAAGCTGGGCTCCTGCCACAGGGTAACTGCTGGGGTGGGGATGCTATAGAGGGCTTGGTCACATCCATGCCATTATGTCCTGCTTGTGTCAACAAGAAGCTGGGACCATGCTCTGGTTCCTGATAACCTGTGGTCTGTTTCTCTCCAGAGCACAGGCTGCAGTGGCTCCCTCTGCCTGACTGGGAGCGTGGACACTATTTCAGTGTACCCCATCAGCAATTTTCCTTGCAGCTAGAATGAAAGGTTTTATCAAGCTTAATGTTTGCACCATGCAGTCCAAGGGAATGACAGAATAATTGCCCTAAGCTGTTGCTGATACGTGGGTAAGGTTACAACCCCACCATTGACTGATTAGAATTAATAACAAAGTTGATGCCACCTCCAGATTCGTTGCTCTTAAAAAGTCGCCCTGTGCAGTTATTTTGAGGTTATAGTTTGCTCATGCTGTCTACTGCTATTTAGGCTTCTGCTTTGCACTGTCTTACAGTGCTACAAGGGTTTGGTGCGGTGACCCAGAGTGACTTGGTGCATTTCCTCACAGCGCACTTAATTTAAGATTTCATGGTAGCTTACACAATAATATGTTGTGTCATGCACTCTTACCATGTATTATTTCACTTTGTGTTGGGAGCCATGAAAAATAAAATGCTATTAAAAAGTCAGGGGGAAAAGGGTACTTCAGAATCACAGAATCAAATACAGGTTTGGGCCAAAATGTCATGATTTTCAGCTCTAGGTCACAGCCTACTGCAGATTACATGTAGCGACAGCCTCATTCAGCGTTTGTTTTACTTGAAGTGGTCTTTGTTACAACAGCACTTTTTATTTTCAAATTCCACTCCTGTGATAAAAAAAGGACTCTAAATGAAATGCAGGAGACAAGAATTGCGGCCCATTACGGACTGCATCTTTTTGGCTGACAGCCATAATGTCAAGCCAATTTCGAGGTTCAGTGATTTCCTGCTGGCACTTAGCAGAACAAGGCAGACTTTCTGCTGCACAAAATTGAATGGGATACCCCATAAGAATGACCCATTTTCAATCATTGCATGGGAAGTTCGCTTCACAGTTCAGCCTGCAGTAAGACCTCAGCAGCAGACGACTCAAGTGTGCACAGAAAACTGTGATGAGTGGAGTTTCTGGGGTGAGTGGAGTTTCACTCTTGTACAAGAGTAGATAATTTAGTCTAGGGCCTCCAGGTGGGAGGTGAGACTTCAATGTGCATGTGCGATGCTCCTTTTATATTGCTTTCACCCTGCCATTATTCCTAACATCCTTTGCTAAGGTATCACTGTAGAGGTTTTGATGTACTTCATCAAAAAGTTAATTTGTGTAATAAGAACCTTTTAAAAAGAAAACCAAACATGTAGGAAATTCTCTGCCCCATGCGATTAGCTCCTACAGCTTCTGTGTCAGTGCTCAGGATGAAACTATTCTGCTGCAGGAGAGGTGCTGCATGAAGAAGGGGGAGGTGCTGACCCGTAGCATCAGAGCTGACTTTTGCACCTTGCCTGGGGGATTTTTACGTAAACACTGTAATAATGGCTCTAATATTGAGGTAATTAGATGAATGTGCACCTGGTGTGTGAATTTCCAGAATGGTGCTCAAAAAAGCTACAGTGACTTTCTAGGTTTTTATGTGAGCACTGCTCCTGTGTTCGTTAAGTATCACCAAGCAGCATGCTACAAAGCAGAGAGATGGTCTCTGCCCAGATGACCTTTTTGGTCTCAAATATATGTGGTGCGAGATTTGTCAGTCTGCTATTTTTAGATGTTAAGGAGAATGAGAAAGCCATGCGTGCTACTACAAACAAGCATAAGGCTAGGAGTCAGGAACTCCTGACTGATACCTTGGTTCTCCTGCAGACACTGTGTGGGCTTTGGCAAGTTCCCTATCTTTGCTGTTTTATTGGTGGGTCACAAGGGACATGCTGAGATTTAAAGGCAGTAGGTGTGCTTGCAGTATATTCTCTTCCTCATTTAGACTTTCACTGTTAAATTTGTACTAAACAATTCTCCCTGGTGTGAAAATTATTGCTGCAAAAAAGAATGGAAATTTAGAATAAAATTTCCATAGTGCCACCAAGTTATTGCCAGAAACATTCCATATGACTTAATTTGTTCTCTTTAGTCAAGCTGAAAAAAGAATAAAAGAAAACAAATCATGTTGTACCCTGAATTCACCACTTTTTGCAAAGCCTGAAGCATCAGTTGTCATTGATGGAAAATGTTGTAAAGACCATGCTCTGGTAAGACATTTTCCCCCTCCTTTTTGTATTTGTGTACATCTGACAAGAAATCAATCTTTTTTTCAGTTTGGAGTAAAAAAAAATTATATATACCTATATATAACCTCTCATTCAGGGCTAGCAATGGGAAATTCCCAGGGGTTCTGATAACTTGATTCAGAACACACCTGGAAACTGAATGTTTATCTCATCCTGAGCAATACTCTTGAAAGGAGTAAAAACTGTAAGGGTGCCAGTGAGCATGTCAATGTGTCTGTGTTACAGCATGCTTGGGAATCTGTGTGTGATATCCTCATGTTGCGGGTTGCAACTGGTGTGCGCGGCTTCTCCGTATCCCAGTACATTGCAGCATGGCCACTCCTGGCTCTGGTGTGGCGACTGGAGAGAGGTGTGTGGTGGGAGGGGAAGAGAGAAGAGACAGATGTTTTTTCCTATAAGCATATAAGGAACTTTCATAACTTTAATTGGCTTTTTATTGTTTGTTTTCTTTTCCCCTTTTTAATGTTAAAACTGGTGCTTTTTTTCTGTAAATGGTTCAAGTAATTTGGTATTTCTATTTTCATATTTCTTACTTAATCAGACCAAGAGGCTGATCACTATATTTGAAATTTTACGGCTTTGATCTAATGCTGTCTGTGACTTCTGATCAGAGGTCTCTGTGGTAGCTGCTGTCTTCATTTCACAGCTGATGATAGGACCAGGGACAAGGTCCACATCAGAAAATGCAAGTTGCCATGGAGTGGGCTGGAGCAGCTGGCCTGACCACCACCAACGCTAATAAAATCACATCCCCCCTGGGACAAGGCATATATTATTAGGTACATTTGCACAAGAGGTGAATATGCATAGGAAACTGAGCTGGTGAGAAGCTATAATTTCAAGTCAGTGGGACTTTCTGACACTCCAAAATCTCTTTCTTTCTAAACAAGATGAAAACAAATAGCAAATATACTTGAAAACAAGTATAAAAAAATGAATTAAGTTAAATTCTAAACAAAGTCTAACTTGGATCAGTCAAAGCATTCTGTTTTCATTCTGACTTCTTCAAATGCGATACACTGTATAATGCAGCACCTAAATTAGAAAGAGGTGGCCATGTTCTAGTCTTTTTCAAAATATTAAAAAATGCACATTTTTTTCCCCCAGAAGGAGAGTTCAATGCCAGTGAAATGGTATTTTCAAATGGAAAAATACCGAGTTAGAAATGTTTAATTTACTTGATTAATATTTCTCCTATCAGGAATAAAATATACCTTATTGAGTATTTTGTGTCTAATTTCTTACTTGCTAACTGCATATAGTTTAGTCTGAGAAACAGTATTTGAATAAGGCAGAAAAGCTTGTCTGATTCAATCTCAAATGTGCTGCCACTTTTAGCTAACAGTACTGTATCCGTTCTCAATAAACAGCTTCTCAAAGAGACGGTACAATTGCTATTTAGCCAATATTTAACCTTCATTTAGCCTTACATTCAGGCCATGCCCAGCAAATCAAGCTGCCTGATGTGTATGAATTTTAATCATTTTTTCAGCTGTGCTTTTTCAAATGGATGATGATTACATTTTTTTTCTGTCGACTAAATCTGTGAAATTTAATATATCAAATAACTCAGCGTCTGACCAGAGAGAGAAGCTCATTCCAGAACTGGCACTCGGAGTCCTTGGAAACAGGAGACTCAAATTTGGTGGAGCTGGAACATGAAGTACCAGGATTTTGTACCCTACTCTGTGTTTGACTGTTGGGATACATTTATAGATTTGGTGGTTTCTCAGACATCAAATCAGCACCACACAAGTGCTTTAGTTCTCCTAGCAGATATCCGCACAAGAGGATATGGGGGAATTTTGTTTAAAAGAAGCTGCAGCACACAGTTGTATCTCTGGTGGCTCTGCTTTCAAAATGCAAAGTGCTGAGTAAACAGAAGACCTGTCCTGACCTTTTAAAAATACATTACTATTGATCCACAGTCTTCTTCCTGAATTCTGGCCCGCAGATGGGATGCTGTCTTCCGGCACTGTGTGCGGGCAGCCGGCTCTGCAATTCCCTGACGAACAGCCGGAGCAGGCAGCAAAGGCGCCAGGCTCCATCTGAGCTGCCTGCTGCTGCCTCACTGGAGAAAGGTCTCAGCAGGATTTCGCTAAGCAGCACAACCTGACCCATCAGGGCTGAAGTATGGCACGGAGCAGAGAAGACCGTAGGTGGCCGGGGTGTGGGGAAGGCCCCTGGCAGTGCATCAAGGCTAACAGTCCTGCTTATGGTTTTGGACCTCTCCAACTGTATTGCTAGGTTGCTTCCACAACAGAGAGCATGACCAGCCAGCAAGAATCACAGCCTTTGCACAAGATCCTGTTGGCTCCCTATTTCTTTTCCACAGCCATAAGAAACATCTTTAATTCTTATACTACAGAACCGCAGGAAATATATAGTTCACACAGATACTCCAGTTCAGTTACCTTGGCATTTGAAAGCACTTTGGGCTCAGTCTGGTTTATGACCTCTTTTCAGTCTCTAGATTCACTGCTGCTGAGGTAAAACATCTCAGAAAAAGCACCACGAGGGGAGAGGATGGGGAACACCCAGCTGCACACTGGTATGCAGCAATGTTGTGCCTCAGCTGGCTTCCTGCAGCAAGAGCTCAGGCTGAGAGAAGCTAAAGGAAGTCCCTTTTCCTCCACAGATCCTGAGTCCCCTGCCCTTTCCCTCACCTTTTATGAAGTGGTGGAGGGCCACAGGAAAATCCAGTTTTGGATAAAAGAAGGGTGAAGAAGAAGCTGCCTGAGCTGCTGCATTATTAATCTTGGGGAAGAAAGCAGTCAAACAGCTCCTGTTCTTCTCTGTTCTGCATAAACCCAAAGGCTAGATGAGATCAGCACCTCAGAAGCAGGTTCCGCTCTTTCCACTCCTTGCTGGGGAGGCAGAAGATGAGAATGGGACAAAGAGTTGGGGTTGTTTAGCCTGGAGAAGAGAAGGCTCCAGGGAGACCTTACAGCAGCCTTCCAGTACCTAAAGGGGACCTACAGGAGAGATGGGGAGGGACTCTTCATCAGGGAGTGTGGTGACAGGACACACTGGGGTAACGACTTTTAGCTGAAAGAGGGTAGATGTAGATTTGATATTATGAAGAAATTTTTTCCTGTGAGGGTGGTGAGGCATTGGAACAAGTTGCCCTGAGAAGCTGTGGATGCCCCATCCCTGGAGGTGTTCAAGGCCAGGCTGGATGAGGCTTTGAGCAACCTGGTCTAGTGGAGGGTGTCACTGCCCATGGCAGGGGGGTGGAACTTGATGATCTTTAAGGTTCCTTCCAACCCAAACCATTCTATGATTCTATGATTCTATGATACAAATCACAGGTAGGAAACAAAGAAGAAGAAAAGGGCATCGTCTAACACTTCAAAGCTTCACAGTTTGATAAAACCCTATTTCATTTTGTAAACTCCATTTTTGATGTGCATCTTTGATGGGAACTGCTCCTTCCCCAGAACTTCCAGGCTAACATTGTGAGGTACAATCACTCAGATGCACTCACAGGAAGCCTCCTAGGGCAATGTCCAGGGATGGCATTAGTAGAGCTGGATGCTCTCCAGGTTGCCTGCCTAAATGCTGAGAGTATAAACCACAAATACATTTGGCCTTGGAAAGGGGTAGAAGCGAGTATGTAAGATCTCTTCCAAGATGGACAATCTTTGGTGGAAAAATATAGCTGACTCCTATATTTTGTCTCTATGCTACCTAATGCATAGCACATGCAACTCTCTTGAGGAACATGTATTTAGCACACGGTATTAACTGGGACTGAGACTAAAACAAAGCGTGTTTGGACATTGCTGGATTCCCACACTAGCACTAAGACCAAGGGATGGCTGGAAGAAAAAGCCCTTTAGTTGGAATGATGCTTGTTGTGAAAGAAACATTTTCTGTAACAACATGTAGTTGCTGCACACTTGCGCTGTCATGACTGTGAGATAAACGTTTAATTAAAATATGTGTCATCTATTTCACCTCTTGCTGTGCAGACTTCTTAAGCACTTAATTTGAGTCTGCATGTTTAGATGGCTTTTGTTTCTCTTCTTAAAATGCTACTTACAAAGAGAACAGAACATCCAAGGTTTGCTCTATCCTGAACTTTACTGACTTGGAGCTTTTTATAAAAATGTCACATTTTACTGTGGCAGTGTTTGCGAACCCAGGATTAAAGACAAAACAGTGGGAACACGCAGCTTGGCATGCTGTAAAATTCAGGAAATAAGGAAGACCACTAGCTTTTTGACAACAAAATCTGTGAATCACCCACAAAGTATTCTGGTGGTTGTCTCTAGGTTTGTGGCTAGTGGCATTGCTGAAGCTTGGTTTAGCTGTTGTGATCAGAGGAGGAGATGAAAGAGAGTTCAGGATAAAGCACTTGTTTCTGCCAGGCAGATGCTGGTGAGAAGTGATGTTTGGAAATGCAGCATAAATAAAGAGAAAATACGTTCTCTCCAAAATCAGTGGTATTTCTGGTAAGCAACAAAACATTTCAGGGGGGTTGCCTGGGCAGTTTCATAACAGTGCACCCGTTTAGATGGGCTGAAAAAACAAGCTAAATGTGGGTAGGTGGTACTTGCTTTTGGAAGAGACAACTTGAAGAAATCAGCTTTCCTAAAGATATCTTAATTTCAGAGATGGTGTTTTTGATTTACGTTTCACTCGAAAGAGTCCCAAGAGGACCGGTGTAGAGGTGCTTTGTGGTTTTTAGAAGAAAGCTCTGAATCCTGATGGTATTGCTGCCATGGTCATAGCTGCCATTTGAGAAGGCCAGCTATTATCACACATTAGCCTACACAAAGCAGCTGGGCATGGGGACGTGTGAGAGCTGGACTGGTCCAGCTCTGTAGTTCTGGCTGACAACAGCATGGCTGCTTTCTGGTTCTTTAACCAAGCAAACAAGTAACCAGTGCTTTCTCTGGGCATTTTGGATGAAGCTCAGCTCCTTGAAGGTGTTGCCCTTTGGTGATGGCAGTTAGACCTGTCCCTAATTCAGCTGGCAGCTCCTCCTCTCTTCTCTCTGGTGGTGCTTAAGAATGGACCTGCTTCTAGCCCTGCTCCTGCTCCTATGACCTGTTGGTGGTACAGCCCTTGGGAGGTGCAGAAATTTTGCTCAGATGTTTTGCAGTGTGTCCCTGGTTTTACAAGTCTTCAGTGTAAGAGCTGGAGGGGCTCAGTGCTGCGGTCCTCTCTGAAGGACCCCCACATTGTCCATGGCCCAGAGATAACTTAGCTGCTCTGGGTGGAGGGGGAGGAATATCTGGGCTGATTTTGCTAGCATTTCACATGATGGATTTGGATAGTAGCCCTCATAGCCTGTAATTTCCTTAATGGGACAGAGTTTAAGCAACCAAATATTTGTTCATGCTATTATTTAGTGTGATTGGGCAACTCCTTTATAAAAATATTTTTAAGGGAAACTGTTAAACACTATAAACTTAAAAATTCATCTGTCACAACAATAATCTTTAACTAAAATTGAAATTAGGTTTATTGATTCAGCCATTGTTATCTTTATCGTAACAAAAGAATCAGCCAATCCCGGACTTCATGCAGCTCTGATTTTTGATGAACTTTTGCAGGCCTTCTAGCACTTATGCAAAGAAAATAATCTGTGCTGTTAAAATCCTCCCACTGAATAGCAAGTGGGTTTTGATTTTTTTCTTTTTTTTTTCAGTTCATAGGATGAGACTTATTCAGTTGATGCTTTCAGGTTAATAATTTTGGCTATCTGTCAACTTCAGAAGCATATTTTTGGAATGCAGGACTGAGCAAAAACTGTCTGCCTCAGGGAATGAGATGCAAAATCTTTCACGTCTAAAACACTATTTAATATTCAAGTTATGTTAAAATTTGTATCCAATTTTTAGTTGCTTGGCATTCTGTCTGTTAATAGGTGCTATTAATGTACCTGCTAGTAGATCAATGACTATTTTAGAAAAACTAATATTTCATTTGGTTTTAATTGACTTTGGTTTTATTTGAGGTGGTGAGGAAGAAGCTGATTCTGATCTTTAATTACTGCCTAGCATTTAGCAATGAGTCCAATAAAGAAGAACCACAGCAGTAGAGTTGGGATTTTAGGAAAGCTTCAGTACTACTCTCCTGATATTTCTATTCTGGGAAAAAATTAGGAACAACACATTTCAAGCTGTAGGCTTTTCAAATCTAGCACTTTACTCAATGCCTGAATTCATTTAAAAGGAAAAAAAAAGCAACAAAAAACAGCAAAAAATATTTTGCTCTATTCCTTCTTCATGTGTTGTAAACATTTAAACTGTTTCTGGGAGGAGCATAGACAAATCAGTCCATGAGAATACGTGTCTGAATTTGCCTCAATTATTTTCAACTGGTGATGGAACAGAGAAATTCTGAGTTTCTTTGGCACATGCCCCTCATTTATGGAAGCAACAGTCATTGGGACTTTTTAACACCCCAAAATTCTCTTTAGTTTGACAATATTTATCTCATCTGTTGAGAGGAATTATTTGTTTTAGTAAGGAAAAAATAATGAGTTTGAGAAGAGGTGGCTCAGTATGTCATAAGCTGTCTGAGGAAGCAAGGAAAAGAGGGTGCTCACACTCAAAATTCCACAGCTCCCAGAGGAGGGGCACGTAAGACAGTTCAGAGGAGTTCTGAAACAAAATGCCTGGGCTTTTGAAGCAAGAAGCACCATGTATAAAAGCTTGAATAATATCTGCTTTTCCTAAGGAATTTATGTTGAACACGGAGTATGGACTTAGTGTTCAGCAAAGATGCTGAGCTTTTTCTCCTGAAACAATGATCACAAAGCACTTGTTTGGCAAAGGAGGATTTCTCTGGGGGTGCTGTGGTGCTGGATGGAAGCTGGGGAGCGGGTACACAGGGCAAAGCTGCTCTGTGGTGCTCTCATCTTTACCGCTGTGGGTTGTTTCATTCCTCTTTATCAGTCATGAGGTGGCACTCTTCTACCAGGAGAGATCGCTTACAAAGATTTTTCTGTATCTAAACTAAGAATAAAAGACGCAATGCCAGGAAAATATTGTTGAGAGATTATTGCAGAAGTTACTTTCGAAATGTCTGGGCAGGCAGGCAGATGAGACACCACCAGGATGCTGTGTGTTTGTGGCGGGAATGTAGTATTTGAAGCAGATACCTTGCTGAACCTTCTTTGAGCTAGAGGTTAGAAGCTTACTTGATTTTCTTCTGACTCCCACACAGATTTGAGGCATTTCTGTATACCAGCTGCAGACTATATTCTTCTTCATGACAAGCACAATTACACAGTCTCTTTCTTGCAGCTTTTATTACTGCTGCCAGACCACTGCTAATTTGGAGCACTTTGTTGATACATGCTTTGTACAATGAGCACTTTGGCTAAAACTGGACATCCTTCACTCTGATGATATCCTGCCTCTCAGAGAATAAACCGGACCAGGGTCTCCGCTTCAGATGTGGGTGGAGGAAAAAAATAAACCCAGGCATTGCTGGCCAAAGAGATCTGTCTCTAACATGGCAAACGAGTGTTTAACATGAGATTTTAAAAAAGGTATGCCATAACAAATGGAAAGCACAGTGCCAGATTCTAGTTTCAGTCAGCACCAGTTCAAACCAGGAGAATCTTCCATCAGGATATAGCTGTTCCAGTCAGTGGACCTGACTCAGATCTCCACAGTTTTACACCTCCATGGGATCCTTACTAAGTCCCAAGCAATCTAGCAGACATCTGCTTGTGAGGCAGCATCCCCTGGCTCCTGCTGTGCTCCTAAGGCATGCTTAAGCTCCAGGATGGGAAAGAGAAATAAAACTAGGCACACTCGCTCTGAAAGTTAGCTGATCCCTTCTCTCCTTCCTGCTTGTACTCAACCAGGCTTGGGTAGCAGGGGAGGTCAAGGATGGCTTTAGCCATCCTTCCTTCAAGCAGTGTAAATCACAACGCCTGGGAGGAACAATGTAAAAATTTGGGGACAAGGCAGGCTGATGAAGGGGATGAGAGTTTGGGAGGAATTCAAGATGGCATTGGAAGAGTGCCAAATCCAGACAGCTCTCTGCCATTCAGTGAGCCCTTCCTCTCTTCTCCCACCATGACAAAAGTTTCCCCTGGCTGCCAAATGGAATACACCGCCACTGCCTTCACTATGTATTTACTCCAGGCAGAGATTTTTTTAACCAGAGAGATTAAAGAATCAAAAACTCTGCACAAGGCACATTATTATCTAAGTAAACCTGGGAGATGCTCCTGGGGCAGGTGACAGATTGATAGGGCCACCTTGGCTTCTTCCCCTTGCTTCTCCTCTCAGCCCAGCTGTGGATCTGGGCCCTGTTGTGAGTAAGTGCTCATCAACTCCCTCCCCCTGGCAAAGGCTGAACTCCTGCCTTGCTAATTTGAGATCAGCATAGACAGAGCTGTCTTGAAGAACAAAATATCTTTTTTTCTTTTTAATCAGATGTTTCTAAAGAGAAAAGGGAGAAAATAAACTGCAATTGCTTATTCCCAGCATAAATGTGAGTACTGGAAATGAACTAAAAAATGTAGCTGCACCCTAAAAAGCCCAAACCCTGGCATTACACATTGCTTTAAGAAGGAACTACAGACCTGGCGCATGCTGGGTCCTAGGTGCACTGGCTGCTACTTATCAGGTACAACCCAGATTATTTGCTTCTTGTATCTTCTATCAGTCATTACATTACATTTTATTCTGATTTTGATGGAAATGGAGGTCAATGCAAATAAAACTATACAAGCACAGAATGTATTATGCCAATAAGTTTGCATCATAATCCAGAAGCCCAGTGAAGAATGAATTGCTGAGGCTTGAAAAGGATAGTACTAGTAATGTTTGTCTCTTATTTCCTGTGATATTTTATCTGAAAGTCCCAAAGTAAGGGAAATATTTTTTTTTTTTTTTAACAATGGGGAAATTGAGGCAGAGAATGGTGACTTGTCCTGAGGCCTCATAGAAGGTGTGTAGCAAAGAAATACTACTGTGGTGGGGACACATATATTTTGATAGTCATTTGGGGGCATGCTGGCTGTCTGCTATCCTTTTTTTGTGAGCCAGGAGAATTTTTTGGCCTAAGGCACGGATGCAGCTTTCATAGAATCATAGAATGGTTTGGGTTGGAAGGAACCTTAAAGATCATCGAGGTCCAAGCCTCCTGCCGTGGGCAGGGACACCTCCCACTATAAGAGGCTGCTCAAATCCTCATCCAGCCTGGCCTTGAACACCTCCAGGGAAGGGGCATCCACAACTTCTCTGGGAAACCTGTTCCAATGCCTCACCATCCTCACAGGAAAAAATTTCTTCCTAATATCGAATCTACATCTACCCTCTTTCAGCTTGAAGCTGTTACCTCTTGTCCTGTCATTGCACTCCCTGATGAAGAGTCCCTCCCCATCTCTCCTGTAGGTCCCCTTTTGGTACTGGAAGGCTGCTATAAGGTCTCCCTGGATCTTTCTCTTCTCCAAGCTGAACAACCCCAACTCTCTCAGCCTGTCCTCATATGGGAGGTGCTCCAGCCCTCTGACCATCTTCATGGCCTTCCTCTGGACTTGCTCCAACAGGTCCATGTTTTTCTTGTGCTGAGGACTCCAGAACTGGATGCATCACTCCAGGTGGGGCCTCACAAGAGCAGAGTAGAGGGGAAGAATCACCTCCCTCGACCTCCTTGTCACACTGCTTTTGATGTAGCCCAGGACATGGTTTGCTTTCTGGGCTGCAAGTGCACATTGCTGGGTCATGTTAAGCCTCTCATCAACCAACAGCCCCAAGTCCTTCTCCTCAGGGCTGCTCTCAATTCATTCTCCACCCAGCCTGTATTTGTGCTACCTATGTGCAGGACCTTGCACTTGGCCTCGTTGAATTTCATGAGGTTTGCATGGGCCCACCTCTCAAGCCTGTCCAGGTCCCTCTGGATGGCATCCCTTCCCTCCAACGTGTCCACCACACAGCTTGGTGTTGTCGGCAAACTTGCTGAGGGTACACTCGATCCCATTTTCCCTGTCTCTGACCCAGACGCTAAACAACATTGGTCCCAATGCTGACCCCCATGGAATGCCACTCGTCACCAGTTTCTACTTGGACATTGAGCTGTTGACTGCAACTCTTTGAGTGCGACCATCCAGCCAGTTCCTTATCTGTGAAGTGGTCCATTCATCAAATCCATGTCCCTCCAACTTAGAGACAAGGATGTCGTGCAGGACAGTGTCAAAGGCTTTGCACAAGTCCAGGCAGATGATGTCAGTTGCTCTTCCTTTTTAGGGACGTTTTAATGGACAACTAATATTTTGGAACAGCATTTTTTCAGATTCTGTTATTTCAACACAAGACAAGCTTCTGCTCATTACTGGGATCAAAGCAGACCTCAAAACCTTTCCTAAGACTCTTTCTCTCCTTTGCTTTAAGCGGAGCAGGGTATGGATAACAAAAGTGGAAAGCTTGTTTTGGGAACAGAAGGCAGATGAGATGGATCACGTCATGGAACATGAACATGTTTTCCTGGAGTTGCAATTGTGCTTCCTCAGGCTTTTTCTGTTGTCTGTGCAGTGGATCTCTCCCCTTCTTTTAATCGCAAATGAAAAATTCATACTATCAGAATAATAGAGATTGTGCCTGCGGCTGCTGTTATAACATGAGGCTGTGGCATGTGCACATGCACGCACACCCACACAGATACAGAGAGATGTACAGAGATACCAAAGTCAGTGATTTTCTGGTTCTCCTATACTCAAAATAGCAAATTCTTTACATGTGAGCTTTGGAAGTCCTCAGTCCCTTCAAATGTTTAATGGGATTTTCATTATAATCAAATGAAAATTATTTCTGTCATATGAGCAGGAGAGAAGAAAATTTAACTGGCGGCACTGAGAAGACTAACAGACTTCAGAGAGGCACTGGGACAGTTAGGAAGCTGTTACAAGAAAGCAACTTGTGAATGACGGGTAGATCAGGCTATTATATGCCTATGATGAAACTGAACAACAAATCACAACATACTGCAGTATGATGGGATTAAATCAGCCAACACAATGAGCAATGCTCTGTTGCACAATCATGGTGCAGAAATGTTTGGGTTTTACATTTTTGGGAAAGTTTAATAGCATTCCTTCCCTCTACCCACACACAAAGGCACATGGAGTGCAGAAAGCTTCACTTGATTTCTAATTTGGGAAAATGCTGTACAAAAACTCATAATTCTCTTTCTGCACAGTTTACCAGGGTAGTATTACACATTTTGGCTGCAAGAAAGGCCTGTAGTAGATGATAGCTCTTTCAGCCTGTTGGCAGTATACGGTCCAGCCATCAGTCTTGTAAATGTTCCCATAACCATTGAAAAGCTGAAATAATTTGGAACTGTGGCTTAACACATTATTAATCACAGAGCAAAGGGTTTGCTCTGATTTCACCAGTCATGCTAATGTCAAAATATCTATGATCCTCTCAGATGCTACCACAGGCATAAAAGCACAGCTAATCATGCACTGCTCCCATGATCAAATACAGGCTTCAACCCCAGTATTTCAAGAAGCATTCCTCAGAGTTTGGTCAGGTATGAAGGCTTTCATTTAGCAAATCCCTTTGTGAGCTTGGCCAGGTTGTTTGTGTGTCAAATGTGTGTGTGTGTGCCTGTGAGTGAAGGAGAAGCTGATTAATACCTTGTTCACTTTCCTGACTGATAATGAGAAAGAGAAATATGATATGGTCGCCTCACAAATTGACTGCTTTAGCTGTGCTGTGTGCCTTTTGAGTCAACCAGTGATCCCGTTTCTACAGGCTTTCAACCAGCCAGCTGATGGGTCTAATCACAGAATCACAGAATCACAGAATGTTAGGGATTGGAAGGGACCTCGAAAAATCATCTAGTCCAATCCCCCTGCCGGAGCAGGAACACCTAGATCAGATCACACAGGAAAGCATCCAGGAGGTCTTTGAATGTCTCCAGAGAAGGAGACTCCACAGCCTCCCTGGGCAGCCTGTTCCCGTGCTCTGTCAATGACAAGGTGATGGTGCAATCCCAGATTCACAAAAGGCAAAAGTACCTTCTTGCAGCACTTCTTGGCTTTTGGAAGGGAGTGCTTCAAGTCTGTCTGACAGTGGGTTGCAAAAGTCTCCATAATAACAGGTTTGCTCTTCAGGATCCCTCACCTTTCGGGAATTTTTCCAGTTTTTCGTGTGACTGCTGAATCACATGAATGTTTCTGAATCCAAATGCGGTAATACATATGGAGTGACAACAAAAAAACTTATTCAAAGGAAACAAGCCCAAGGTAATGAGAATGTCAGGACTTGGGTTATTAATATCTAAAAGGTATAATTCAGCTCCATGAACTCTGAAATACCTAGCAACAATGCCACAATAGCTTTCCACTACATACAGTGCCACATTCAGGCCAGATCAGGCTGGCCTGCTGCTGTTTGGATTATTGTTGTACCTTGAGCTAAATTGCTGTGAACAAATATCTCACAAGAAGTAGCACAATCAGAGCTCTGACACTGCAAAACTCCTGAATAATGCTGTAGCTCATGGCTCTGCTGCTAACAGGAGAAAGACAAAGATTAAGGTGGCAGCTACAGAAGAAAACTCACTTTGCAGCCTTTTTACATTGTCATATTTAAGAGAAAAAGCTACAAGTATAACTGGTGAGGTATGTCGCTTTAGAAGAGGATAGTTTGGATTTGCAAGAAGTTTTGAATGTCTTGTTTTTGCCACAAACGCTGCCATTTCCTTTGGTATGCTAATTTTAAAAGTTAATGAACTAGATCCTTGGATGTGCTAATGTTGCATGGTACTGCTTCAGTGGTGCGAAAGAGCACTCAGGCAGTCTCCTTCTGTCGCTGGAGGTCTTCCCTTCTTCCAGGGAATTGCTGGGCAATACTGGTCAGCCAGAAGGGATCTTCCATGAGCCCTGATATGTCTGGAGCAAAGACTTCTGGGGAAGAAGTGGGATGAGAGGTGTAACTACACATCCTGATTATGAGTGACTACCGCTTTAGGGTTGTAGGCTGGCAGAAACAATAATTTTACAAGCTACTGATAGAGCTAGTATTCCCAAGACTGGAAGAGCACTGAAAGTCTCCAAGTGGTATTTTGCATTGCCACTGCTCCTCCACCCAGTCAGTAGATGTGAGTCCCTGCTACTTTTGACTGCATACTTGTGAGAAGGCGTGAAAAATAGCGAGGGACAAACGGTTCCTTGCAATTCTGTTTCCTCAGCTGTGCTGACTTAACAGCCAATTCTCTTTTGTGCGAGTTACGCCTACTGGCTGTGGTTGGTGCACAGTGGGCTGAATTAGGGGATGCGGACCCAGCAGGGCACTGACATATCCACTGTGCAGTCAAAGGGGAGTCTAAACTAAAGGGTAATGCTAACTGAAGAGTTGCACCATCTGCCCAAATCCTGCAATGCATGCACTTCCTAACTCCATACACACACTATCCAAAACAGGGGTTGTGGAAGGTTTTTGCAGATACCCTGGAAAACCACAGGGTGCAGAAGAATTGGTGTCCATTAAAACAGCACCAACTGTGATAACTTTTTCAGAAATAAGAGGAGGCTGGCAGGGAGCAGTAATAACTTAAGCTGGCCAGTTTAACCTGCTGTCTTAAGTCAGTCTGAATCCAAGCTAGGAAGAGACACTGAAAGAGGGACCGACTGCTCAGAGCCTTGAACCCCACCCTCTCTTTGCCTCACCCATCTGATGACAATACAAGACAACTTGAGCAGGGCATCTAAAAGACGAAACGGCAGGCTGGTCACTGTTACAACTTGGTGCCATTGTATAACAATAGTTAAACTTTCTGTCATCATCCAAGAGTCTAGACAGGCTCCCTGCTCTTCTGATTCAGACTTGTTGTTTTCCACACAAGAGCTTGAGGTTATTCTTGCTGTTTTTCTGTTGAAGGAACGATCCTGTTGGAATTTGAATTAGTCCAAAACCAGAGATGTGGACATAGCCCAGCTGATGGTTCTCCTCCATTTCAGTCAAATGAACTGACTTTGGGCCTAAATAGTCCTTCTTCATCTCCTACCCGGGCAATGCAATACAGTTTAGCAGGGCATAAAACCACAGGTCCAATCCATGCTGGATGCCGAAGCACTTCCAGAGACACATCTTACCTGTAATTTGATCTCTATAGCAAGAATAAAAACCTGTGCTTATTTCCAAGATGCTCATTACCAGAGACCAGAATATGAACTGTTTCCCATCTTGGTAAGGATGGTCAAAGTGTAGCTCTTCTGGTTTTACACAGAGGTGAGAGACTGAGAAAGAAACTTCAATGACAACTAAAACTCAGTAGTTTTCATCAGAAGTGCCAGACAGGCATTTTTAACCTTGTCTTTTTAATACAAATACAGAATAGCATGGATCAAAGATAAAAAAAGAACCAGCCATCACATGTGACACACACTTCTGATGCAGGGAGGCTATGGACCACTTCTGATACGTTTCAGTTGTGCTGCATAAAGTCTTTAGACACTGCAGCAGCAGGGAACTGTCTGAGAATGGGACAAAAAGGAACTCCCCAGGTAGACAGTAATGAGACCAACAGGGAACATTTCTTCCTGGGCAAAGCATCATTTACAAAAGGAGTGCTGTTTCTTGGGGCAGTCAGGAAGGCGCTGTGGGAAAAGATACAGCACTGAGAAATCTGAAGTACAGAATAACAACTTGAGAGGTTAAGAGCATCTTTTCTTTTTCCCCAGGGTAGATGAGCTGCTGGGGACAAGATGAAAGGGCAGATCTGAATTTTCCTTTTCTGTTCCTATTGTACCAAATGTGGGGAAGCAGAGGATCAATCATCTGGGACACTCATCAGTGGAGTGGATGACTCAGTGGGACAAGTCCTCAGAAGTCATGACCATCTAAGCAAGTGGGGTTGAGGGCTGATTCTTTGTTTTGCATTAGGCTTTGATATTCTAGTACAAAATCTCTAGGCTAACACAAAGACTGCTGCTAGCTCCCTCTCGTGCTGCACTTCCCTGAAGGACTGCCATGCAGGAGCAGCACAGATAGCATCCAGGCTAAGTGAGAGAAGACTGAAGCTGTAGAGAAGTGGCTGGCATAGGAGCAGACATGCCCCTTCTGCCTTGTAGGTTAGTACAGCTTCACAATCTGTCACAGAGAACTTGAGAAAGATATTTTGATTCCAGAAAATGTTAGTCCTAAATCTCAGTGGTTTATGGCAACATGGAGAGGCAAAGCTCTCAGGGTGTACCTGTACATTGTCAGCACCAGAACACAACCTAGAATGTGAATAAAAGTAGCTGGAGAAGTTTTTAATGGTGCACATCAATGTGAGCTACAAGAGCAGCGCAAGTTTCACATATTCAGCAAGGATGTGCATGAATTTTCTGTGTCCTGAGCCATTCTGGTCCTGGTGTTGGTAACATTCCAGCTACCAGTTGTACAATTCAGCATTTTGAGCTGATCAACTCAGATTTACCCGAGTTGAATCTAAATCTGGCCTCTGTGTGGCAGATATGCCTTAAGGGAAGGCAGTGGGGAAGATAAGAAAACTTTCTTTACTTTTTCCTTTTGTCTATTTTTTTCTTGTCAGAGAATGGCAGATGCCTGTATGTCAAACTGACACACCACCAGATATAATCTTGAGCTGAATGAAGACTGTAATTTGATAAAGGCGCTCTGACAGGGTTCGAAACAATGGTAGTGTTTTAAGACTGAACCTGGAAGATTTCATTCATTAATAGTGTAGGTGCTGCATAATACAGTGTTCATAAACCTTTCTTACTATAGCAGCTGGAACACCCCTTGGTCTACTCATCCTGCTGAATTCAGAGGGACTGAACAGAGCCAAAAGATCTTGTGAAAGGGGCAGCTAATGAAGTGAAACTTCAGGGAGGTTAGATTCAGCAAATGAAGACCTGCAGTGATTTGATGGCTGCTGAGAGAGCCGCGTGGAAAAGAAGTGGAAACTCTCACAAGCCACAGAATTGCTTTGAGATTAATTTCTCAGCTCTCAGTTCAGATCAGTGTCACAAAATTAATAAACTGATGTCACTTGGCAAAGTCCATACTTACACACAGGGGCTGGTATAAAACTGGTTGAAACTCAGTAAAGTTTATTGAAGTCCATGATGCTGTCAGCACAGATACACAGCTTGAGGTGAAAAGCTGTAGGTCAGAATTGAAGAGGTATTTTTCACCTTCACTTTCTTAGAAAATAGTCCAAAATTGTTCTTCTGTGTCCTATATGAGGGCCTTGGCATAGGGGTGGGATTCGGACATGGGAGTCAGACCTAATTGCTCTTAGCTGTAATAGATCAAGTTCACCTGGACTCTGGTTTGCAGACAGGTAGCTGGGATGACCTCATGGAGCCTTCAGGAAAAAGCTGGGTTCATAAACTGCCCATCATCTTTAATGTTTTGGCTAGAAGACTTTGGACATAAGCAAGTTAAAATAGTTAAAATAACTGAGTATTTTTCTATTCACCTGGCATCATGAAGGACACACAGAGGAAAGGGCTCCAGTTTCCTTCTGATGGAGCCAGGGTTAGATCATTGGGCTGACAGCGGGACACAGGCTTCACTTCACTGGAGACAAAACATTGTTCATAATAAGTAAAGGTGTCTCCTGGCCCCAGAGAGAAGGAAGACTTAATCCTAGAAGGAAGGGAATCTCTTTTTCATTCCTGAGAGTCTACTTCAGTAGCACCCACGCACTGTTCCTTGTATTGGAAACTTAATAACTTCACTTGAAAATCATGCCTTTTTGATGGCAGTGGAAATAACATGACTTTTAAACAAGTAGTGGAGACTGTCATTGAAGTCGAGCCAGTTATGTGGGAGTCAGATGATTAAGGTAGATACAATGTGGGAGGGAAGAAATACTATCATTTGGAAAAAATACTGTATTTTGAACATGTTTAATGTTCTCTTGCAGGAAAGTGGGGTGGTTATTATTAAGTGCATTACCAACATTAGGTGCAGGGCTTGATTCTCTGCTGATGTGCCTTCTCTGTAATTGTTCACATCTATGCAAATTGCCTATAAAATGAGACTAAGTTGTTACCAAGTTGTACAGTTGAAGTCTAGTGGAACTGTGTGCTCACTTTTTCAGATGTAGAAACAAAGATGCAGAGGGTGAGGTGAGAGGGAATTGCTCTCTCATCTGGGTCACACCTGTCTTCCTGTCTGTAGTGCAGCAGCCCAGGCATCTATTTTCTGATGCATTTATAAGGTCTGTTTCATTCTTGTTGACCTGACCTGAGTCCCAGCTCAAGGCTGTGCAATGCTGTTCCCATTTTTTCAGAGGGACAGTACTACTCCAGCACGTGTCGCTCTCCCAGAAGCCTTAAGAGAGGCTGTTGGGTTGGTGTGTGCAAACAGCCCCCTAAATTTATGCCTTGTCTTAAGGCATGCGCTCAACACCTCGATGTTCAGCAGTGCCCAAAGATGGCACCACAGCAGGCACCCCAGTGCAGTGAGAGCAGCTGGAGGGCAGAGGCAGCACTGCTGGGCTGCTGAGCTTCAGCAGCTGGCCACCGGCTGATGCTGAAAGGCCTATTCTTGTTCTGAAGCAGATTTCACCTCTGAAGCTTCAGGCCCTCTGCTCCTGTCTTCGCTGCCCACTGAAGATGTCTTGCTTTTGGAGCATGGCTTCTTCACCGGACCTGCTCCTGGTTTCTCTCTGTGGAACCAACCCAAACCCAAATGAGGCCAAAAGATTTGGATCTGCGCATTTCTTCCCCCCGCATTTTATTTCAATGTGGAAGCAAAGAGCATTGTGCACAATTTGGGAGTTCAGATTTAGACCTCAAAGTATTCATATTTAGGTTTGAAGTATTTCTCAGATGGTACCTTTTTTTTTTTTCCTTAATCAACTGGTCTTGCTTTCAGTTACTCTAACCTAAGAAAAGGGGGAGGAAGTAGAAAACCTGCACTGAAAACCTAATAAATTCAGCATCTGAGACAGATTTAGTATAATATCTTATGGTCTGGATGCAATAAAATCTCAGTGTAGTGATTATGCAAATGTAATAAGCCCTGGTGATGAGGCGGTTAGACATAACTCAATGCAACAGGAACCTTTCTGTTGATTTCAGTGAACTCAGAGTGTTCTCACACTCACTGGCAACTGCTTCATCTTCGGGTCTCAGCATTTTAATATAAAGAAGTGCCCTCTAGGTAGCAGCCCATAGCAATACAATTCAAAATGCTGTATTTTACTTTCAAAATGGTTTTGTGCTGTAAACAAAAGTTCTCCACAATAAAATTTCTCCTCCTTGACAGACCTTTACAACTTTCAAACTAGTAGAAAAATAAGATTAAATATAATCTGTGCTCTAAATATGCCAGGTTGTGGAAAGCAGCTTCTTTCTTTCTTAGAGTAATTCCTGGTCTCTGAGTTTGCAGTGGAGGAGCTAGCTGACCCTGAACTATAACCAGGATGACAACCTACTGCTGTGGAACGCAGTCGCTGGGCCCACAAGATGTTCTGCATTAGCAATTATATTTTAATTTGTATCAATTTCTCTACTTTTCTCTAGCCTTTCTTCCCACATATGTAAACACCATATCCAACAAATGAGTTAGGGGGTTAGAGGACCCCGTTACTCCTTTGTCGCTTTGTCTGGGATTTGAGTGACTGTGTATATTTGAGTGCCCTCTGCCCAAACACTTTCCCTGCTATTTATTGCAACCTTATAAAATCAGCAGTTTTTAACAATCTGTGGTTAAAAATTCATTGAGAAAATTGCATTTTTTCCTTGGCAGATTACAACTGTTTTCAGGGTCCCTTTAGCAACAGGTCTTCAGACTCATGATAATGAAAGTGCAAGATTTTACAGTCTGGAGAACAGAAGGGTACTACCCCAGTGCAAATATTAATTTTACAAGATTTTCTAGACTGAGCTTACTGTAATTACATGACATGTATGGAAAACACAGTTGCTGTATATTATCACCACCTGCCTGGAATATCCTCTTTAGAGCAGCATGGCTTCATCATTCAGTTGTAGTGGGATGCTACAGGGTCTCATGATAAAGACATTATAACATATTATAAATGCCAGTATAGATTTATGAGCCAATCTGCTTTCTTTTTTCTTTCACAGCACCGATTGCACACTAAGTGCTAATCTTCTGCCAGTACACCTGTTCCTGCTTAGTGCTATTTTCTTCTTTTGTTTAAACAACCTACAGGTATGTTATGTATTTTGTTCATTTAAGTAAGTTGTCTCCATCCTCAAATTAAACACTAAATTAGTTCAAAATTGATTTTTTCTTATCAAGTCCTGCTGGAATGGTGGAGATAAAGCATTCTGTACTGTGTTGTGCTGCTTTTACCTGGAAAGTGTCTGAGTGAAGTGTACTGCTCTCCCAGTGGCCAGTGATAACCATGTGCTGGGTTTTTTTTTTTGGGAAATGAGGCTGACGGGTGCTACTCAAGGGCAGACTCCAGCTACCTTAGGACAGGCTGGACCTCCATGGAGTACCACAGATGTGATATCTCCTGCATCCCTGCGGGACAGTGCACTTTTTTTTTTTTTTTTTTTTTTTTTCCTTAAACCCC
>WKFP01014085.1:162092-189989 GCA_011057875.1 Pterocles orientalis
AAATTTAAAAGAAACTTACTTAAGTTCTTAAAATCCAAGCTTCTGTGCCAGCTGTTTAGGAGAAACAATGTTCAGGATCTTTGAGCATAAGTTTTTTTGTTGCTCTCAAATTCCTTTACTATAAATGTACATACTCTAGCAAATTTCTTAAGCGGTCTCTAACAAATCTCTTAAGTGGTCTCCAGAAAATAATGTGAAAGCAGTGGTGGCACTTTAATATAAACGAACTATTCTGAATTGCAAACATCATATACTGCTAAATGCAGATCAACATGTTATTCATGTTCTTTCCAGTTAGTCCACTTGCATTTAATATTACAGCTCTCCCATAAGGAGCAGAGGGATGCCAGAATCCTGCTTCTTAGAGCTGCATAAGTATGGCACCAGGACCTTTGCTGGTATGGGGCTATTCTGTCAATGCCACAGCTGTAGGCTGACACTAAAAGAAGCATAAGTGCCTCAGAAACGACTTCTCTATGAAAGATGAATGTTATTTTAGTTTTTGCAGAGTTAGTATCGATCCTTGCAACACACTGGCACTCCCACCTTTGCATGGTGGGAAATGGAATGGAGGCTGTGAAATGTGTAAATAAAAGTTGTGTCCTTCAGATATGATGACACTTGATTGGACTTTTGCTCCCCGATCCTGAAGGCTTGTTGGTTGCTTCCTGACACCTTAGCATACTTCACACCATGACTGGGTTTTTTGGACACTTGAGAGATGTGCACCAGTATCAGGAAAACCACAGGAGTAAATCTTTGCAAAAGTGTTATCTTTTGAACCCAAAGGGATATTTTTGAATGTTGTTGTAAATAAAGAAAATTGCAAATTGGAAGGATCTATACCAAACATTATAAAAAACAGTCTTATTTTGAGTTTTTGCTGATGGTGTATGAAGTAGTCAGATTGACTTCATATCTTGTTGAAAGAGCCGTGTTGAAGATTCTGCCCTCAAAGTAATCTTCATGGTAGAATGAATGTGAATAATCAAGGTGTAGTGATACATCCTGGGCTAGTATTTTGTTATCTGCCTTGGTAAAAACATACCTAATTCTCTTTGCATCTCAGAAAGATATGGTGATGCTTCCAAAGGGAATTATGGGGTCCTTGATTTGATCAGTTTGCTGAATTTTAGTTTGGTTAATTGTTTCAATTTCATTTAATACAATGCATTATTCTTCATTTCCTCTCCTAACATGCAATGCAGATTTCACATGCGCTACATGAACAGTTGTGCTTTATACTATAGGCAGATGTGCTTTTGGAGCTCTTAAGGTGGAAAGTATTATATATGTATAAAAAGATATCATCTGCTCAGCAAAACTTTAAACAGAATAATATCAATAATTAATAAAAATAACATCAAATGCCTATACTTAGAATTTTCCACTGTCTTACTTCTCATTAAAGGCATAAATGTTGTCAGAGTGGGGAAGCTCTGAAAATAGAGAAAGGGTTATTTTCACTGGTCAGACTTGGAGTGGCTTTTCTGATTAATAATATAAGATAATAATCTCAATCTGGTTTTGACCCATGAGCAATGATACTGAATGATGACACTGTTATAGCTGAGCTCTTGGTTTCTTAGCTTCATCTTTAATGTCTTTGTATCCCATGACTTTGACCAATGCTGGCAGATATGATGGTAGTGTGTTGCTTGCTCTCTAGGTTTGGAGATTGCTGCTATAAGCAACTTCTTTTGCTGCTCTCACTCTTCATCTGGTGTAAGAAGGAAATGTGAATATATGATGGACTAAATTTACTTTTAGTGTTTGCTAGAATGTAACTGAAATATATTTGAAAATTAAAAGAGGGAAAATGTCTAGTTTTGGTAGAAAGTTGGCCTGATTGTGCCTTCAACAAAAATAACCCAATGCATGTGGGCAAAGCACAGAACAAGTGTCTACTTTCACACAAACATATTTTATAAATTGTGCTGGTAATCATGACATTAACCTTTCTGATGCCATAGTTAAGAGGCATTATTGGATGTCCTCCCCTCAAATTTCATGCAGCTAGACAGCCAACCCAAAGAGAACAAAATGGAGCAGCTTAAAATGGTAAATGTAGCTACCTGTCTGGTGCCAGGGTAACACCTTAATGCTGGATGGCTTCAGTGGGTTCTCAAATCATTGCATCCAGTTTCTTTGTTAATATGGACTCTTCTAGCATTTTAACTTAAACTTTCCCAGCCCAAGCTGCCTGAGAGATAGCCTCCTTCAGTGAGTGAGTGGAAGCTGTGACCAGTACCAGAGCAGCAAAGGAGAGCCCAGAGAGCCGTGTGAGTGTGCAGGGGTGAAGGTGAGGTAAGGGAGGGAGGGCTACACAATGAAGAGTGATGAGGCTTAAGACAACAAACCTACATTTGATGCACTGCAGAAGTATACTGTCTTTTGATCTTGCAGGTATTTTCGGCGAGATGTTTTTTGTACTTCTACTACTTGCCAATCATTTTTCTGGAAAACATGGAGCTCAGTAAACCTGAAAAGATCCACTGCTTTTTGGGATGTCGAGTTCATTTAGTTGAAATTCAGAAATTTCAAAATGCTTTCAGCTAACAAATAGCAATTTCCTCATCATCTCACCTGAAGGTGATGCAGACGTTTGAAACCTCTGTGCCTACTGCATGTATCAGAAATGCTAAACATTTCATCTTGATTTCTCTTTTTCCTGGAAAATTTGGAAGCCTTGCATTTACCGTTTCGTATTCTCTGCCAAGTTCCTTTCAAAATTTTTTTTGCTCCATTTTTGTCTCACACGTTTATTATATGGTGAAAAATGCATTTTCTTCTGACACCACATAATAGATGTGTGAAACATACACACATGTTCTAGTAAGAGACTGCTCCTTATTTCCTCGCTCCAGCTGCAAAACATGAGTCAGGGTTAGAAAAGTTGTACCTCTGTCAGAGATGTGTAATCCGCACTCTCAAACTTTCCTACATAAAAAATGGAAATCTCATTCTTCTATTTCTGTTCTCAGCTTTTCTTCTTCCCTAAGCACATCTTTTCTTCATTTTATAATCACCATTCCCTTGTATTGATTATATTTACTCACTTCAGAGACTGATGCTCTCATTAACAGGAAAAAAAGCCCCTCCAGCTCCTAAAAGATGTATACCAGCACTCTGGCTGTGGGAGGTACAGCAGTTTTACAGAAAGCATACTCCCACTATTCTGGCTTTAATGCAAAGAAGAAACATTACTAGTCCATTTGCCGTGAATTCCAAGTACTATTTTCTCCATGTCAAGTGACATCTGATGTTCTGCTGTATAATTGTAGTTAATGACCACACAGCCTCTCAACAAGACTCTGATGACGTAACATGCCTTATTTATATATACCAACCTCAAGTGTTCTGTACACTTCTGAAGTGTGTAGGGGGCCTCAGTGAAATACAAAGTTAGGCAGATCTTTTGTGAACTAAAGCGGAACAAGCCCCATGTTACAAGTTAAAACAAAAGCAAGCAAACAAGCAAGCAAAAAGAGAAAACTGAACACATTGTCACTTCCTAATGGATCCAAACAAGCTAGGAATTTCATGTGTGACAGAGTCATTATGCAGTCACCCATGTGTGTCTGGAAGCAGCAGGAACTATGGTGCTTCCATGTTAATCATAAACAGAGTTTTGTATTGGTTTTTTTTCTAAATCATTTTATCCTACAAGGTCCTAGTGGTTGAGTTGCTCCTTCAATAGAATGACAAATAACTGGGTAACACGCTGTGAAAATTTTAGAAATTAAGAAATGCTATTCCAATTTCCAAACAGAGCAGAAAGAACATTAATTCCATTAGGCAAGATGGAACAGACAGTTAAACTGGGCATGCTTTTAATTTTGAAGCTAACCAGATAAGTGACGCCTTTTTCAATGACTGTTAAAGTGATTCCTTTAACATGAAGCAAACCCACTGATTTTCCTTTCTAAAATTAAAGCATTTACCTTATACAAAGTACAAGAAATGTTACCTGTTGCCTCCACCATTCCTTCTAGGATTACAACAATTTCTAGCTCCTCTTTGGGCAACTGGGCTTTGGAAATCTCCCAGAAAGGACTCTGCTGGTTAATTTCATGGCTGATGATCAGTGGTGAAACCAAAAAGAGACGATCATCCCCTGTGTAATAACCTACGTTGATATCTGTCTGGTTGAGTGGTATAAATTCCCCCTCCTTTGTCTGTTTGGATTTGATCAACTTGGCTCGTATTGATGCCTCTACAATGTGTGAATTCCTAAGGTCTCCTACTCGGAACATCAGACACAATTTTCCATCCCGCATGGAAATAACTGCATTTGTAGAAAAAACCAAGGTTTCTGCCCTCTTCTTGGGTTGGGATATTTTCACAAACATGCAGCCAACCATGAAAGCGTTGACGATAGAACCTAAAACAGACTGCACTAAAAGCAGAACAATTCCCTCGGGACACTTGTCCGTGATGACCCGGTAACCATACCCAATGGTGGTTTCTGTCTCGATTGAGAATAAAAAGGCTGAGACAAACCCATTGAGGTTGCTGACGCATGGGGTCCACGTGCTGTCCCCTATATGATCCATATCTCCTCGCATGTAGGCAATTAGCCACCAGATCATTCCAAAGAAGAGCCAGGTCACAGTGTAAACCATGACAAAAATCAACAGGTTGAACCTCCACTTGAGATCGACTAAGGTAGTGAAGATGTCAGTCAAGTAACGGTAAGTCTCTCTGACATTCCCATGGTGGACGTTGCATTTCCCATCTTTCCTAACATACCTCTGGATTTTTCTCTTGGCACATTCTTTGTTTATATTTTTTGGCAGATCCTCTCTAGCTTGTTTGGGCAACTTTGGCTGATGAATAGTGACAGGGCTCTCTATGTCCTGCTCCATTGAGTCTTCTTCCAGTACGTTAGCTGCCATTGAAAACAAACAAACAAGAAAAAGGCAGGCATTATTTTTCTCATTATTTCTTTAAGTCAACACACAACTTCCTACTGGCATGAAATTGCTATTAATCAATAAAATTATCATCCTTGTTCTTTTCTCACAACACAAGTCAAATGATGCCAAACATCCTCAATTTATTGCTAAACACAAATACTTTGAAGGAAAACTTTCATTTCCTATCTATCAAGTCTTTCTTTATACACCCATATTTAAATTCTGCAAGATGTGCTTAAGCAGATCTTTCTTCCCCCCGTCCCCCTTTACAGTTTAATAAATGGGATTTCTTATGCACCAAGAAAGATCTTCTGGGAGATAGCAGATATAGATGAGGAAATGGATTCTCTTGGGGCTTTCAGTCAACAAGAAGAGCAGAAAAAATGAGCAATTGTTGAGCTATTTTTTCTATCAATTGCATTGCTATGGGGAAAGCATTAAATAAACATAAGGAGTTTTAAGAAAAGCAACAGTTTTTAGAAAGAACCAGTCCTACTCTTGCTGAAGGAAAGGCAGGCTACAGTGTAATAGATACCAAGAGCAATTCAAGAATATTTCTGTAGGAAATCAATGTCTCACTGATACTGAGACAGGGAATTGTGTGTCCTTCTCCCAGTAATGTAAAACATACAGTACTTCAGAACATGATTTCATTTCAATTCAGTATGCCTGTGGCCTTTAATTCAAGTTTGCCTTTTTCTCTAATGCTATGGGCCTACACATCATTCCTCCCTAAGTGTCTTAGAAGAATTTAACATCCAGAAATGACAGTAACTGCCTTTTTTTTTTTTTTCACTTTCCCAAATTCTTGAGATAAATAGCTACATAATGTTTATGTGCAAGAAAAAAGGAGTTTAGTGAGGAGAAGAGTAGTTTAATCAAATGTGTTTTGCATGAAGCTGAGGACATGGTGAGGTCTGGGGTAACTTTTGTCTTTTACTGGAAACCCTTCTGCAATCTGGGGGTTATTCCCACAGGAATTTCAACTCCTGAACTTCTAATTTTCTCCCTGCTGATTAACTGCCATCGTTCGACTGACAGACTGTGAAAGGAAAAGGCTTCTGCTGGCTCTACCTAGATGCTTGGCACTGAATTTAGCTTGGAAAAGAGGAGACTGAGGGGTGACCTAATGAATGTTTATAAATATGTGAAGGGTGAGTGTCAGGAGGATGGAGCCAGGCTCTTCTCTGTGACAACCAGTGATAAGACAAGGGGCAATGGGTTCAAGCTGGAACATAGGAGGTTCCACTTCAATAGGAGAAAAAACTTCTTTACAGTGAGGGTGACAGAGCACTGGAACAGGCTGCCCAGGGAGATTGTGGAGTCTCCTTCTCTGGAGACATTCAAAGTCTGCCTGGATGCGTTCCTGTGTGATGTGATCTGATCTAGGTGTTCCTGCTCCGGCAGGGAAATTGGACTAGATGATCTTTCGAGGTCCCTTCCAATCCCTAACATTCTGTGATTCTGTGATTCTGTGAATTAGTAGCACCAATGTGACATTGTACCATTGGTTTGCAGTGATGCTCTTCCTGAACAGTTGTGTGTTGATCTGCATGTTGTCAGTACACTCTGCAATGGCCACAGTTTACGTTAACGTGCTCTGGTAACTGCTGTGCAGGCCCATGAGTGGTCTGCCCAGTCCTGCTCTGGGTGGTGGCCTTCAAGCAGAGAGCTGGGAGCAAACAGCTTGGGTTGGGAAGCACTTAATTTCCCTGAGCTCTGGTTGCCTCTGAGTACCCCTTGCTCAGCTGGGAAATGGAGGCATAAACCTATCAAAGCTCCTGTTTGACACAGCAGTCATAGAATCATAGAATCAAAGAATGGCTAGGGTTGGAAAGGAACTTAGAGACCATCTAGTTCCAACCCCTCTGCCATGGGCAGGGACACCCTCCACTAGACCAGGTTGCTCAAAGCCTCATCCAGCCTGGCCTTGAACACCTCCAGGGATGGGGCATCCACAACTTCCCTGGGCAACCTGGCATCCTGTCTCTGGCATCCCATGGGCTTGGGTGTCTCTGCCCAGCACTGGTCTGGGCAGCAGACCCAAACCCTTTTGTCTGTAGGAGCTACCAGCCAAGCCCTTGTCCAGAGCGGGTTGTGCAAGGGACAGCTCTTGGTGGGCCAGTATGGTGTGAAAAGCATTTCAGTCTCTCACTCTTTGAAACACATGCTATATAGCAGATCATTTGTGGAGTCTCACAGCACCTATAGCTTTTTCAAGATACACAGGCTCATCCCTGTGGAAGAAGATCACAGACCCTTGTAAAGTTTTAGGGGTGACTGAAATACCCAGGAAAAACCATGAGTTGCAGACTGGTTGTCTCTCCTTCTGGCCACTGAGAGCCAAGCCTATGTTCAGCCCCAAAGCTTTTTCTGTGTTAAAAGAAAGGCTCAAAGGCCAACAGTAGCACGGCAACCTGATAGCAGTTCTGGATCCAAAGACTGTGCGCTCCATCCTGTGCCACTTTTTCAGTTTGCTGCCATGTCTAAAGAGCCTATTATTCAGGCTGATGGTAGCGGCAGCACTGGCAGTCATGTTGCAAGGCAGTCAGTTCCAAATGAACTTACCCCAGCTGGTGACAGTGTGCCTACTTGCATTATCACTAATGCTATGTAATGTATGTCAAAATAAACACAATAAAAAGTCATTGCAGGAACCTTGTGAGGCAGACTTGAGCCAAAGCCAGAAAATTTGAAGTTAAAGCTTCACAGTTTATGCTTAAGTCTCTATTGTGCCTAAGGAAATTCCAGTCCGCAGGAGCTATCACATCACTGCAGTAATAGAACCCTCAAATACTTACAAACAGCCTTTGAAGGCTCTGGCTTTTGAGGCTTTAATGGACTGTATGTTAGACTAGTAATGCTGGTTTAATGTGGTTTATTATCTTTAAGCTATTATGAATATTTTGCTTTCCTCTCCCAGTTACAGCCTGGCACGAACACAGAGGCAGGGTGCAGGTGTGCTCTGTTGCCTTTGAGAATATACCTTAGTTCTGACCTTGCTGTTAAAGGCAACCATTTCCTAGACCTCCCTGCCTGAGCACCTCTTACAAGAAATGGCAAAGTGTACTAAAAATTGTAACAGGGCTGGGAGAGGACACAGGTGCTGAATTTATTACTGGCATTAGGAGAAATCTGAAGGGATGTCCCCAACCAGGGATGCCTACCAGTCACACACTGCACCCGTCTAGCCTGCTTTGCATACAGCATTTATTTCCTACAGAAGTACTTGCTAACAATGAGGCACCTTTTATTGACAACAAATTTTAGTGATGTTTTCAAAATGCTTTGTGTTGATTAAGTCCTTATGGATCATAACCAGCCTTTCCTGTCTTTTACAGTACATGAGCTGACCCACAAGTAGAGGTAAGGGCCACATTTTCTCAAGTGGCTGTAGCTTTTGTAGCAGGAGCAAGGTACCTGCTGTGCTACTCAGCACATGGTAGTGGGCTGTCGCTGTCACTGTCACTGTAAGTGGGCTTCAGAGACCTGCCCCTTCCAACATGGGAGAATTTTTCTTAATTTTGAGAGGTTGCACCAGAGCTGAATACCGTCTGGATATGTAAAAGTGCAACTTTGGACAACCAAGCCCAGTGACTGAATTATAAGGTATGTCTCTCTCAGTATAGCATCTTGCTAACACTCTTGCAGACATTTTAATCTCCCTGGGGGCATCTGGCCATTTTGTAAACTCTTCAGGCTCTTTCTAGTACTGTCATTTCTCAACTCTCGGGCAGTCTCTGAGATGAAAAAATAAAGTCAAGTGTTTAGTTTTTTCTCTTTATGCAAGATGCCCTTTTACTCTTTCCCTCACCCAAATTCTCCTACCGGGAGACCCACCAAATACCTGTATGGGGATGTTTCTAGATCAGAATCACAGCCTGTCAACCCTCCTGGTCTGAGGTCTCATTCCAGAATGAACCTTGGGAGCAGCAATTCCTGAAATAAGTGATCCAAGGACTGTGCATCTGTGTGTTTCCATGGAAATGCTTGATGAATAAGTTTTAAACACATGGCAGGAACCCTGTTCACCACTAAGGCTGAGGAACAGCTACATATTGTCAGCGCCTTTGCCACAAAACACTTTGACTAATTATATTTTTACTTTATATCGACCCATTTAGCTTATGCTGTTTATTTCATTTAATTTTCCTTTTGGTTATATAATGGCTGTCATGGTTCCAGGAACAGGGGAGTGAATAGCAGCTATCTCACTTGAGAGCTATTTTTACTCTCTCCGCTTTTCATCATGACAAAAATATATACATATTATTAATCTGCACTGCAAAAAAAAAAAAAAAAAAAAAAAGGACTTCTGAATGCTTCCCCCTCTCCCAATAAATCTTATGTTTGTTTGAACACAACAGCCAGGTAGCAATACCATGCCAGTTTAGGTCAATTTAGAGTATTCTGTTCAAAGTATTTGTTTCAGTGAGTCTCTTAGGCAAATGCATACAAGACATGTGAGGTTTCAGTGACGTTTCATTTTCCAGCAAATGACAAGGAGTTCTCCTAAATAAGTCCCTGAATAGTTCATTTGTGTTTCATCATATCAGTATGTACTGGCTATGGCTACATTAGCAAATTAAATGTGCCCAGGCCTATTCTTTAGCATGGAGGCTAAATGGAGTGGTACAGCCCATGCTTGTATTATTGAACTCCCTTTGTTTTCAAAGCAGGGTAGTCTCGTACAATCTGCCTATTAGGAATCATCTGTGTCCCACGCTAACACCTGAAATGTAGCCAGGAATTGTGTGTACTCAGTTCTGCACTGGTCAATACCATGCCAGCGGCTTTTCTAGGAATTTTACCATACAGGCAGTTGAGTGTCAGTGCTTGGGAACATTATATTTTTCAGTCAAGATGCAACCAGTGTTGTTGCCCTGGTCTTGTCTATTGCAGAACAGCATTGGAAAAGCACAATCCAGTGTTTACAAGCATGTATTTTTATTTAGAGTCCGTAGAATAACATGAATCCAGTGTCAACAACAAACTATGAGCTGCACAGAAGATGCTCTCACGACCTTTGTGGCTGTGAATATAACATGTTACTATAATCCCCAAGCAACAATTTTATCATTAGGAATGTGGGTTTTTTTGTACTTTGCTAGCGCTTCAGGGACCTTGTCGTGGTACTGTACAAAGCAAAAGGAGCTATACGAAGGGCGTACTTGTCTAATTTAAATACTTGTAGACTATTTTGATCATATACTGTATTAGAGTTGTAGGATAACCTGCAAAATAGTTAGGAGTTTCAACAGAGAATATTCAAAATTATAAATGACCTTTTAGTAACAGAAACTGATACAAAGAGTTTAGTGAATGTTTCACTGTAATTTATTAGACTAATTTTATCTCTTGAATGGTTTGTATGCAAATGTATTGAAAATTAACTATTTTCAGAAGATAATTTATAATCTACAAATTGTTCTCATGGGCTTTATTGCATGTATATGAACGCTGAGCAGACATCATTTTGACTGTGGTTTCTGCCTGCATGCAGGTCATTCCCCACTTTCCTAACAGGATGAGGTCCACTTCGAAGGCAAGCACGTGTGTGCATTTGTAAGGTCCAAGCTTGCCTTTAGTGAACATTTTTCAGTATTCACTTCTCATTTGCTGTGATCACAAGCCTCCCTGACACTGAACTCATCTGAGGAATATCTGGCAGTACCAGGTGGCTATTTCTGTTCCCCACTGCCTCTGTGAGGTTGTTAGGCTTTGACATCAGGAGAAGGCAGCGTAGCACTGCACAGCACAAGACATTTTCTGCAATGTTCAATGCTCTGCTCTAAGTCTGGGTCCTTCTGTTTCTTTTCTTGCCTGTGATGCAAGGACAAGCCAGAGAGAGGAAGGAGACGGGGAGATTTTGAAATGCTTTGCCTGATCACTAGCTGGTTTTAGTCATCATTTCAGAGCTTTGTAAAATCTCGGGTCTGATGAGCGCTCAGGGCACAGGAACAGATATTCTCGGAATAGAGAGGGATTTGCCTGTTTGATGATGTACTCGGCCTGTATCACTCTCAGTGAGACCAGGCAATCTGTACTGTGAGACACCGTATTACCGCTAGATATGAGGAGAAAGAGTCTTGTTTACGGAAAAAAATGGAGCTTTTTATGATCAGACAACAATTGTGAACAGTCATTACCACAAAATGCAGATTTTTCTTCTGAAAAAGAAAGGAATCAGGATCTGGTCCTGCGTTGCTGAAATCAACGTAAAATTTTCTATTCTCTCAAGCTGGGAACATTGTCTAGTCCTCGTTTTGAAATGTTGAAATGTTCAATAAACACTGACTTGGCAAATTTCTTCAAGAACAAAATTACTTATTTGCACCCATAGAATCATAAATATAATTTCAGAGAGAGCATGTGTGTGACTGAAATTTATTTCAGCAGCAGTTTTCACGAGAATAGAAATGCAAATTGAAGTATATTTATGACTAGAAAAGAGGCTCTAAGGATGATACCTTGTTTTTTCACACTACCTGCTTCATCATTGCCTTCTAATCCAACTTGGTAAAAATAACATTCTACTATTTTCATTCCTTTTAAGCCTATACAGCTGCAAAAAATCAGCCTGTGTAACACTTTGCCTCTATGTGGTACAAACATTTTCATTCATTTCTGACTCTTGGCCCTTTTATTATGGAGGATGGAAAATGAAACTGATATGTGAATTTAAAAAAACACGATTCCATCTTTGGTAGCAATTTGATCTTGTAGTTTTCATCTTGGGTTCTAACAAACTTCATTACAGAATTTACCACTAAAGGCTCCAGAATGCTTTTTTTGCATCTGCTTTGCTAAATGTAGCTTAATTTGAAGCACAGGGAAGCCAAAAAGCCTCAGCTTTGCTGCACATATGGGGCAGCACAAAAAGGCTGTGCATTCTGAACCTGCAAAGATGTGTGCAGATGGTTGATTATCAATGCCTTTCATTAGGCTGGGGATCCCAAACAGGATTATGAAACTTGTTTACCACCTGAAGTCTGAGTGCTTGGAGTCACTGTTAATTCAGAGCCATCTCTAGTGCTAATGCCTGGCATTGAAAATAGATTTCTGGAATATGGAGAGTTTGCTGTCACATATCTCTGCTCCTGTCTGATTAACCTAGCTATACACGATTTTTACCAGACTATTGGTTTCCAGAAAAGCTTGAGCTAGAGGTTCAGAGCAGGTTCTCCTGAAAGCCTGTGAATCTACACAAATTAACCTATTTTTGACATCAGCATACAGTCTGGCCATTGACCCTCTTTTTGTATGTGGTGATTGGGACCGACGTCCAGAGTGTTTTTGGGGGCCCAGTTCAGTGCAGTCTAGATGCCATTCTTTTGAGCATACTCAGCATATGTATGGACTATTGCTGATATCGCACATGTGCTCTGGCTTGTGCCATGTTCTTATTCATTGTATTCCCCTGGATGGTACAAGTAATCTCTGTCACAAGCTATATGTTAAATTAACAACTCCTTATCCTTTATGGCAGACTGTCTATCACCCTTGCCTAGTGCTCGCTACCTCTTCATGCTCAACCTCCCCACTTTTGTTCCCTTGCTCTCATCAGAGAGGAAAAAGCAAAGATGTTTTCACATTTAGAAGGTAATAAATAGGAAAGTTTGAAAATGGAAAACATGTACAGCTACAGAAGGGAGACAAATAGCTGTCCCATGCAATTTCAGAGAATGTTAAACAATGGAGACTATGTTCAACATGATGGAGGGAGCAGTGGTTACTCCAAAAATCATGGCCTGCCAATGGGAGACTAGACAATGGAGGACTACTAGAAAGGCAGAATGAAGGTTAGAGTGCAAGGTTGGCATTAAAATCAGACTCTTACATGTGATTGCTCATAGCAACGTGCAAAGAAGTCAGAGAGTCATGTTATCTCTTGAAAAAATCAGACCCCAGACTCCTTTGCTATAGTGTTCTTGTCCTGTCCACAACCAATGTAGAAAACAGCCTCCTCAGAAGCAGTGTTTCTTCTAAGGTGAGAAAGACAGAAAGGATGCATTTTTTTTTTCACTTGGAAATTGCATAATATTGTCACTGCTGCTGCAAGCAGTAGAAAAAGGTCAGTGGCAGAGACAGCTCCAGTGTCCCACCCTGAGTCATACCACCTGGCAATATCAGACCTTGGTTCATGTCTAGTATTTCCACCTGTCGAAACTACTGACAACTGCTGTAGTAGGGATAATAGGGATCATTAATGATTCACAGTGTTGACAGATCTAATAGCTGCAAATACTGGCCACATGCTTTCTTTCTGATGCCTCTGCCTCAGATGTATGTCTCTCTGATTTGCTCTAATGTGTCATTGTCTGACGTGCCCCCTGAGGGATTTCTTTTTGCTGTTTCTCAACTCCAGCTATTTCTGACAGTTACTATCACACGTACTAATGCCAAAACTCTTTCTTGTCAGTTGCATTAATTCTTCAGAGATTTACTAAGAACTCAACTTTTCATCTCTGTGGGGTGTACCAGGGAAAGGAGAAAGCATGAAGGAAGTATACTGACCTGTTATCAGTTTCAAACTGTTTGTGTTTACATGTTCTAACTGCTATAAATAAAAGATAAAGAAATGTAAAACCTTCTTAAAATCATAGAATATTTTGGGTCAGAAGGGATCTCTAAAGGTCTCTTGACCACCCCCCGGCTCAGCACAGGACCAACTTCAAAGTTAGATTACGTTGCTCAGGGCCAAGGATGGGAGTTTTCACAGCCTTTCTGGGCCCTGTCCCAGTGCTGCACCTCTTTCATTAGGGACTTTTTTTTTCCTCTGTGTCTTATTGGAACTTTCCATATAGAGAATTCTGACTAATTTAATTCTGCACCTGTAATGTCACTGGTTTCTGGGGAGTGCTCCTCATTGTTTCTGGAAGCTGAAGTGTAAATATGAGCTTGGCTGGCCTGTCCAATCTTGATTATCTGTACTGCCAAATGTTAGCAAGCTACCCATCTTGGCTTTGGCCCATGCCAACTAGTCCTGGGAGGCAATACGTGGGAATGGTTTGGGAGACAGTATGTGCACGGAACGGCTCCCGTTAGACAGCATGGATGAGATTGCATCAGGTTTGGCTTCTTTCACTCTCATCTGACAACACTGTCCCAGCAGGCTTTGCTCCCTCAAGACATGTCCACAGGCCCTTATGCCACCTCTGCATCAAGCAACATACAGCCTTGGTCTGCAACACAGACCTCATGTTATTTCAGATAATTTGAAGTAGAAAAAAAAATCACTGTCAACGTACTAATTATGCCTTAAAACCAAGACATGTAAAGTCCACACAAGAGTCAGGGCAAAGTGCTCTGCAGCATGTCATGGACATCTTGTACCACTTGCTCTCAAATTTGCAGAACAATTCCTGGCCTGGTTTTATTTAGCATTGCAGGTGTAGTCAGATTGGTGATGGGCCTGGTGCAGTATGTGAAAAGTTTAGAAATCAAGGCAGGCAGCTGTTGCCCTTGTCAAAGTCTATCTGTCAAGTTAGGTCACTAGAGAGGAAAGAAATAGACCCTCACAGAAGACGTTGATACCACCAGTTTTGCCACTTTCATGTTGGAAGGAAAAATGAGCCCTTCTCTCTCCTTGCTGTTTTCTGTCCCAGCTCTCTACTCCCACCTTTTTTTCCTTCCCTTCCTGAAGTAAGGGTGGCTTTACTTGAATCTTCATCCTTGAGATAGCCAAATACAATATTTGCTTGCATTGCTGAACAACCTCGAGACAGATTTTTGTCTGAATATTCATAGACCTTCTTGTGCAGGTGTTGAAACCATATTGACTGCTGCACAGACACACTCTGACAGCTTGCTTTGCTTTGATCAATGAACTATCATAAATATAAGGCACAGGAAGAATGAAGAAGAATATTTTTGTCAGAATGGAAGGACTTGATTCAATCAATATAATGTACCAGTTGACTGAAACCCATAACTTATGCAATGAAGTAAGCCTCCAGACCAAGAATAAGAATTTCTAGCGCTTTCCTCCAGAAATGGGCAGAAGACACTATACATTGATAAAGATCTTGGGCCTGATCAGCTTAGGGTTAGGGGATCTGAGATGGCTTTGAGACAGTTTAGTTTTTCTCTGCAAAACCTCACCTACACTAAGTAAACTTTCCCTAGGTCAAGATGATTGTTTACATTGTTCCCTGATATTGGCGCTCTGGGTAGTCTGTGTGTGTGCCACGATGCAAAGTAGCGCACACACACACACTGCCAACTATTACTTTGCAGCTGATTTTGCCTACCAGGATCTTCCTAGTGAAGGAAGACTCTGGGAGAGCAGTTTGAATGACATTGATAAAGACAAGGTGTTTGAGCTAGAAGGAACTGTCACTTGCTATGTCTGCTTTTTCAAGAAATATGGACTTGAGAGAACAGAATGGCTCTGAAGTACATACACCTGATTCCTCCTAACCCCCAGTTCTCAAAAGAAGAACGCAAAAATATCACAAACTTCCTTCCTTAAATTCTATTTTTTTGCCCCCTTCAGTTTACATCCACCTGCACCCCAAACAGGCTGTCCCCACATCACAGACACTGCCTAAGCACGTTGGTTTTCCTTCTGCTATTACTGTTGCACAAAGTTATAGAAGTGGCTGGAAAGACTGGGAAAATTGGAACAGCCAAGAACGACTATTTTTTTTTTTTCAATCTAGTAATGGAGGTTTCTTTCTTGATAACTTCTTTGCAGTCAAAGGAGGATTTTGGTGGCTTTTGCTTCTAGGGAGCACATTTCAGAAGAGCAAGTCCTCCTCTCTCACAAAAATCAAGCAGGATTTTAATTTAACTTTCTTGCAGACTTGAGAAGAAAAATTACTGAAGTTTTTCTCGTAGATGCTGGAAAAACATTTCCATGGCTGCTGCTGTCCCTCGTGGTGGTGACTTGGTGGATATATGGAGTTTTCTGTCAATTGAGGTGAGCGACATTTGTTCATTTGGCCTAACATACAAAACCAAACTCTTGCATCCAAATATTGCCTCACAAATAACATCGTCTCAGAGACCAGGCAGCTACCCCTCTTGCAATTACTTAGTTTATCTGAACAGCTGTCACGGTCTTTGCATCCCCTGCCTCTTCCATTTCTTACTGCAGTTGATACTGGGATTCTGGCTCCTTTGTTTAAGCTACATAATTAGACAATCACTGGCTTCATCCCCTTTTCCTGCCAAGAGAAGTCACAGTGAAATGTAAAGACCTAGTTTCTTGCTACTGACTTCCCATTTCTACTTTATACAGTTTATAGGCTGCAGAGAAAAAAATAACTGAGAAATACGGCTTGAAGTGACATCTAAAAAGACATTTAGGAAAATAAAAAATTTAAGAAGCTCCATAATTTCAGCTAGGTCAATGTTTTGTTTCAGGTTGTGGTATTTTGATAACCTGGAAATGGTAAGTGGAGAGTACCACTTTAGCCATGTTTCCTAAGGAAGTGAGCCTTATCCATCATTCTGTCTGGCCTCCCCCAAATAACTTTTGAAACTTTGGCTGGTTTTTAGGCTTTTAGATTTCCTTTGGATCTTCAGTTAGATTCTGAAAGGTAGGCATAGCAGCACTTGACAGTGTGCAGAGGTCTCAGAAATACTAAATTCCTACCAGTGTCATCAAAACAGACTGAGTTAACCACACTATCAGATGCCAAGGAATCTACATAAAAAATACTTATTTTTCGTGAGTGCTGCTGCTTCCAAAGCTACAGTCAAATGTTTTTTCAAATAGCTATTCCACTCAATGTCCCTGTGAAATATCTTCAAAAAAATTGCTCCTGCTCTGTGTGGAACCTGAAGAGTTGTGTGCTTTTATTTGCAGACTGTAAGGGTGCAGCCACAGGCTGGATCTGCCTGATGCTCAAAACCACAAAAAAAAAAGTTTCCATGTTACCAAATAGCAAACTCTTGTCTTGAAATAAACAAATCAGTGGTGTCTAAACTACCATTGCCAATGTTATTTCACTTAAGCTACATAAGAAAGTAAATAGGTCTATAAACTTGTTTGAAAAAAAGCATCAAAGGACTTACTGCAAAATTGCTATAATTGCTATTATTCTTTTATATAGAGAAATAGATAGCAAAAAGGAGCTGTAAGCACTGAAATATTTTGTAAATTGGACTCAGTTTGGTCAACAGGATTTTTCAAAATATTTTATGAAGGAAAAGACATTTAAGTTCAGACTTTCAAAAATGTGGCATTTTGTGAAATACTGAAGTCTAAGAGCTTTTAATAAGTTCTAGAATTCAGATTTTCACTCATTTTTTCACAGTAAAATTTTACCTAACTTTAGGAAATAAAGTTGTTCAAAAGGATTAAATAACCTCAAAGAGAGGAATTATATGAAAGATTTTGCAATTTTAGATGAGGTAGGGGTTTTATGTTTGTTCTTCTTACTTTGTTAAAAAGTTTGTAAAAGTCTTTTTGATTTGCTCTTAATTTTTCCTATAGTTTTTCCTAGTGTGACTGAAAATAACCTATCATTCACGGGACTGTCCCATGCATGAGCCACTAGATCGCCAGTTTCCTCTCTAAAAATAAGGTACTTTGAGAGGTAACTGGGATCTTTTGAAAAAGTAGAAAGACTTGACAGTGCTGGGCTCTCATGTTCTCCCAGATGTCTGCATTGCAACATTCAGTTTCTGCAGATCTGTTAAGGATTCTTGATGGCATTTGATTCTAGGTGGCTGAATGTAGAGTTTAATACAAAAATAAAATGCTAGTGTGCATTTTAATTTTCTTTCTACATGAATGTATGGGTTTTACCAGAGTAGGCTGAACTGGTATGATGTTTCTTAAATAATTGACATTTTAGGTGGTACATTAGCCTTCAGCTAGCAAAGCCCACCTATCTTTAGGTGCTCAGCATGAGCACAAATAATTCAAAGCTTCCATAGCTTTTAGATGTCTTGAAAGAAAAGAGTAGTTCTGCTTTTCACATATCTCCTGATTTGCACAGGGAGAAGATCTACCTCTGAAATGTATGAGCTATCTTTCAGGGATTTGCTCATAGACATCAGAAATACAAATATCTCTTGTTAGAACTACTATGTGAAACAATATATACACTGGGATAAAATGTGAATTCAATTGTTTTTTTCAGTTACGTACCTGTAGTCAAACTCACTGAAAGAAATAGTTGATAAAGAGCTAACCTTTTAAAGAGAAAACAGCTCCTGTGCAGTAAACAAAAGTATTGAGTCCATGGAAGAGAGCTTTTGATAAATGAATAGACTGGTAACAAAAACACACTTCTTGTGCATCCAAAAGCAAAATTAAATGGAAAACTGAGATGGTAAAAATAAATCTTGGCTGCTTCAAAGCGGCTTTCTGTACATGAAATGAGCGGAACATTTGCAAACGTATTATCTTGTTTAGACTTCTGGTTTTCTTCTGTTTAAGACTAACTCAAAGCCCATTTGTGAGGCTGAGGCCAGTGGCAGAAGGTTAGTGCTTTGCCAGGAACGATGCTGGATTTCAGCTGCCCACCCTGGTGTCTGAGTGTCCCAGCAGCTCAAGCAGCATGGGAGCCCACCTGGCTGGTCTAAAGGATGTGACTAGTGGCTTTGTAGATGCCCAGGCTTTCTCAATAGGAACAGCAGTTGCAAGAGAGGGATTCCAGACCAGAGCACGTAAAGTGGCAGAAATGCACATTCATTCATTTTTAATGAAATGACAAAAGCTTTAAAGGGCCTTCCCTAGAGGTCTGATTGTGCTGTCCTGGTGTGCATGTCAATGTGGGAGCATCAGAGGACATGAGTGTTGGGAAAGAAATGAGGATCCTGGGATGTCAGCAATGTGGGTGGATCGTAGGCAGGCAGAGTGGAATATCTGGGCAGTGGCATGGGTTTGTTTAAGCAGGCAGAAACAGAAAGTGCAGGCAGGCAGCTACTGAGACAGGAGGAAGGAGGCACTACAGAAACAGAGATATAGGATCTGAATTGTATTTGAGTGGGTGAGGGGAAAGAAAGAGTTTGCAGTATTCGGAATAGTCTGCGTTTGTGTATAAGATGAGATTAATTTGTAGTGTTACAGAGAGTACCTTTGTCTCACTCCTTTCAAATCAGGTGGCAAAATGGCTCTTTTATGGTTGAGCTGTAGCTTCCTTCTCTTTGTCCAGGACAAATGGTGATGAGACCAGGAAAAACAGATGACAATTCCTTTCAGTGACTTCCCCAAAGTCTTACTCAACTACTTGACTCTCATCTGAGGTCTCAGCTAGTGCTGGATGACTCAGGACTTGGATACACCAGTTATGAGGACAGGGTACATGCATAGCTCCCCTGGTATCCCATTGATGGCAAAGATGAATTTCCCATGACAGACACACCTCCCTTTGTTCTCAGTGCCAGGAGTCACCTTCTAAAACCAAGTAACATCGTATTTTGCTGTGCATGTGCATGGTCCCTGGACCTCAGGAGGCAATGGAAGGACTGTAGAATACAATGGAAATGGGCAGCCAAAGGGGTGGAGGAGTCCCAGCACCTGTCACTCACAAAGATGGTAAGAAGAGCCTGGATTCTTCAGTCTAAAGAAGGTGAAGGCTGAGAGGGACAGCATGGAGATGGAGAATGAAGAATCCCGCACTACTGCAGATCTCACACAACTAGGAGGAGATTGGTTTTAAAACAGTTACAAGAAACCATTCCTTTAACAGCAGATAGCCTGCTGCCCCTGGGACGCTGGGGAGCTGGACAATACCAGAAAGTTTGAAAGTGGCTTGGCAAGCCCATAGACAAGAGGTCTTTGAATAGACAGTGAAAGGATAGGGTAGGGATGCTCCCACCCAAAAGGGCTAACACAGGAGGTAAGGCTGCAGGGGAGTAGGTGAGAAATGGACTGCCAGGATTACATGCTCCCTCTTTCATGGCATAGTAGAACATTTTTCTTCTTATATTCTCCAAGCTATATAATATATATGTTTCTCTTTTGGAAGTCATGGCATATCCTCTGAGGCTAAAGGGGGAGGAGTTTATAAGAAGTGGACAGGTGCTAAGAAAGATATTTTATCTCTATTCTGATAGGATATATTTGTTGTTCATGTAACCATGATCAGTTAACATCAGAGGTGATTGGGCCTTCACTGCTATAAAACGATTTCTGATTTCAAATACAGAGTCTTAGACTTATTTTTTTCCTAGCCTTGCTAGTTTCCAAGGAGATCTAACCATGTAGATTGTCTGCAAAGGTGGTAATTAGCCAGCAATGAACAAGATGGACACAAAGAACTTCTTGGCGAAAATCAAAATTTCAAAGCAGTTCTGTCTTTTAATGGCTAATACGCAGAAGCAATCTGACCATTTATTTTCAGACCTTGAACAGGCATCCTCATTTGCCTTCACAGTATGCTTTTGTAAACAACTGGCTTTCAGATTGGTGGCTGAACAGAAAAATGAAAAAAGTCCTCAGATTGATTCAGATGGGATTTTTTTCAGAATATCTGGCAATTAAAAATAGGATCCAACAAATTATTCTGCCTGCCTACAAATAATAATACTGTGGACTTATAACTCAGTGTTCAGAAAAATGATAGAGTCATGAGGCAGGGAGGAGCAAAGGCAGGTGCCATTCATGAAACATGTTCTTCTTTTTATCTTACACAGACTTGGCTGATACATGGGGTGAGAAGTCTTGGATTTGCCTTTGAGTAAGGCAAAGACAGGATTTGAACTTGGCTATCCTTTATGCCTGATGCTTACCATGGGTGTTGGGAGTGAAGAGAGAAGGAGGGGCAAGAAGGGTCTTAACTCTTACTGGCTCTCTTGGGAATACCATATGCATTTCTTTGTTAATCTAACCCAGAAACATAATACTGTTTCTGTATACAATAGCTATATTTTCTTCCTTTGGAAAAATTAAAAAAAATATTTAACTGAAAAATATTTACCTAGTTTGACCCAAATGTACAGATTGTAATCTAGAATACTTAAAGCATCATTTGCTCAGTAAATAAGCTATTTACCATTATGATACCTCATAGCCTATGTTTCAATGTATCTCTCAGGCATATCTAGGGTGATGCTAAAAGAGAAGCTTTAGAAGAAAAGTCATTTGCAACATCAAGTGTGGAAGGGTCAGTATGGCTGAGAGTTACCCAGATACAACCTGTAGGTAGAAAAGTGGAAAATCTGACAGTTTACGCTGGCCTTTTCACTTGGGAAGTTTTATCATTATTATTACAATTTTTATAAGGACTGGATTAAGATGTTGAGCTTGTCTCTGACGTTCACACCTCCCATATATCCCAATACGGACTTTATTTGTGCTAACAAATGCATATTTATTTCCATCTACACAGAATATGTGGGAGTTGTGTGAAACGAATAATGAGGACCTGAGATACGTGGAACACAAAACAATGAATATGCATTCAGGAAGAGTGGGGGAGATGCACAGGAATCTCTTTCTTATCTGTATACAAACACATTTTTTTTTCCATTGGATAGTGAGCTCTGAAATGGTGACTAAACCCTTTATTTGGGGGCTGTTACTCCTCCTCCAGCTTCTATGGCTGGTATTTTGTTCTGGAAGGCCAGTACATGAAGCTGCATCAGAGACATTTTTATCTGGTGCTTCCTCAAGCTGGCAACAGGGAGCAGTAGCAGAGCAAACATTTCCTTCTGCCTGATGTGTTTGGCTGCTGGAGATAGCCTTGGACCTACTGCTTTCCTCTGAAGCCCAAGAGACCAGTGAGTTTGTAAATCAGCATTCCCAGAGGAACCTGACATGATCCGCAGCACCAAAGCAACGTGGACAAAGCTTTCTCTAGTCACAGACTGCCTCCCTCTCGGTGGAGGGTGTCAGAGGTAGCGATTAGGATTTACCTGCTCACATACACAACGCTGTGAAGGCGGCCTGGATAAGGGTGTTATAGTAGTGCAATGAGACATTCACTCTCTTGACAGCCCTGCTAATGTTGGAATAAAAAAGGTAATGGTGTAAGTACTTTCTGTGGACTGCTATGTAATAGGAGATATAATCACATTTCTCATTTTTTTGTATGTATAGGGATCCTAAAGAGAGCTTTACCTGAGGAGCCCAGACAATCTTCTTTGAGGTTTGGTAAACATGGGATTAGGAACAAGGAGACTTGCTGCTGCACAGTCATCTAAGCCTTCCAGAGACTCGGTTATCACCTCTAAAATAGAGAGAATGTCATTTATGGACCTTCAGAAAGACCAAGAAAATATATAACGACTGACACTGGGTGTTACTTGTGTAAGTGCCAAAGAAGCTGCAACCCCATTTCTAAGTTAATCTTCAGTTTGAGCTCTGATCTGTACAAGGAGCTGATGCCCTCAACTGCCACAGGACTGCCTTGAGTGCATGATATGACAGGCACCACACCTTCACCATGTTAATGTATTTATTATCATTGTCAGCTTATACAGAGAAAGCTCTGCTAGCAACATCTGGCAAGCCATTAATAACAGCTGACTGTGATAAATGTCTAGTAGTTACAACTGATTTCAGCATTTTGTGGCTGACCTGAGTTTAGGCAATCAGGCCATAATACTATTCACTTGTAAATTAATTACAAGTTCCTATTGCAGGGATGCTGTGGCTAAATGGGCAACCTCTTGATTTTTATTTGTGATCAGTCTTAACAAAGTGTCTGACTTGCTTGCTTTCACCTTCCCTCTCTTGCAATTACCTTGATTATTTGTTTTTATCTTTAGCATTAGTATGCCTTATCTCTGGTAAAGCTTCCCTGTCAAATCAGTGCTTCCTCACTCACCTTGCTCATCCTCTCAGTACTGTTTAAGTGTGCTGATATTGTTGAATCCAGACAAAATTAGTAATAGGAGCTAAAAGTGCAGCTGGGCATACTGGTAAGTATGTTTGTAGGAGGCAGCAATGTACTATGTTATCTCCACTTTGGTGGGGGGGAAAGCAGTGCTCAGTGCTGTTCACAAAACAATCCTTTTTTTTGGCAAGTGGAACACATTTAATCTCCTATGGTGTTATCCTAGGAACATTAATGATAATAATGGTGGCCTGGGATCTTCTCTAAGAGAAGTCATAGCTTAGACAGGAATTGCAGGGTGAAATTTCAGGGGCTGTACTATGCTGTGCATCAGATTTAGTGATTTTAAAGGGCCTTTTTGACCTTTTGATTAAAAAGACTCCCATCATTTGTTCTCCTCCACCTCCTCATAAAGCTGTCACTGTTTTCAGTCCTTCTGTTCCGTTCTCTTCCTACTTAAAATAAAATGAAACTGCTGGCCTCTGGTCGAGTGACTTTGAGCTGGAGAACAAGCTGGTATCCATAGGAGGGAACACCTACACTCTGTTTTCCTACGTAAAAGCAGGACCATTGGATAAAGGAGGGGACTGGCAGATATTGAGTATGGGATCTCTGACCTGGCAAGGCAGTAAGACTGGACCAGGTATCGCCCTCAAATCCTGTTTTACATTATTAAGTGCTCAAATTCTTGTCATATCCAGAAGCACAGGATGAACCTGCCCCTGACACTTTGTTCTTCTGGCAGCTACATGCTTTTGTCCAAGTGGCTGATGCTGAAGTCGGCCTGGTGCTTTCACAAGGAATTACAGAGAAGATAACACTGCTGTATTGTGGTGGGGTTTGGCATTGCAACTGGGAGCCAGCAACTGTCAGACAGAGGTAACCAGCTCTGAGCTGTTAACGCTCCTGGTTTGGAGGATCATTTTTCTTCTTCTCTTTTACACGACACAACTTCAGAGGAAAAAGAATGTGAAAGCTGTCTCTGTAAGGCAGTAAACTCTGGGAGAGATTATTTCCTACGACCAAGGCTCTGCCAAGGCTGGGGATATCTGGGTGCTGGTGAGGACTCCTGGGTGCTCTGTGCCCACTAACCTCAAGCAGTGCATACACAAGACAGAGAGGGTTGCTGGCGAGGAGCTGCAGGAAGCTGCTTCACCACAGCTTGCCTACAGGAGTAGTGCATACAGGGAGTTGGTATAGTGGGGGGACTCAGGGGGAGACGGATTTCCATTAGTACCTGGATGCTGAAAAAGAAGATCTGCCCATAATGCACAAGGGGATAATGGTAAGTAGGAAAAATAATTGTCTTGGTGAAGAGATCTTGGGTTTATCTGGTTCTCCCTATGGGTCTCTTCAGAGTCATACGTACAGAGGGGAGGACAGGGGAAAGGCAGTTCACACAGCTCTTCCTGCTGGCAGTGCAGCCCAGCCTGCCTACAGGGTGCTGAGTCTTCGTTTTTGTAGGCCTTATCCTAGAAGCATTTTATAGCTCCACACCCAACTCACACTGGATAAGGAAAACAAAAGAAGGAAACTGTATGCAAATTTGTTGTTACACAGTGAGAGTAACTTTCCTGCATCCAGTTAGCTTGCTTACAAATGAGGGCAACAGAGAAGGAAAGGGACCTGAGATGTGCTGTGTGGGGTCCTGAAACCTCTCTGCCCTTTGGCTTTAATATGAGAAGATAATGCAGGTGCCTGCTCTGGATTTACATTTGTTAATATACTTTGTGGGATTACTGGCAAATCTGACTGGCTTTGTTATGAAGAGCTTGCTGATTCCTGACAGCCTTATGTACTTCAGCCTTCCTGGAGCTGGTGGGCCCTGAAGGAGGGGTCTGATGGGAGTTCACAGGTGGGTTTAGCCTTCCCCGTCTTCCATAGCATTAGCCTAATAGAAAGCTGGGTGTCAAGTAAGAAACTGGGGGTTGGCTGCAAAGGTTCCCATATCTGGATATGAAAGGCTGTACTCTCAGGAATTTGTAGCATGTGTCCCCTGTAGTGCCCTTTCATTGCTGTTACACAGGCTCAGAAGAAGCCATATCTCTATTTTCTGCTCATTGTTGCTCTTCAAAGACTGTGAAGAAACTTCCAGTTAGTCAAGATGCAAAACCAAAAAGAAATGCAGTAGAGGAAGGATAGCCTTCTGTTGATGTAAATATTCTAATATTCTAAGGAGAATAAAAATTTATTACATCCTACTCCTACTAAGGAGACAAGTAAAAAGACCCTGTTACTGACTACCCTAAGACCATCGCTGTGTCCTGATCCTCCACGGTCTCAGTTTCCTATTGCAGTGGTGCTCCAGCAGGAACTGATTTGAGTAGTGTTTGCTCCTGTGTGAAAGGTTTCGAAGAATTGGACTGCTGGAGTGCATCTTCCAGCTTGGGTTTTGTAGAATCCTGAACAACTTTTTAAAATCGTAGAAAAATAACCTATTCACTAACTTTAATGGGCATGCTTATATTTAGCTTTAATAGATACACTTTGATGAGGACAATCAGATTTCACGCTAGTTGCAAATTCTAAAGGAATTTCTTCTACGGAAAGGAACATTAGAAGTATTCTTCTGACCCTTGCAAACATCTGTATGAAAGAAGTGTGGTGATCACTTTGTTGACAAGGGATATTGTTAGCATTTGCTTACACTTCATGTTTCTTCTCTGTATGAAGTGGTGGATGTATGGTAACTCTTTGGAATGGAAAAGAGAGATGTTCTGAAAATGGAGAGAATCTGTTTTTATCAATGAAGGGATTTAAAGAGGGGAAAACCATAAGTAGAGTTTAATAAATGTGGGAGACAATAATATGTTAGTTGCAATGGAATAAACCAGCAAAGAAGACTTAGACAGGTTGCACCTTGGGATTTGTTTTTTATTTCTTTTCATTAGGCTTTTCATCCTCAGTAACTTTTCTGTCTAAAATAAAAGAGGAATACAGTTGATTTCCAAGTTGCACTGCGATGTCTCTGAATGTAAAAGCTGATTTGGATGTTCTATTTCCTTTTTCCCTTGTCATTTTTCTTTGCATTTTTATAGCTCTTCCCGATTTTTAGAGCTTTGTAGCACAGGTTACAAAAATGGTGGAAATCGATACCATCTTAATATCTTGTGTTCTCATGGTCTTTTTTTAATTGTGCACTATTCTCACATGTTTTCAAAGGAGTTTTTAAGGTGTCTGTCTAACATAAATTACCAGTACAAGCACCCTGAACACTTCAATTTATCAGACGTTAAACTCTTCTCACCAAATATGCTAAATAATCTAGTAATTGTTGAGCTTCATACTTATGGGTAGAAAAGCAGAGCTTTGAAAGAGTCTTAAATCTTTGAGTGGTAGACAGTGTTAATCATGGAGGAAAAATGAGTAACAGCCAATGAGAAATCAGGGAAGCCACAGCGGAGATGCTGATCTACCTTTTCAAATACAGTTTACTACCCAGGCTCTGTCTAAACAATGTCTTTCAGCATTCAGTACCTAGCATTAAAGTAATTATTCACACCAAGGTAGTTGTTAAGACTATCAATATTACTTCTACTTTCTATTGTGGAATCTGTCACAGCCTGTTACAGCATTTCAGATGAGGTAGTTGGCAGCTTTATGTTGAGCTCTAGCCTAGTGTGCACACATGCTATAAATCCAGTCACCTCCTACCAGTTGTACTCTTCTAAGTAGTCCTTTTTTCAGTTAAAAAAAAATAAATCCTTTCCCTCATACAAGCCCTATCTTCTTTTTTTCACCCTTAATAATATTTTTTAGATTGATCCCTCCCCTTAAAAGCTCCAATAATAAGGATGCTGTTTGGACTGACTGAAGTTAGACAGGACATTGTACTGAAGTGGACATGCGGTGGTCCATTTCCAACTGGGGTAGGTAGCAGGGGAGAAGAAGAGGTCTGAATGCAAAACTTCCAGGAATCAAAAACCTGAAAATCTCACTGAAGAAATGGAAATCTGAAACATAGGGATTTTTATTTTTGTTGAGATTGCATTCTGTAGTAAACAGTTCAATGCAATGGAGAACTTGTGACATATTTTGCAGTTGTGAAGACTACTGAACTGAAAGAGGGGGCTTAGGAGAACTCAATTAACTGTCTTCAAAGAAGCTGCTAAGAAGAGAAAGACGTGGCTTATGCCATGCAGAGGATAAGAGTTCAGCTGCTTCGTCTGTGGACAGAGGGCATATTCAAAATTGTACTTGGTCATGTAACTGCTGTGGGGACATCCTAGTCTGACAAGACTGGCATTTGTCAAGAGCAGAGCTTTTGGGGGCAAGGGATGAAGTCTTGTGATCTGAAAATTTTCACCCAAAGCTGAAGGTTCACTCAAGAATGTTTTCTTTACGTCTCTGATGTTTCCTCCTTTTCAGATAGGATTTTATATTTTTTAAGCTTTATCTCAGGTGACCCTAGAGAAATTAAAACTTTCCTATTGTGAAACTAAGGAGCTAAATTACAGTTTTATTAACTGTGACTATTTCTACTTCAGCTTCATATTACTACTTTTTCCAGAATTTTCCTTAAAATGTTGTGTTTTTACACAAGCACATTCAGTGCTCTTCTTCTGTATACAACTTCCAGCACCACCAGACCTAGTTAGCTGTGTATGTGTGTAAACTCATTCACCGCAGAAGACAGAATGTGAACTGCAATTTTCATTGCAATGGTAAGATTATCCTTGTGAATAAATGTATGTTTTTGTTGTTAAGCCAAAACATCATCCTACCCCTTTGCATTCATTTCTTTTATTGTTTGAATTGGAGGGAAGTACCTGGGAGAAGGAGGCAGCCCAGTTATGGTTCCTCTTGTCTGAGGAAAATGCAGAGCTTCCTCCACCTAGAAAATTGAGCTTTAGTGTGAAGTTAATTATCACACTCTGCTCCCAGGAGCATTCTGTCTGCAGAACAGCAAGGCAGGCTGTCCTGGGTCCAGCTGGGATAGAGTTAGTTCCTCACAGAAGCTGGGAGGTGGGTAGCCAAAGGGATATTTGATACCATGCTGACGTCATACCCGGGTCTTGGGGGGGACGGAGCGGTTGGTTTTGTGAGACTCTGAGTGGTGAGATATTCATTGTATCAGTGTTTCCATTGTATTTTATACCTTGTCTTATTGTTATATTCTCTTTCCTTTTGTTTTCCTTGTGTGGTGTTATTAAAAAAAATCTGTCATTATCTCAACTCACGAGGTTCCATTTTTTTTTTTCTTTTCTCCTACCCTTTCCCATCTTCCCGGGCGGGGA
>WKFP01014085.1:192129-280302 GCA_011057875.1 Pterocles orientalis
GAAGAGTATTTTAGGGAAGACAGTCTGGGTTATTCCTGCCTCGGGCAAAGGTAAACCCATTCGTGGGATTGCTTTTGCTCAAGGACCTGGGTGCACTTGGTGGGTGATGCAAGAGGATGGGGAAGCCCGATGTGTACCTCAAGGGGATTTGATTTTGGGTGAGAAATCTGTATAATACTAATCGTTAAAGAACCCTGTTTTGCATGCCATAGCAATGATATCTGTGGATCTGGGCATGACGCAGATGGTATAGAATAAGGGGTGGATAATGTCCTGGGTCCAGCTGGGATAGAGTTAATTCCTTACAGAAGCTGGGAGGTGGGCAGCCAAAGGGATATTCGATACCATGCTGACGTCATGCCCTGGTCTTGGGGGGGATGGAGCGGTTGGTTTTGTGAGACTCCGAGTGGTGAGATATTCATTGTATCAGTGTTTCCATTGTATTTCATACCTTGTCTTATTGTTATATTCTCTTTCCTTTTGTTTTCCTTGTGTGGTGTTATTAAAAAAAATCTGTCGTTATCTCAACTCACGAGGTTCCATTTTTTTTTTTTTCTTTTCTCCTACCCTTTCCCATCTTACCGGGAGGGGAGGGGGAAAGGGGGGGGAGTGGTCGTGACCACGTGGTGGTGGTCCTGACCCCAAGACACAGGGCCTTTTCTTTTATTTATTTATTGGAAACAGGAATCTTTATGCTTCCCTCGCCTGTACATCTGAATGTTAAAACTGCATCACTGAAAAGGAGAGTCTGAAAGTTGTGTGCTACTTTTCAGGTAGAGCATTTCTATACGGTCTCTGTGTTTTTCATTCTGCCCTTCCAAGAACTCTTTCATAAACTGTCTCATTAGAACGGATTATGTACACGGTGTAATGCCTTCTGCTCGTTTATTCATGTATTGCTCTGGCTGAGTGTCTCCTGTCCCCTCTAGTGGCTGGACAGTGGGAAAAAAAAAAACCCTAACTGTGATCCATGGTTTCAGTGCTTCTTTTCTAGTTTTCGGACTAAACTTCTTATGTCGGATCTTTGCTTGGGCTCTTTGCCCATTTGTGGGACTTCTCACATCTGGTAAGGAAAGCCCCAAGGAAAATGACTATGCAGCTGAGCAAGAGACGGTACGTCATAGGAGGTGGTTTTTATTCGGCAAGGAGCTAGAGTTCTTCCAAAACTATGTCAGAAAGAGAGCAGAAAGGAATTTCTGGAGCAGAATTTGATAATTCTTCATTTTCTACTCACAAACATCTCATGATTTCTTGGCACTCATGCTGGAAAGCGTTTGACAAATATTTCTGGGACTTTCTTCCCTTTCCACTTGTCCTGGGTTAAGTAGAGAGAGTTAATTTTTTTTTCTTTTCTTCATAAATAGCTATCAAGAGGCTGTGTTTTGGATTTGTGTTCAGGAGAAAAGCTGACAAGGCTGATGTTTTGTTCTGCTGCCAAGGTTGGCAGACAAGCGAAGAGGCACGGTCCAGCTGCTAGCCTGGGATTTGCTCTCAGGTTAAGATTGAGAACCAGACTGACCAATTATTTATTCCATACCATGCACGTCACACCCAGTATATAGGTGAGGACCCTTCCGGGAGATCGCTCTCTTTTGCTTCCCTTGGGCTTCAGATCATCTCACTTCAGGTGTCTGCATTCGCTCTCCCAAGGCCTTTCCTGCCCCATGCACACTCCGGTCTGGGACGCTCAAATCATTATCTCCGTTCCGTGAGTTTCGGGATCCTCCCTCTCTGGGGTGATCATTAGCTATGGCCAGGTGGTCGTTTTCCCCCTACTTTGGTCAGCTCTTGGTTCTGGGACGCTCAGGCTGTTATCTCCATTCCGTAAGTGCCTCCAGGAGCGGTGCACCCTCCCCGTTTGGGGGAATCGTGAGGGTAGTTCTGGGGATCGTTAGCCGGCAACAGGCTGGGCCTTTGGTCATCGGGTGAAGGGGGCAGTATCACTGTGTATCACATTGTATATTTGTATATAGTACTATTTTCAATATTATTGTAGTTTAGTTATTAAATTTCCCTTATTTCAATCCACGAGTCCTCTTTTCCATTTACCTCTAATTCTCTCCCCTATGATTGGGTAGGGGCGGGAACTGTGTGAGCGGGTGTGTGTGGTTTGGCCCCCAGCCAAGGGCTAACCCACCACACCACTTTCCCTTGATGAATTGGTCCTAGAGAGTCTGCTACAAATATTCAATCTGGTGCATTTGAAATGTAGGCTTGGTTCTCCAGCTGGGACTAGTCACATAAATCCCATGACACTGTTACCATCCCCTGGTTGGATGGGTTGGAGAACATGTGGAAGCTCTGAATTTGTCACTGGGGCATCAGTGTGGCTGAAAGCCCTGAGCTCATGCATTCATGCAGTGTAGTGGCAATGCCCTGCTGCCTGGGGACACCAGCCCGGCTCCTGAGCGAGTTATTGGCATACCAGTGCGGTGCTGTGCTTGAACTCCTAATCCAGGGAGGCCACCTCCTGCTCATGGAAATCTTGCCTCACACCTATCCAGCTGTGCATCTCTGTGCCTGGGCATCCCCTGAGGGTGCACGGGAGCACAGCTCTCTGGTGGGGCTAACCTGCCTCTGGCCGTGGAGCTGCACGAAATGTAGTCTGCTGGCATGGATATGCCTATGAGAAACAGCAGAGTCAGAAGGAGAAAGGCAAAGAGGGGTTTCTGTTAAAAAGCTTTGTTTCTGAGCATTGGCATTGTTCTGAGACCAGGTCTTTGCAAGATTCTCAGGCTACTGCAGGGTTAGCCTTACTCTCATTGTGTTTGCCAGTTTGTTACCAAGGATGAGGTTTCATCCTCTAGGAAGGGTTTTGAGAATACTGTCTCACAGCTGTGATGAGCCAAGACAGCTCACCCCATACAACTTTCCTGGTAGAGATATTCAAGTCAGTTGACACTTAGTGAAGTCCTTTTTGACAAGTGTCTGCTGAGCCTTTCTATTTAAAGAATTATTTAATTGCTTTTAACACACATTAGCCTCAGGATGCTGTTTAGAAAAAAAAATCTTACTAAAATGATACCAGAAGATAATGCTTACAGGCTATTAAAAAGAACGACAAACCAGCCACTAACTGGTGGTAACCAGTGATTAAGAAAAGCTCGCACAACTCACTTTCAAGTGGTTTATTCAGTGCTCAGTCATACTTTGCTGCATTTGTGGTTCCTAATCTTGGGAAGATATAAGGTGTTAAATAAATTACATCAAAGATTTTTGTCTAGCTGTTACAAGTTCTACAGGACCAAATGAAGGATGCTGTGCATTAGCTTTACGAATAGCTCCTGACTATGTTCTGTAGACCTGCATTGACCTCTGCGGACTATGTTGTCTACTTCCCCAAACTATGGGCTGAATATTGCAGTTAAATTCTAACAAGTGAATTCAACGTTTAATTCAAATAACATTACCTTTCAGTTGCAGTACTTTATCAAAGTATCTTAACAATGGATTTTTTCCTAGCATATAAATATCTGGAAACATAGAGGGATATAAATAAATTAGAAAGACAAAAGAAGCTAGGTTGATTTGCTCTGTTACTACAGATTCCTAAAAAGTTTTTTAAAATATTTTTTCTGTTAATGATTTAGCAAATAATTAAGTTGAGTTTGGTCTGAATACTAGACAAACACCAACATAATTTTCCACTTTGATTAAGTTTAAAAGGAAAAAGCTATTACATTTAGATTTTTCTTCTCTTTGCATTTTGTTTTTTGAACCTTTAGGTTGCCTCTGCAATCATGACCGAGAAGAAACACCCCTTTCATATTGAGATTCTCACAGAACACATGATACCAGAAGGTGACAAACACCCATAGCATTAAAAGACCTGTAGGCAGTACAGTGAAAACAACTTTTCATGAGTATTTTGCCTGCTTTCACTGCCTGCTCAGGCTCCCAGTCTGTGTTGAGTCACAGAAACCTGAATATATTCCTGCCTGATGCCCCATCTAGACTTCAATTTTCATTTATTCTGTAATATGCATCAGGTGGATGACTGCAAAAATTGGTAGAGATGCTTCGTAAAGTTTTGTTTCTAAGTATGGTTGACTTGCATCTGAAATAAGAAGTGCTTAATAGGTATCCAGCCACCATCAAAATGCATCCTTAAATTTTAGCGTGAGCTCATGATAAAAACATGGTAAAAGGACTTTGAAATTGCTAATCTACAAAAGTGAGATTAAAGGCTTTTAGTCACATCAATGGTTTTGCTACCCAGTTGCCTACGAAATCCAGGAAATCTTCGTAGTATGCTTTATCATGCATTGAAACTTGTCAGGCAGGTGTAATTCACTTATGACTGTTATCAACATACATATTTAAAATAAACTCATTGCTTTCAAAGCCATAGATTAACAGGCTTGACAAAGCTAGAAGCCACAGATTCCATGGAAACCAAAAGTACCCAAGTCAACAGAGATGTAAAGTCAAATGCTCATTTCTTCATTTTGATTGTCCCTTGCAAGTAATTGCCTGAGCAACTGAGGTTGTACCTGCTGTCTTTGGAAGCCTGTAAATTAGTTACAATTGACGAGGCTTAGGAAACAAAGCAAAACTAACACCCAGAACAACCTCCAAGAGAGTGAGAGTTAAAAAAAGTTAACACTGAAAGTGGTTGAAGCTCTTGTTTCAGCTCTGTCTGTCCCTCCAATATGTAAATGATTTCCCAATCATGACTACAGTATCAGTAGAGTCTGTATCTGCTCATCTGCTACCTGCCACACACTAATCACTAAATGTGTTGCTTTTCCTGATCTCGGGCACAGTCCTGCAATCCAGCACTGCACATGGAATTTACTACAGCAGCAGTGGGAGTTACATGCCTTGCTCTAATTTATTATGGGTTAAGCACTCTTCCATGGTGGGTCAGAAAGACTCCGAAAACCACCTGGCTTTCCCAGAAAGTGCTTTCATTTCAGATTTTCCAAGAGAAGTCATCTAGACCTAGATCTAGCTGTATTAGATGTATCATATGCAATCTCAACTTGCAGGACACTTGCTGACTTTTGTGCACCTTTGCAAACCTGAACTTCAACCCATGGCTGTTTAAAGTCTTGCAGGCAAAGCTGGCCAGGCAACAATTTATGTTTCATGACGTCTTTAGCAGTTTTTGTGACAGCTTTTGAGCTTGTGAAGTTTTTCTTCTGCACTGAAGGAAAATCAAATCCTTAAGAATGCTTTTTATTAAATGGATCTGTGGAAAACATCCCTTTTTGTCTCAGCAGAATCAGATATTTCAACCTGACTTCCCTTCTGCAGTCCCTCTGACCTGACAGCCCAGTTCAAAGCCTTAGAAACCCCTTCCCAGTGCCAGTTTTCTTGAAACTGGAACCCCTGTTGCTAGGCATTTTGGCTTTCAAAGAAAAACATTTTTCAAGAAGATTTTTTGTCAGAACCATTCCAACAGGTTTGACTTCCTGGGGCACCTGGCCCTGGCTCCCCTATCAAGTAATGTGTGAAAACAACATAAGATATAGGGACTTGATGGACTGTAGGACTTTCCTCTGACTCTCCTTGTGCCCACTTACTTGGAGCATGAAGCCACCATAGGAAATACAGGGTGGGATAAAGATTTTGTGCAAACTGTGTAGAAAACAGAAAACACTGAAGGTTCGTACATCTCTGGTGAGCTAGCCTGGACTTTGGGAGCCTAAGGAGAAACCTGGGAAGTAAGTAGGAGCAAGACACATGCTTGATTAAGAGAAGTGCAAAATGTTTCCACAGCTTTACTGTTCCTATGCCTTTTCTATCTTCTATTTAATCAAGCTGTTACTAACATCAAGCTGTTTTGTCTTTTCCTGTGAGAAGTAGAATATTGTATCGTAGTTTTGAGAAATAGCCAAGGTCTATATGAGACAGAGCACTGCCTGGAACATTGCCTTCCATCAAGGAACTGCCAGCTGTTGTGCCCTACATCGAGACAAGACTAACCACTGGGGAGCAAGGGACTGAAGGAAGACGTTTTCTGGGACGAGCAACCTAATCAGTCAGAGAGCTGAGGTTTTCTGGGTTACCTCTGATATGAGAAGGCACTAATGTGACTATTAAGCACTGAGCAGCCTTTGATCTGTGAGTCAGTCATTCAGGATTCTTGGCCCAATGAGGGCACATCTGCTCCTCTTTGATCCACAGGGCAGACTCTGGTCTGACGATCTGCTTTTCCCAGGGGTGTGCGACTGTTTGCAATCTGTTAACTGGACACAAGATAGTTGCCTTAGCAAAGACTGGAAACTTTGTCAAGGGCCGGAAGTTTATTGAGAACAGATGCATTTGTCGATCTAATTTGCTATTGAGGTTACCCAGACAACTATGGTGTGTGCAGCATATTAGGCATGATCTAAAGCAAGAAATTTATGCTGTTGAATGACATGCAAAGTACAGATCAGTCTCTTTTCTCTTCTGGCTGGGGCACTATCACTCCCCCTTTGTCACATCTGTTCTTTCAATCCATTCAGTCCAGGACCTGCTGGCACCTGTCACCTCATTCCTGATGACAACATTCAGATGGGTTGACCTGTTCTCTAACATTCTGTGATTCTGTGTGATTCTCTTGGCAGATACCCAAATATCTGTGATCCCACTGTGCTGTGCTGCCTCCTCCATCTCTCCTGGTCTTGTTCACCTTTCCTCTCCCCGAAACAGCCCCTTTTGTTTGCTCCTAGGGAAAATATAGCAGTTGTGCTAAATAAAGCCCATCCAAATTTGTTCTGTTTTGTCCTACCCTTGTGTGAAGAGGGGACAAATTAAGGGTTGTTTACGCCCTGAAATAAAACAGTATTTTTATTGCTTGTATTGCAATGACTCAATGTATTAGGACAAAATGCTATTTAGAGTGATGAAAGGAATGGATACTTCAGTGATAGCCTTGATTTTGATCTAACACAGACTAATATATAACGCTGGTACAATGCAAATCACAGCCAAATGAGATTTTCACTTGCTGCAACAGAAAAATATCAAAAAGCAGTCCTCAGAAAATGCATTAACATATGGTGATATGACTGTGATTCTGTCTGTACTCCACAGGGCTCATGGAGAACGTTTTAAACTTTCCCCTCCCCCAGCGCTTTAAGCAGACATTTCTTGCTTAGAGAAGAGCAAGTAACTAAAGACCAGAGCTCCTGTTTCAAAATTTTGTGTTAAATGCCAGTTCTGACTCTGCCTCCAATTGGACAAGGCTGAAATTGGATCTATCTTTCACATTTAACCTGGAGAAGAGAAGGCTCCAGGGAGACCTTATTGTGGCCTTTCAGTATCAAAAGGGGACTTACAGGAAAGATGGAAATAGACTTTTTACCCCAAGGTCTGTACTAAGAGGACAAGGCACAATGGTTTTAAACTGAAAAAGGGTAGATTTAGTTTGGACATGAGGAAGAAATTTTTTAATGTGAAAGTGGTGAGACACTGGAACAGGTTGCCCAGAGAAGTTGTGGATGCACTGTCACTCAAAGTGTTCATGGTTAGGGTGGCTTCGAGCAACCTGATCTAGTGACAGATGTTCCTGTGCATGGCAAGAGGGTTGGACTAGGTGATCTTTGAAGGTCCCTTCCAATCCAAACTATTTTTTGATTTCTTTTCCTTTCCCCTGGATGCTGCTTGACAACATGTTATTTAGCCAAACCTCACCAGCTTTCCATGGTTAACAAAATGTGCTTGAAAAACTAAACTAAAATCCTCCACAGGTCTGCATGAAAGACTGACTTAAAGGTTATTCCAGTTCACTGCCACTTTTCTGTACGCAATTCATGTGCTGCTGAGATCGAGGCAGCCAGGATGGTATTCTGTAATTCATGGAAGGAATTAAAAAGACAATATTAACAGGAGAGCAGTAACTATAAAACCAGTATAGTCCTGATTTGACTTCCAGTCTCATACTCCACGTATAAATCATAGAATCATAAAATAGTTTGCATTGGAAGGGACTTAAAAAGTTCATCTAGTCCAACCCTCTCTGCAATGGGCAGGGACGTCTTCAACCAGATCAGGTTTCTCAGAGTCCCATCCAACCTGACCTTGAATAATTCCAAGGATGGGGCATCTACCACCTCTCTGGGCAACCTGTTCCAGTGTTTCACCACCCTCATTGTAAAACATTTCTTCCTTATATCTAGTCTAAATCTACACTCTTTTACTTTAAAACCGTTACTCCTTGTCCTATTGCAAGAGGCCCTACTAAAAAGTTTGCCCCCATCTTTCCTGTAAGCCCCCTTTAAGTACTGGAAGGCTGCTATAAGATCTCCCCAGAGTCTTCTCCAGGCTGAACCACCCCAACTCTCTCATCCTGTCCTCGTATGGGAGGTCCTCCAGCACTCTGATAATTTTTGTGGCTCTCCTCTGGACTCGCTCCAACAGGTCCATGTCCTTCCTGCGCTGAGGACTCCAGAGCTGGATGCAGTACTCCAGGTGGGGTCATGAGAGCAGAGAAGAGGGGGAGAATCACCTCCCTCAACCTATTGGCCATGCTTATTTTGATGCAGCCCATGATACAGCTGTCTTTCTGGGCTATGAGTGCACATTGCCAGCTCATGTTTAGTTTTTCATTCACTGGTACCCCCAAATCCTTCTCCTTAGGGCTGCTCTCAATCCCTTCATTCCCCAGCCTGTATTGGTACTGGGGATCGCCCCAACCCAGGTGCAGGACCTTGCACTTGTTAAACTTCATGAGGTTCACACGGGCCCACTTCTCAAGCTTGTCCAGGTCCCTCTGGATGGCAAATAAGGCTCCTAAATAAGACTCTGAAATGAGATTCCTCTTCTGATCAAGACTATACATAGCAATAATACAGTTGGTGAAAGAGATTTTGAATTTTTGGATTCTCTAGTGAGAAGTTTGAATCATTTTGAACACTAGTGTTTTCTGGAATCTGGATAAGCACGTGTGTTGGTGTTTTCTAGAGGACAGTGGGAGAAAGTGGAAGTGATGAAATACTCAGTGAATTTTAGGTACATTGATCCAAGCCTCAGAAATTTCCTGGGATTAAGGCTATTAATGTAGAATTTCAAATTTCTGTTGGACTCAAGTTCTGCTCTAATCTACAATCCCTATAATTATGTGTAACAGTCATTCAGTCTCTTAGTAACAGGGTCAAAGAAACACACAAGAAAAAAAGCCCCAAAAGAAAGTAGGACAATAGAAGAAAACTATTCTGAGAGTCAAGAGAGTAGAGAAATTACAGAGATATTTCATTCTTCCTGAAGCACCAATCTGAGGGCTTCCTGAAGAAAAAACACAAATAAAAGAATGTACCTCCTTCATTTGCAGCAAAACCAGCCTGCATCCTGATCTACTGGGGTTTCCAACAGACTTCTCAGCTTTTGAAAAAGCCTTTTCAAAAACACAAATGAACTTCTGTCACGCAATATTGCAAGACAGATATTTTAAAGTTCTAGGTCTCTTAGCCATTGTGTGCTTTTTAGGGGAAATCTCTCCTGTGCACGCTGGTAGTTCATTGCACAGCTGGAGTGCCTTTGGCAAATGAAAGAGTTATAATGACTCTGCTGGAGTTGTGCATTTCCTATGTCTCTGTAACCACTGGCACAAAGCAGCTCTTAGCACTCTCCTGCTGAACAAGGATTTGCAAACTGCCGAGGGACAGGCAGCTCCAGATAGACAGCTGAGAGTGAGGAACGCTGATGTGAGAGGAGGCACCAAGCTCCTGCAGCTGGGAGCTCCCTTCGGAGAAAGAGCAGTAAGGGTCTAATTACAGGTCCTTTACTTCTGCACATGGACCCTGCTGAGAGCAAACTCATGGCTGCCCTTGTTGCTGAAGGTTCATATGGGGTATGGCTATGGTGTGAGACCCACATGGCTGAGGGCACGCTCCATAGTCTGGGGCTACCAACTGCATCAGCTGCCAGGTGTGGGTTCCCCTTGCGCAGACCTGTTGTATGCGCTGCATTAAAGGCCTCCTCTTCACCATGCTTAGAGCATGGTGCAATGAACACAGACACCCACATCATCATGAAAGTGTGACAATAACATACCAGCCTTTCAAACATTGGGCCTAAGTTAATAATGGAGTAAGATATAAGTAACTTCCTCTTGGTGAGAAGGTGAGCTAAGCATGCATAACAGTCTGTCATTCTTAAAGGAGGTGAGCAAATGAAACAGTGTAAGGCATGAACCTCTGGCTGGTAGATACTGTCTTCAAAAGAGCCCTGTTGATTTATGTTAGCAAGAGATCTCATGCAAGATGTGTTGCTAAGAGTACTGCAGGAATAAGAAAATTAGATTTCAAGTGAGGTCAGTTTTCCGTGCTTTTAATTTAAATAATCAATTGCATATGCTTTCACTAATTCTATTTTTTTCTGATTCTTGAAGTTGGATGGATCAAAATTCCTTGTGGCTCATCAGTGTAACAGCCTCAAATAAAGCTGGGGAAAAGGTCTACAGTCATAATAGAAAGACAGGGAATAAAATGATAACAGAATCATTAAGGCCCATGCCAGACGATCAGAACCTATTTCCATTGAATATCAATTCACATTGGGATTGGAAACTTGCCAAAATGCCCTGTTCTTTCCCACTAAAGCATATGCAAGTTCCTGCACTGTCAGATTTGCTGCTTTTGCTGTGCAGCTGAGCTGAAAGTGAGTCTTTATCACAATTTAAAAAATAGAGATCCAATAGGAAAATTGGCTCCTTTTAGGTGCTATCTGGCATGCACCTTTATTTGTTTACCTTCCCAAATCTGTCGGCATCAGCTTTAAATATTGCCTGGATTAGAAAAAAAAATAATTATATATATAGATCCTTTTTTTTTCTGTTTGATAAAGGGGGATAAAACAAGATTTCCCTAAAAAAATGGTATTTTGAGTGTCCTAAGGGCAACATGATAAGGAAATCACCTTGTCTACAAATAAGCTGACAAAACAATTCAGTTCATGGCATGGTTTCAAGGTTTCTATCAAAAACAAATGTGGTAGTCATTTGTAATTCTGCACCTGCCAGATGCTATCATGAAATATGCGCTTTGTTTAATTGAGAAAGGATGTTGCATTGTTTGAAGAAGTAGCTTGATTTTGTTGGAAGATGGTTTGTGTTTTGGAAATGGAGAAGAAGAACTAGTTTTTTTATCCCAAATGACCAGACACCTATGTACCTCACCTCAGCAAAAGATCTAAAATCTTCTGGCGTAAGACAGAAGAAAATCCCTTGAAATCCTTTCATGGATTGCTCAGATTTTTTACCTCTCAGTGGTGCCAAAACTGAAAAGAAAATGAAAGTAAAATTCGTATCTTCTATGATGATAGCCTCCAGGTATTAGCCACTGCCATTATGATACTCAAGAGCACAACAGACAAAAAGCATCTTGAATGTGCTTTCTTTAATTTCAGCAAGGAGGGTTACAAAGAACATGTCTCCAGAGGTGAAAGCCACCATTGATAGGTAGCTCCTTGGGGTATAGTCTGAATGTTGCTTGCTTGTTGACATCAGGGGAGTTTTGAATTGTGGTAAAACATGACTGTCTTTCATCATCTGTTCTGAGTCTTCCTTGCTGAGGTGCTGGCTCAGCCTTTTGTCGCTGCCTGGTACCCAGATTTCTGTAATGGGCCTCTGATCCCTCTCTTTGCCTTTCCCCTGGGCTGCACTGCACAGTTTCCATAACGGAAGTCACCCTTCACAGACTACATGCGTTTGTGCACACATTTGATGTAAGATGGCTACACATGGCTCGTTTGCCACTGAATGTTACTTCCTTCTCCAGCTGCACAAGCCTGCAGGTAGCGGATACCTAAGAGCAAAATGCTTTCCAGCCAGGTAGCCACGTCAGCAGCTGCAAACCAAAACATTCGCTCAACAGATCTCCCTAGTGCAGATAGACCTCTCATGGCTTTCAGCCACTTTGCACAAATGGGGAGAGGGCTGTGGGCTCTTACAAGCAAGGTTTGGGTTCTGTAGTCTGCAGGGCCAGAGCAACACTTGGTGGGTGAGAGAGGGACGACTCCTCTGCCCCAGCAGGGTTGTATTATATGGGGCTGGTGTGCTATACTGCAGACTGTGGCCATGAGGAGTGAAATCCACCTCTGTAAGCCAGTGGCTGACTACCTTTCTGGGTTTTGTTGCTCTTGTTTTTCTCTCTGTGCCAACTGTCTGACCTGACAAGCAGGCTTCCCTTTGACTTGCAGATCTGCTTGCTGAACAACACAACTCCATCCTTTGCTGGCTGCCTGCCTGCTTGCCTTCCCCCACGTCTTTTCCTATGAAAGATACATTTTTCTCTTCTTTTGTGCCCAGAGCTGCGTGCATATTCTTTGATTGCCAAAACTTTCCTGCATTCAGTGGTTTGATCAGTTTCCAGATGTTTATTTGCATGCATATGTACATCCCAGCACTCCTCCCCCCACTTTTGTAAAAACATATAAATATTTGAAACAGAAAACTGTGAATGTAATTTCTCCACTTTTGTTATTTTTAAGAAATACTTCAAATATTGCAGGGTGGGTGAAAAAACAAAACCCAGGAGAACTCACACTAAGAGGTAGCCTTATTACTTGTGCATTAACAGAAAAGGACAGTACTACTTCTAACTTCAAAAGGAGTTTAGTGTTATGTTTCTCCAGCATATGGAGGGTTTGTTTGATACCAACTTGATTAGATTTCTCTGGGGATCTATTCCACATCCTGCCCATTTGTTTCCTTAGACAGATATTGTACATGATTCCCCTTCCTTCCCCCTGGAAATGGCTCATTGCCCTCTGTCTGAAATGCTTTACAAGGACAGTTGTAGGGAGCGCGTGGTAACAATGACAAAGCCTGTGGTGCATGCTAAGCAGTGGAAGATTCCTATAGGGGAAAATGCAGTCTGCAGACACTGCCTCCAAGTCTGACATCAGAGGCAGCTTTTCCCCTTATTTCCCAGCACTTTCAAATATGCTGTTAGGCATATCTTTTGCATGAAGTACTGGGTTTGAAAGCTGAGACAGGTGCAAGGAAGGATGAGATACATGGGCAATTTAGGAGCTATGGTACTCGTGGGTACAAAAAGAAACAGTTCAGCAAAAGAGCTGGCTTTCTATTCTGGGGTTTTGTTGCTTTTTTGTGTCTCCATTCTGAGACAGTACTCAGATGTATTTCTTCTTTGTTCATAACACTGGCAAATTTCTTCTGGGCTTGCACAGAAATCAAAATCAGAAACAGGAAGAAATTATGGGACTGTCAAGGCTGGGAACCCTAAAAGAAACCTAAATAAAAAAGGAGTGGCTTATTTTTAACAGGGTGCGAAGTTGTTCCTGAAGTTACTGCATGAAATATTCCTGCAAGTGTTATACAGAACTTTTGGTCTCTCTCTGCCTTAAAAGCAGTAGAAGTAGGAAAAAAATCCACCTTCCAGCACAGAAGAGTCTGTATACCTTGCTGATGTGAAGGCATGGATTCATTGAGAAGGGTAAGCACAGCAGAGCTGTAGCATGGCCTGCACAGCATGCGTGCTTTCTAGCTGGTCTTGTCGCACAAGGATATCATCCTCTCTTTCCTCTTGACCTCACTGGGGCTGCCCCCAGCCCCTCTCTGTGCCTGAATGGTGCACAATTGTCTCCCTTTTCTGTAGCTGGTGTGGTTTTCTTTTTTTTCCCTTTTCCAGGATTGTTGGGGAAAATGGAAGAAGGTGGGTGTCTCTGAAATTGTTTTATTTTACTTATGAGGTGTGAGTCACATGAAGCCTTCTAACTCTGTTCTTTTCTTCACTGGCCTTTTTACCAGTCCTCAGTCTGCTTAAAGTGCTATACTGCAAGTAAGATCCTGCATGGGTCTGTAAGATACAAGGAACCATCTGTGAAAGTTGTCTTTGGGTAAAGAGAAGAGGGATAGGATGACTTCTGCAGGTTCTTAATGTGTTATGGCTCTTGCTTTCAGCTAAAGAGCTACAGTTGTTCAAGCCTCAGTTTAGGCTTATTCCTTCACCATACGCTTGATCAAGGAGGAGTTGTCTACGCTTTTGTGTGGTTTTACCATGTGATTTTTCTCATATGAATTGCTGTCTGTCTCATGACACATGGCATCCTCCTGATGCCTCACGTGACATACTTGATACAAAGATAATGCATGCTGGCTGGAGGATGAGGATGTGCAGAGCAGAGTCACGGCCAAATCCACCCTGACTGGGTTTGGAACATGATTTCAGACTATCCATGTCTACAGTGCAGAAATACATGTCAGCATATCTTCAGCTTTTCACTTTTATTGACTCTGCTTGCTTGGATCTTGCCTGAGTATGGATACCACGGCTCATATGTCTAATCAGGCTGGATTGATGGGCCAAGATCAATTGTATGACGTTCAACGAGGGTCAGTGCAGGGTCCTGCACTGAGGTCACAACAACCCCATGTAACGCTACAGGTTTGGGGGAAGATGGCTGGAAAGCTGCCCAGCAGAAAAGGGCTTGGGGGTTTTGGTCAACAGCCGGCTGAACATGAGCCAGCAGTGTGCCCAGGTGGCCAAGAAGGCCAACGGTATCCTGGCTTGTATCAGAAACAGTGTGGCCAGCAGGACTAGGGAAGTGATTGTGCCCCTGTACTCGGCACTGGTGAGGCCACACTTCGAATAGTGTTTTCAGTTTTGGGCCCCTCACCACAAGAAAGACACTAAGGTGCTGCAGCATGTCCAAAGAAGGGCAATGGAGCTAGTGAAGGCTCTAGAGAACAAGTGTTATGAGAAGCAACCTGAGGGTTGTTTAGCCTGAAGAAAAGGAGGCTGAGGGGAGACCTTATTGCTCTCTACAACTACCTTAAAGGGGGTTAGAGTGAGGTGGGTGTCAGTCTCTTCCCCCAAGTAACAAGCAAGAGGACAAGAAGAAATGGCCTCAGATTGTATCAGGGGAGGTTTAGATTGGGTGTTAGGAAAAAAGTATTCACTGAAAGAGTTGTCAAGTGCTGGAACAGGCTGCCCAGGGAAGTGGTGGAGCCACCATGCCCACTAGTGTTTAAAAGATGGGTAGATGTGGTGCTTAGGGATGTTGTTTAGTGGTGGATTTGTCAGTGCTAGGTTAACAGCTGGACTTGATGATCTTAAAAGTCTTTTCCAACCTAAATGATTCTGTAATTCTATTATTAGAGCTCAGTGTTGACAGGTCATTTTTACGGTCAAAGGAGAGAGTTCAGCAACATCTGGGGATGATTTGGCTCATGTCTGGATAATCTTTTAATGTGCTTCCTTTCCTTTGTCCCTGAAAGATGGCCATGCTTCTTCTAATGCAGCCCCCTCTGGTAGGTACCTAAAGCTACATATGATGAAACCATGTCTAAGAGCTCTGGTTTTAAATCTACATTGTGTAGTAGAGTGATCTCCCTTCCTTCCACTCTATTTCACATTGCTGAATTCAGCAGGGTTTGACACAGGTGCAGGGGCCAACATGAACAGAACAAGTTGCAGGGTCACCACCCAAATTATTATTGATATAGGGAGGAAAAAGATATTAAGAGGGAGCAGGCAAGAGGATGGAAAAACCCCATGGTTTTAGTGTAATGTAACTAATTATTTTAAAACATAATTGAACCATTAATTGGACCTGGGTGTTAACTGAGAGAGGGACATTCTTTAGTAATAGAAAGTAATTAACCACTACCATTTCTCTTTTTGCTATCATGCTTTCAAGTCTAGCTCAATTATCTATTATTCCACAGTCTATTACTAAGTTCAGCCTCTGCAACACAGTGCAGATTTCTGTCAGTTTCCTTTTGTCTTACTGTGGCTCTGTAGCAAAGCCCATGAGGAATTCAGTAATTCTGGTTGCTGTGCTTGGGTAAATGGTCTGCAAGAGAGTGTAAAGCCACATTGAATAACAAGAATAAAACAAAATGCTGAATATCTTCCAGTCAAGTGAGCACTATCCATATTTGTGCACTGAATGAGACAGGACCCATGGAAAAAAGAGACAATGGTGTTGTGTAATTAAATGCTCTTCCATAACGTATGTGCTCAAGCGAGTGGGAATGTGACGTCTTCCTGGACATTCTGAATAAGCATATTTCTTAATTTATCTTCTTTTCTCCCTGCCACATTCAGTAAAATGCTGTGACTGAAGTTGACCCTCAGCATGGAAAATCTCAGCCCAAGCAGTTATTCTGAAAACAAGCTGAAAATGTTGCTGTACAGGGAATTATAAGGCCTCTTTAACAACAGGAAATACAGCTGGGAACTTCAAATAGGTTACTTTGTCCACATTTAAATCCACTGTGAAGCTGAATAGATGTCCGTAACTCCTTGTGTTTGCCTGGATGCTAGATTAGGGTTTAGGATGGGAAGCCCCAATATTTGCTTGCCCCCGGACAAGCAGCAATGTCACATTTTCTCCCTTTTTCAGACTGAAGAAATGTGTAATAGCAGAAGGCAAAATTTCAGGCTGTAAACAGAACTGCTGAATCTTTTGGCCAATATGTTATCTGTGAGCTACAAGTTAGGAAATGCCAGTGTGACAATTTTAGTTGTCACAGCATCCTGGGCTGCCTGTCAACCTGCTGGCCTGGAGTAGCCTCTGAGCAGAAAGAAAACAGCAAATGAGAGGCTACTGCAGATTAACAGGAGATGCTGGTGGGTGAAAGTGGAGAATCCTGAAGTACATGCTGTTCAGAGTGGTGATGTGGTTTGGGCTCAGTCCTCCTGCTTCACTGGAATTTCACCTAACTTATACTCTAGCACTAATCAAAGCCCAAATGCTAATAATGAGCATCCCTTCTAGTATCTTCATAGATTTAAAAACTCAGCTGTTTCAAAGTATGAGCAACTCACCAGCTTAGAGTGGAAGATCCAAGTACCATGTCTATACTGTGCTCCAAGATGAACTGATCCCAAAGTTTCCTTCATGATCCATGGAGCTGCCCTTGACAGGGAGCAGCTGAGGGTGGCTTCTTATAACCAGGCCTTCTGGAAATGTGGTGAGCTCTCCTTCAGTGAGGAAAGGCACTGTCCGTACAGCTGACTTTCTTAGCAACACTTGTGGGGGTGTTTTATTATTCAGTTTATTCAGAGCAGGATTAACATTCTAAAAACTGTTGTTCTAAACAATAATGAGTTCAATCTAGACAATATGCAAAAGCCAGAATTCAAATCTTCAAAGACAAAACCCACAAAAAGTATTCAAATGAATAATCATACTGCATTTATCCTCAAGATGCCTACCGAAAACAAAGCTAGAAGATTAATAGGTAAGTTTGCTATTAGCTTTGCAGTTCATTCTATTTACTTGTATATTAATTGCTTTTGTCTGATATGAATTATTCTGAAGGAGGAAAATGATTTTTTGATGTACAAGGTGTGATTGATATGTAAATACAGCTAATATGCAGGAAACGCAGGAAGAAAGACAAAGTGAAGAACTTAATGTGATGAGAGATTTAGTTAGAATTCAAGTTTCCAGAAGGACATGAGCTTTCTTTTCTCCTGCAGGAATGGGAGATGAAGATAATAAAGCTATTGTTATATGTGCTGAATGCATTTAATATTTTTAATTAGGATGAACAGGCAGGTGTTAGAAAATTCCTAATGGTGCTGCATATTGCTTCTTGTCATTTTCCTATCAAAATAACTCTGTTTAGTATGAGAGAATCACTGCAGATTTATTTGCTTTGCTGACTTCCTTTGCTCCTTTGGGTTCCCCTGAGCTCATTTTCTTCATGTCATTTTGAGACATTAAACAGTATTTAATCAATGTGTGATAATGCCCAAGGCTTCATTAGTGTTGCTTGGCTCTCCTAATGGTTACCCTTTTGTAATGAAGCAGCTCAAATTATATCACCTCTTCAAAATGTGCAAGGGATCTAGGCCGCTCCTGTGCTTCCAGGCTTCCCACAGTGTTGTCAACCAGGGAGTCTGGTCTCATGACTGTGTACTGGTGATATCTTTGCATTCTCCTTGTTTGCTTTTGAGGTTGCCGACAGGCCAAATGAAATGTAGGTGGCAGAAAGTGAAAATGAATGTGTGCTAATCTAAACTGCCAAGATGCAGACCAATTTGCTTTTCTTAGGCAAAGTAACTCTTCCCTATTTAACAAAGAAAAAAGGGGAAAAGGAGGCTGTATCCTCTTTTTTCTCAGGGAAGATACAACTCAGAGTTGAGTTTTTCCTACCAGGTTGTTTTAGGCTAGTTATTACAGAGCATGGAGGGGGGGTGTAGCTCTTGTGCTCCCTTTTAAATTCACCCTACTCAAATGGAGTATAGCACAATTATCACTTACCATGCACAGAGCGAAGAGTATTGCATAGTGTCCTGAAGGTACTCTTCCCTTCTCAAGCTACCCTGCAGTAAAGTATGAGAAGGGGCAAGGCAAGACCTTTTCCCCCTGCTTAGCAGCTGCATGTTGACTGAAGTCTGTGGCAGTGCAAGAGGAAATGAAGCTGAGTCAAGCACAAATTTTCTTATCTGCAGGTTTTTTTGGTACCTGGGTGGAAGACTGTCCAAAGAATTGGGAAGGATGAAGAAAAACTGGAAGGCCTTGGGAAGAAGGTGGTGGGCAGAAGATTGAGACTGAAAATTCCCTGCTGTTAAGGAAAAGGAATTTTGATACACACCACTTTTGGTACAACAGCGTTTGGAAGCTTTATAGATGTGTGAAAGTTCCTGGTCAGGCACCCCCTATGAATCTGGATTTTCTATTTTTAAAGTACATTCACAGTACATTCCAAGCATGAGAATGCATCTGGCATACTTTCAGATGTATTTTAAAGGTTTTTGATGAATTGTCCTTACAGGGCTTTTTAGGGACCCAGCTGCATGGAAATTAATACACTCAGCAAGACCCTGCTGGGGAAGAGAGGAAGCATTTGTGTGGATTTCACACTTGCTGTATGTCAAGTGTGATCTTGTTTCCCCAGAAAGCTTCCTGATCCCTCTTCTGCAATATCATGCCTAGCAGAAATGTTGCCCTACTCACTTGATGATTCTACCACTAATGAGCAGTTGTCATTGATGGCTCCTATTTATTTAGTAGATTTTGTTTTGTTTTATTTTGACAGTTCATCACTGTCTTGGTAGATTATATAGGAATCTGAATATTAGTTTTCTCTTTCTGAGGACAGAAATATTATTGCAAGTGTTTTGTTTCTCAGGTTGACTTGAGAACTTTCTCTGTCAACGTGACTTACCAGTTTCTCATCTGCAGTGACAACTGTTGAAATATATGTTTTGGTGAAAAACCAAAATAATGACTTTTAATATAGGACAAAGCTTCTATATGCAACAAAAACCTTTGCTAGTTGTACAAGAAACAGGCTCTGGTGTACCATGGCTCCCTGTGAAGGTGTTCATTGTTTACACGCACACCTAGGGCACATTTCATTTACTTCCATTGATGTTCAAGTGAAAGAAGCTGAAGATGTGATGTGCAGGTCTGGATGGACATTCTGGATGGACTCATTGAATGGTCATGAGAGATGGTGTGGAATAGAGAAATCTGTCAGGCCTAGGGGACTTCAGCTCCACACAGGGAAAAAGTCACCTCTGCTCTTATGAAGACTTTCACAGCCATCACAGAGCACTGTCAGAAATGTGCCCTGTTGAACCCAATGCACCCATGTGGTCTATTTATCAATCAGTCAAGTCTCTGGAGTGACTTAGATTACATTGCAGCTGTCATTTTTACGCTGCTCAGATGTATGAGATCATGACTGATATCTGCAGAACATAAGAAAATTTTCTCGATATTCCATGACACAAACAACAGCTTAGCTTTTGATCACTTGGAGGAAAATGCGGAGGAAGAAAGGAGGGAGCAAGGAGACAATGTGAATAATTAAAGACATTTGACTGATGCCTTCCTGTAGTTCCAAACTGCTAAGTCTGATATAGCTGTTTAATTTCAAAGGCAACTGAACTAAGCTTCCTATCTGCAGAGCAGAGATGGGAACCAACAAGACAACAGCATGCAAGAGTGAAATGACTGATTTTCTCCCAGGTCAGCCCTTAGCACTCTTAGAGTTAAACATTTTCTGTAGGTTATGCTTCTAAATAATTTACAGCCTCCATTCACTAGTAATCCTGAAACAGAAGAAATGGAAGCTCTTTCATTACACTAAACATTTTAGACTCAGGACCCTTGGTGGGGAAAAGAAGTGTTTATTTCCGCAGGAAGCCGGATGCTGCATAAGAGAACTGTGCCTAGGTGATGACAGAGCACATACCACTTTGGACTGATTTCACATCTACACTCAGAGCCTTGGGTCAGAATTTACTTCCTCTCCAATAATGGGACTAAGCATGGCAAAGGAGGGAACAATACTTTAAGAGATCTTCTGTCCTTTCCCTGGAGTCCAGACCCTGTGGTTCAACTCCTCATCTGGACTATTCCGTTTTGGTCTTCAGTGGTTCCCCTACTTGGAACAGAGAAATTGCATGATGGATGTGAATGGATGCATGTGACTTAGTGAAGATAAAAGGAAAAAAAAAAAGCTAAAAAAAAGCCTTAGGAATAGATGTCAGTCTTCTTCCCTCTGCATCTCTACTAGGCTGTAACTTGTAGTTCAAAATGGGGAAGCATCTGCCCAAAAGAACTGCTTCGAGGTAGTCCAACAGCTGCCTGGTTTCAGAGACTGCAAATGTCCCTGTTTCCACTGCTCCTCCTTGGAGAACAGAGTGGTAAATTAAATGGCCAGAAAATTCTTTCACTGTTCTGGTAAGCTAAACAAATTTGTCTGGTGACACTCAACGGATAATCCTGTTTACTTTTACAGTTGGCTTGCAAAATTGATTATATACTCTTGGCTTTAGCTCTTGGGTTTGTTTGTGCTCCCTGAAGAACTTGTAAGACTCTGCACAAGCTGCCATGATTTGGCACTGATATGACTAGTGCAAAGAATGCATCAGCCATCTTCTCCAAATTTAAGAATCTTCTTCTAGATCCTCTTAAACTTGGAGAATCCAGAAAGGGGTGCTTCTCTTCTGATAATAAATGTGAGAATGCAGGGGATGGTCTTAACTTCCTTCTTGTATTGGTGATCAGTGTAGGGAGGAGGAGGCCTATTAGACCCAAGGTAGCTCCAGCCGAGAGCATGGCTGGTGGAACAGGTTCAGGGCCGTGCCATTTCCTAATGGAGAGGTTTAACATTCCTTGAACAGGAACATCAGTTCCCAAGCAGTTGACTAGCTCAGAAACCACCACCTTTTTCTTCTGCCCAGCCCTTTGTTTTGCCTCATCGAACAAACCTTCCCTCAGGCTTGGACACTAAAGGAAATACTTTGCTGCAGCTAGTGTTCTGCTTACTTATCCAGCTATCACATGGCCTTCAGGCTAAGCTTATGTACACAGAGGTCAGTCATTTAGCCTTTCACTCATTAAATGTGCCTCTTGCATGGAATAAAGTGGCTGGGTGACAAACATGGAGGAGGGGACACTATTCTGAAAACACAGTGTAACAGAAATATGATGATAGCTGCAAAATACAGTTATCTTCTTGTACATCAAAAAGGGAAGATAATTTGGGGAATCAATGTTGCCCCTCAGTTCTATGTCTTCTCCCTTTACCCTGGGAACTCTGCATCAAGCTGTGATGCAACCTGTATTTTTAAAATTAAATCCCTAGCTATATGAGGCAAGACAGCTATGTCCTGATTCAATGTATGTCACCCGAAGAATGTCACATTGCATTCTCCTCCCTGAAACAGTTAGAGTTAAAGAGAAGTTCTGATGTGTTTTCACATGAAAGAAGCCAATCCTAATGACTGGTGAAGGATTCAGCCATCAGGCTGCAAAACTCTTAAAAGCCTTTTTAAAGGGCTCTTCAGAAAAAGACTATGGGGAAAATGACACACGTGGGTCTTCTTTGGCTGATGGTGTTCGAGTCTTAGCAACTGGTATTTTCCCTCTGCATTATTTAGATAAGCTTTCATGACAAATCTTTCCTTATGAGTCTTCCTTTACATGGAGGGGGATGTTGTATATTAATTGCAATAGAAATGCTTCTTATCTCACTATGATACAAAGCCCCAGCATATAGTATGTTGTGCATTGCATTTGCAAAACGTTCTAAGTAACTAAAAGGCTTTTAACAGAAGTGTTTTTCAGATGTTTTAAAAGACTGTTCTCCTATTATATTCCATATTCAGTACTACTAGAAGATGACACATTGTGAAGATCCCGTGGGCTGAGTGTACTGCACTCAACAGGTTCTCTTTGTTCCACCACTGCATTTCTTTCTCTTACAAGCTTCCTACAAGAGTGGGGGTTTCCCTTACAGGCTTTCCTTTCACCCTTCTGACTGGTCTGCAGCCAGCCACATTGATGGTAGAGGTCAATGGCTCTGTGTACTAGTTTTGGCTGGGATGAAGTTAGTTTTCTTCATGGCAGCTCATATGGTGCTGTGGTGTGGATTTGTGATTAAAACAGCGTTGATAACAGAGGGATGTTTTAGCTATTGTTGAGCAGTGCTTGCACAGTGTCAAGGCCTTTTCTGTTTCACACACTGTCCTGCCAGCAAGTAGGCTAAGACTGCATGAGAAGTTGGGAAGGGACACAGCTGGTACAGCTGACCCCCAACTGACCAAAGGGATGTCCCACACCATATGACATAATGTACAGCAATAAAAGCTGGAGGAGCTTTGGAAAGGTTTAAACACATTTATCAAGAACTGAAAGCATATATGGCAGCCTTCTAAACCAAGAGGTCAAACACACCAGAGTCATTTGGTAGAGCCCATAATTGCTATTATTCCATCAAAACAAAGTGTATTTTGAATACTTACTAAGGGCCTTAGAAGTAAACTTAATACTTAAAGGGTTTGGAGGTAATTCAGTAAAGGAACTTCATTGCCCTCAACAATATATTAGATGTAACTACTTGATTTCTTTCTTTCGCTATCTTCCCACATGCAGTTTCTTTTCTATCACAACAAATGGGTGACTGGACAATGAAAGCACGTAGACATGCCTCTGAATGTCGTATCTAGGAAGGAATAAACTATAGGAGTTTTTTTGTTTGCCCACAGTGTTCAAAATTTACCGGTTTTGATTCGGAAGGCTAAGATGATTTTTTAAAGCTTTTATTTTTACTTGTAAAGGTGACAGAAGCAAAAGAAAACCTACGGCTAACCCCTATAGTGTATGAGGACAGAAGCATACTCCCCTAATTCCTGGCTGGCTTGAATGTATGACCTTCTTGGGACATGGAAACATTGCTGCCTCTTGCACTTTTACTACAGGTTTTCAGGAAGGAGGATTTCTGTCAGATATCACAAGAAAGAAAGGGGCACTGTCGTGGGTTAAGCAGAGCAGAGTTAATTTTTTTTCCCCTTTTCCCTTCTCTTCATAAATAGCTAGCAAAAAGCTACGTTTTGGATTCCTGCTCAGGAGAGAATTGATAAGAGAAGAACAGAGAAGAACGTTTATAGTTATTGCTAGGATGTCGCTATTTGTTCTCAAGGATGAGATACATTCAGCCTCTCTCCTCTCAATAGACAGAGAGAGAGCCCGGCTTCTAGCTTGGGATTTGCTTTTAAGTCAAGATTGAGAAGCAGACTGACCAATTATTCCGTCCCATGCACGTCATACCCAGTATTTAGAAGAGGATTCTTCGAGGAGATCTGTCTTTTTCACTTCTGGATTCATCTCGCTTTGGGAACCTGCGTTCGCTCTCCCAAGGCCTTTCCCCCCCTCCCCCCCACGGTCGCCGTTAGCTCTCGGCCCGGAACACTCGTTTATCTCCGTTCCGTGAGTTTTGGCATCCTCTCTCTCCAGGGAGATCATTAGCTGTCTTTTTTTCCTCTGCTTCTGTCAGCTCTCGGGCTGGGACGCTTGGGCTGTTATTTCCGTTCCGTGAGTGCCTCCGGGAGCAGTGCACCCTTCCCCCCTTATCCCCCCTTTTTCTGGGGGAATCGTCTGTGCGGTTTCTGGGGATTATTAGCTGGCAACAGGCCGAGCCTGTTCGGGGGGGGCAGCATCATTGTGTATCACCTATTCTCTCCCTCCTTCGGGGTCATTGGCTGGGAGTGGGTTGGGGCTTTGGTCATCAGGTGGGGAGGGACGGTATCACTGTGTATCACATTGCATCTTTGTAAATAGTATTATTTCCAATATTATTGTAGTTTAGTTATTAAATTGTCCTTATCTCAACCCACGAGTCCTCTTTGCCATTTACCTCTTTAATTCTCTCCCCTATCATTGGGTGGGGGCAGGGACTGTGTGAGCGGGTGTGTGTGGTTTGGCCCCCAGCCAAGGGCCAACCCATCACAGGCACTCTTTATTTTAGTAAATCTGTTCTTTTCCTTCGCAAATAGTCATCTGCAGCACGTTCATTTGTAAAAGTTATGTGTGCTGAGGTGAAGGTTATTGGCTTGGGTTTGTAATGTGAATATGGAAACTTACCTGAAATTAATACATGTAGCCCTAGGCTCCATCAGTTTGGATACCGATCTCTCCAGACTCTTTCTGTAGACTGTGGAGGGAGAGGATCTGAAATGGGCACTGAAACTAACCTATGCAGAAGCCTCAGAAGAGCAACTTTCTCACACAGCACTGGAAGTTAGGTGGTGTCACTGGTTATTCTGATGTTTTAAAATGCCCCCTGGACTATGTGAGGTAAAGAGAAACAGCTTGCAAACTTCTAGAAAAGGATAAAATTTGCTTACCCATCACAGTAAGTAAAATGGGCGGATTTTCCAGCCAGTCAGTGTTTGATGGTTGTTACCATGGTGTTTCCTGTTTGTCCATATTTTATGGAGGCAGGAAAATGAGAAAAATTGATTCTTGTAAAGGAATGATAGGCCTAAGGGACTACAGATTCAAATCTAATTTTCTGGCTCATGTATCACTTTGGGTAAGAGTTAGCTCATTTCATCAAGCAATTCCTGGTGACCAGTCTCCACTGCTGTAGTTAGTGGGTAAGAGAGTATGAGAAACTTTCAGACCAAGATACAGCCTACAAGACCATAAGGAATATAAATGGAAGGAAGGAGGAATATATGCACAAGCATGCTTTAGCTCTAAAATGCAAATTAATAGAAGTGCCTTCTTGATGACACAATCAAAATAACATTTAATGAAAGATGGTGTAATTTGATGTGGCAGTCTTGGAAAGGATTTCAGTGGTAGTTATGAAAAAAAGACATCAAACCCTCCTGCAAATTACTGATCTGCATATGAGTATCATATACCACTAAACCAGATGAAGATAATCTACTTCCTAAAAGGAGTAATTGTATTTTGGAAGGTGAACAAAGGAAGAAAGAAATCTAATGATTATATGACACAGTTGGTTTTTTTTTTGTTTTTTAACCAGCAGACAAAGAGCTGAAAAGTGTCACAAAAAACGCACAAAAAAACCTCCTCATAAAATGTGATGGTTGCATTTTGTTTCTAAGGTCTTTTTCTGAGTAGCTGAATCATTCTTAGTGCTTCAGTAATAACCATCAGACAAGACTCCCAGGGATCTGAGGTCCTCTTAATATCCCTTTCTGGGGAGATTTGTGAGTGTTGGGCTCCTTCTGGCTATTCTTTCAGAAGGAGCAATTTTCAGGCGTTTGGCTTCTGTTTCTAGGTCTGTGCTAACTAGCTGGGGAGATTTCATGCATATCTGTCCATGTATATCTATACTCTTATCTGTTTGTTCACGTGCATATATGTATTACTTTTTTCCAGTAAAAACAGGTACAAGATGCTGTAAATTCAACAGTTTGCAATACTGAAAATAAAATAAAATGGCATATATTAATATTACTGCTAATGATAAGCAAAAGAATATGCTGTATTTTATGTCCATTTTATTGGAGTCAGCAGGTTCTTTGGTATTGTAGTTTAGAGTTCAGTTTTATTTGCATTTCATGGCCACCAGTTTCATTGCTGGAGCTGCTCTGCCAAACATCATAAGGTGCTTCAGGGCAAAGTTTGACTTGGATCTCTTCTTGTCTATGCCTTAGTGCTGTTGTGGTACTTCAAGAGACTGATATCTCTGCTTGTATGAGCAACACATTCCACTCAGCTGCCAAGTACACAGTTCCATCTAGAAGAAAAAAACCCCTTGCTTTCCTTCGGAAATATTTCTTGCTATGACCTGGCAGTAACAGACCATCGTGGGCTCTTAAAATACTGTGTTGTTCTTCTAGCACAGTAGAGTAAGGGTGGTTAGGCTTTTTGTGTGTGCATGCTGGAGGGAGAAAGATTCTGGATCCTCCCGACATATCATCTACTTGTCAGAGTGACTGCCAGCTGACATGGATCTGTGTTGTCTGCATCCTGAGACTTAGCGCTATTTCTGAGTTACTCAAAACAGTTACTCTCTGCAAAGGAATTTGCAGCACACTAAAAAATCCTCCCTGTACCTAAGCAGTCTTTGGTAATTCAATGAAAGAATCACTCCAGGGCATTTCCGACTGAAGGCAGTAAGAGCAGCTACTCTATATTTGCTTCTCACTGATTAGTTAATGGCAGTTTGGCACATGCCTGGGGGCCTTTTCTAGCACAAATACAGAATTCTGCATCTCTGGCCTGAGGGGATCTGCCAGGCCTGTAAGGTGCCTTGGACTCTCTCTCTCCCTGTCAGGAAGCCTGTTAACATATTCCGTGCTAGGGGACTGTGATCCCTTTTTGCCTTTACCCTCCTGCTTGAGATCTGCCTCTGTTGCAAATATGCATAGAAACCTACCCGCTTGGAATATTTGTTTGAACCAAGCATGCACACAAACAAGGTAACAGTTGGTGTGCATGCACTAATCATGAAAAGTAAAATTAAGCTTCTGTATGGTGTGTTTACTGGAGTATTTCATTCCCAGCTTAGAGGTCAAAGGGACACCAGGCTGCTCGCTATTCAGTGGAGAGGTGATCACACCCAGGCTCCAGATGGTATGTGAACTATAGCACCTGGTGAACTAGACTTCGTAAAAGAAAAACAGTTTTGCTTGTCAACCTGAAAAAATGTATTTGCCACATGTGGAGAAGTTACCATTTTCATAGACATAATTCAATTCTACCAGCTCCCTATTCCTACTCTATCTTCCCAAACAAGATGAAACATAGCTATTGACAAAAGTAAAGCACAGCAATGCTTTTCCTGCTTGTGAGCTGAGTAACAGGATTAGGCTCAAGTTGTTGGTACCGTATTGGTTTCCTGTGCAGAGCGTGTATATGAGACTAGATTTCCTCTCAGGCTAACTGGCATATTTACATTATTTGGGGAGCTAGCAATGAGCATGCAAGGTGGCCTGAGGTATTACTGTTAACAATCTTAGTTACATTTATATCGCGACGTGTCCCAGAAGGAGACTGTACTTGTGCCCAAGGCACAGAACCCAGGAAATCTGTTCCCCACATTTCCATAGACATTCCTTTGGGATCTTTATCAAGTCTTATCAGCATATTTTTTTTTTCTGGCACATGTTCATTGAAACTGGGAGATTTGGATTTTGTTGCCTCCTTCAAACACACACATTTCTGCTGCAGTGCACCACAGCTCAGCTCAGACTTTTTGGAAATATAAACCTATGTTTGCACCTCAGGAAGCAATACTGCCTCACCCTGCAGTCCTATGTAAAGATAAAACTAATGTTTCTGAGGAGCTCAAATAATATGTCTGTGCCTTTAAATAACAAAAAAAACCCCATTAAATTCTCATTGACAAACTTTCTTAGTAAATTGTCTATTTTCTTTTTGCCCTCAAACAGCTAAAGATGTATTATTAAACCTAAGCAAATACAAATGCTAAGTAATATGAAGAACTAGACTCCAACCCAGAGTTAAAGCTGGAAATAATTCTGTCCTTAATCCACTCTGTAGTGCCCTGTGGTAACATTGGTTGTCTTGCCAGAAGTCTAATAGACTGCTTACATTCTTCTTGGGTAGCAGAAAAAAAATGCCCAGGGCACATTTTCACTGCAAGATGCATGGAGCTTCTCATTGTGCTCCTAGTGGGCATTTAAAAGAGAATTTACAAATGTAATTATTATTACCCGATTTGTGTGAGACATTTCCTTGCTGTATAAATGACAAACGGAAATGCAAGTTCAAGTTGTTTATGGAATACAAAGAGTAATTATTTTATCCTTGCAGAATTAAGTAAAGCTTGAGGTGTTACCAGAAGCTTCAAACTGTAGGCTCTCTAGTCTTTTGTTTCTGTATTTATGTATTTTTTTTTGGCTTTAATCACTGAATGCCTTGGCTTGGGGAACTTTGACATGTAGCAACACCTAGAAACTGTGCACACAATGCACTGATATAGAGTGAGATTGATTTTCAGATACGTGGAGGGCATTTGGTAATTGAACTCCTCTTTCAGTATTTGTAAATACTCTCCTTGAAAATGTATATATATATATATCTTGTGTGTAGTAAAGTTATTTAAACACAAAATAGTGTTGTTACTTCTCTTCACTCAGAGGGTGGTGAGGCACTGGAGCAGGCTGCCCAGAGAAGCTGTGGATGCCCCATCCCTGTAGGTGTTCAAGGCCAGGCTGGATGGGGCCCTGGGCAGCCTGCTCAAGTGGCTGGCAACCCTGCCTACAGCAGGGGGTTGAAACTAGATGATCTTTAAGGTTTTTTTCAACCCAGGCCATTCTATGATTCTTATACGTATGGAAATGGAGTCATTGGGAGAGAGTGGGAGGCACTGGCAATGTACATTACCGAAAACTGGCAAAATAAAACAGATATCAAGTTCAGACTCCCTGTGAGGTCTTGTGACTGTTTTCAGCATTGATAGCACAGATGAAAATAATATGTATTCCCTGGGATTAGTGTAGTGCTTAACTGACTGACCTCTCCAAAGTTAGATAGTAGCTGGTAGATAAAACGTTGCTATTGCTGGTCAACAGCTGGGAGAGCTTCAGACAGTTGCTGCTGTCTGTACTCATACTGTTCATCCTTTCATTTTATGCTACTAGTTGGTGAAAATGCCTTGTGATCAGCTGGAGGATCAGTTAACCGAACAAGTAAGTTAGATGCCTTTGACTCATTCTTGAAGCAGATACGAATTTCTCTCAGGCTAGCTGACTGCCTTCTTACTGCAGTCCTGCTTATGATTTTTCAGTCAATAGGAATGAAATAGTTTCCCTGGATCTGTAACTTCAGTGAGTGCAAAATAGGAATGTCTGCAAGAACTGAGTTTATAATCAATAAATAGCATAAGAAATAAAGCTCCAATATTTCAGTGCTACATTATCTCTTGCTCTGAGTTGCATAAGTGGTTTTATTTTCTCTGATCCTGTGCCCCAGGGCAAGGACTGTATTTTCAATTTCTGTAGAGTATACAGGACATCATATTCCTTATCAGACAGCTTTACAAACAAGTTATATTGCTGCTTGTGATTCTGTCAAAGCTGTGAGAATGTGAACTTCTCAGAATAGTGAGTTTACTTAAGACACTGCACTTAAAAATATATATACGTTCCTTGAGCCACATTTGAGATGACTTTCCTATGACTTCTGGTGCAACTGCAAGGGTATCTCTAACCCCCGTTTGGTACAGTGTTAACTCAGGCAGATGGTCCCAGGAAAGGGACCTGAAGGATCTGGAGGAGGTGCTCAGGGCCCCCGTGGGTCAGTGAAGAGAGTGATGTACCTTCACAGGAGGATCCATAAAACCCTGCAGGATGAGCTGCCTTTACTGCCACTGAAAGGGAAAGGAGAGAACACTGCTTAGCCCAGACTAACCACATGAGTAATTATACAGTTTCTTAATTGATGATGGTGTACGACTGAGCTTGAAATGTCACAGAGATTGCTGATTATTTGCCTTAAAATGCCATGCTGTGAACTGCAGAGACTGGAGAGCTGCCTGCTGGGCAGCGCAGAGCTCTGGGCAGAGCCCCTGAGGATGACCTCCATAACAACGTGTGGGAGCATCCTTAGTTTTCCCAAGCCAAGTCTTCTCCACCCTCTGCCAGATCTGTCACTGTGTCAGGCAGATTTTGTGCCTGGTGTGAACTTCCAGGATGTTGCTTTTTTCCTGCAAGCCAGGTCTAAATCAGCTGGTTTAAATCTAGTGGGGAATGCTTGCACAAGTTATAGCTACAGCAGGGACTGCAATGCAGATATATCCTGAGGTTCCAGTTCAGCAACGAAATGCAATGGTCCACCCACACCATTTAAGATTGTTGCGTGATGAGGACCTTAAGAGTCTGTCCAGGAATACTGGAAACAGTAAATGCGTATAATGGTTAATTAGATAAAAATTGTATTAATGCTTTCTTGGCTAATTTCTGATAAACAGAGCTGTGATCTTACATGACCTTTATTCCTCCAGAAAGGAGGTTCTTCTACCCAGGAGGACTATGAAAGTAATGTAATTATATGAACAATTACAAATAGAGAAAGGGCAAATAAGGTTACGGGTAAAGCGAGGCAAGGGTAAGTAGATAGCCTTAATAGGATGGTGTGTTCCTTCACATGGGCAACATCTGCCTCACTTCCCTCCATCCAGTTCCACAACAACTGATTTTTAAAAAATTTTATTTCTAAGGGCAGAGTCAGGTTTCAGATATTATTCATAGAATTGTAGAATAGCCCAGGTTGGAAGGGACCCCTAAAGATCATCTAGTCCAACATTTTGTGGGGAAGGGGGCCTGAGGAGATTATCTACCACCCTATCCAATTGCATCTGGAAAATCTACAGCAATGGGGACTCTACCATGTCCCTGGGGAGGTTGTTCCATGAATGATTCTTCTTACTGTAAGAAATTCCTTACTTCTAACACTCTTTATCAGGGAGGGTAGTGAGAGAACAGGGGGTAATGGTTGTAAGCTGAAAGAGGGCAGATTTAGACTAGACATTAGGAAGAAATTTTTCACTGTGAGGGTGGTGAGACACTGGAACAAGTCGCCCAGGGAAGTTGTGGATGCCCCATCCCTTGAGGTGTTCAACCAACCTGGTCTAGTGGAGGGTGTCCCTGCCCATGGCAGAGGGGTTGGAACTTGATGATCTTTAAGGTCCTTTCCAATGGAAACCATTCTATGATTCTATGATTCTATGTTTTTATCAAAATGACACTGAGATTTTCAATTCTGCTTCTGTTTTCAACAATACAATGCAACAAGACACTCAAGAGTCTATTGCAACAGGAACATGGACATCTGTCAGTTTGGCTAGGAGGGCTATTGGTTCTAAACCTCTGTATTTATTAGACTGTTTTAATAGGAATGTAGCAATTAGTTTAAATTAGGCAACTACTGACACAGTTTAAGGCAACAACAAAATTATGACTGATGAAATATCATTCAGCATCTCATAAACAGGTGTATTCATGCTATACCCTTTTCCTAAGGGTTTAATAGAGCTTAGACATAAAAGCTAGAATACCAAAATCCAGCCTGCAGTTGACTATTTTAGCCTAGGGGAAGATACAAATATATTTTCAAAGCAAAATGTCAGGCTACCCAGAGCCATTACAATTGTAGCATGATATGTTATGGTACTCAGTTAATGCATGTTGTTTGCACAAACTTTGTGATATATTTCAATTTGCTTTATTCTTGTTTATATAATGGATTGTTAGAAACATTCCTTTTTCTCTTTTCTTGGCACTTGCTACTCGCAGTGTGTAGTATGTGCAAGTACTGTTCAACTGTAAGGCTTGACTTGAACTTGCTTGGTTTATAGGCTAGATTGAAGCAGTCTCTGGACACGGTCAATAGGCAAAGATGCCTGTGTGCATCAACCTCTGTTGCATCCAGGAAGTGTCACTGCTTCAAATAGTTGTCAGTATTGTAGATAGCAGAGTGTTGGAGGCACAGTGCTTTTTCCTTGCAGGGGAAAGTTTGGCTTGCTAGACCTAGGCTCTAGACATGTAGCTCTACTGAGGAATACTGTATCCAGGGGAACCATCCAAATGAGAATGTGCTCTGATTTTTTAAAAATTTATTTATACATAATATTGTTTTCTGTCTGTTAATTCATTCATAGATTATAGCTCTGACCTTGGAATATAAAGTATCACAGATTGTGACATGTTGTTGCACTGACTCCAGCACCAGTGACTTCCACTGCTGGCACTGGAAACCTGCTCATGTCTTCATAGCAGTGACTTCCAAAACCAAGCTCCCTATGGGAAGAGTAGGACCAAAGAGGCTTTTGATAGACCTGTACCTCTCTATTTATAGATCTTGCAAGAATCTTTGATTCAAGAAGCACCTTTTATCTGCTATGTAACTTTAGCTGAAGTGAATGCTTATTTTTCAGTTTTGTCTGGGGTTTATTTTCAGGGAGTTTTTTTTTTTTTTTGGAAGAACTCTAGGTTTCTGCTTACTACTGACATCAACAGTGCTGTCACCAGAATCTTCTGTTTGGAAAACCTGATATCCTTGTGATGGGGGAACAGAGTATTCTTCTGGCCCTTTCACCTCCAATCTTGACTGTCATGTGGTAGGGAACTCTCAGCAAGTGAACCAAGGACAAGACACAAGAGAGCACTGGCTCTCCATAGAGGCTGACATTCATGCCAAGTTCTGAGTGGGGGTGGGAGATGTGACCACCTCCTGGGTTGGAAGCACTGAGAGAAGAAAAAGGTGATGATTCAGTTTGTATGTTCTCAGCTGAGGGCAAAAAAGCAGCATAAACCAACTCTAATTTCTGCACTTGTCCTTAGAAAATAGTGTGGGCTTGTAATATAACTCTGTGGGCTTCCTTAGTGCAGAAGCCGGTGGGGGAACACATAGGGAAACCTATCAGAGAGGACATGTTTTTCCTTAGGAAGCTCAGTTGTTAGAGCATTGGTGCCATGCTTCCCAGCTACCCTGCGACATGAGTAATTCTGCCCTGGGAGCACAATGAGGCAGGGAGGCGTGATGGGAAGGAAGGCATTCATTTAGCTTGTTTGTCTTCATAAAGACCGAGCAAAGAATATGTGCACATAACTTCCTATGAATGCACACTGAGACAAGACAAAACTCCTTGGTGGTTCTCACATTCACAGCAGTTGACTCTGAGAACAAGAAACTCTGCCCGCCGCCATGCTGCCTATGTTCTGCTTGGTTGCACTACTGGGAAATAATGCCAGCCTGTAAATGCTGAAGTGAATCTTGCAGGGGAGCTTGCAAGTGGACCTGCATAGATGCAAAGCTGGAATAATCTATAACTCGTTACTGCACGTGTGAGAGTACCACGACCTGAAGGACCAGAAGGGATATGGGAGCATGAGGATGAGGTGCACTAGCAAACTTGTCAGGGGAAGCTTACAAGGCATCTTTCTCAACTGCTCCTGGCTTTATCCATTACATTTGCATTTGCATAAGCACTAAATCAGAACAGAAGTTTAAAATCTCCCAGACAGCAGTGATTTGAAGTACTGCCTATACAACTTTGCTGAAATATGTATGAAATGAATTTCAGTTAATACATTATTAATTTTGGTAATGCCAGATCTCTAGCAATCTCACATATATGGAGTAATGAACATGAATATTTAGAAAATTTCTTGTGTGTGTGTGTGTGTCCACATACCTGTGTACACACCTGTGTGTCCCACAGATGTTTTCCTAAGCACTGCTTAAGATTCAGTCTTGATGCACATTGAGATAAAAAGATTTGTATCAATTTTTCCTTTTAACTGTTTAGTTCCTGTTTAGTGACCTTTTGTTCCTAATGCATTAAGGGAATGGAAATGAATGCCCCCACTAGCTATTGGTAAGAAAAAAAGGTTTAAAATAATATTTAAGAAAGATTTTTCATGAAGCATTTTATTTGTATTATAAATCCAGAATAAATAATTGCACAATATACAGAGTAGCAGTTCCTACTTGTCATATTTTTACAGTCTTCATAATATTTATCACTTTAAAAAATGTGAGCGACAACTTTCCTGTACTTCCTTCCATCAAAACAAGTTAGAATATATGTTAAATTGACAATTCATTAACGTGTTGTCAATGTAGCTGTAGAGCTTTCTACGATTTTCTGAACTCTATTGCTTATATAATAAAGCTAGTAGGAAATAATAATCTTTAGTGACATACGTTTCTGCTGTTGGGATGCATTTAATGAGATGAATATAAAATAATGTGAAGTAATGATTACAGAAAGAAAGAACAAGGAGTTACCCCATCAGTCTTCTACACTACTATAGATGAAATGATTGATGCAGTAAAATAATACTATGTTGATTTTGTCACTTTCTTCTCAAGATAGTGCTAAAGGATTGTAATCAATTTAAATAATTTCAATTTTGGGGAGGAAGCTGCAAAAAAAATTTGTTTTGCATGAATTAATACCATGGAAGAAATAATTCCTTTTTATTTTAAAACTTGTACGTGTATGTGTGCTTGGGGTGACTCCAGATTTACTGGCTTTGTTAAACAGACCTTCCTTACATTGAAATGCAGCTTCCAAACAGATAGCTTTTTTAGTCCATCTTGTGACTATATTTCAAGATAATTTTAAGACGAAATGCTTATTGCTCTTTTCATAATATATAGGGAAGTCTGCTCCATTAATTCAAGTCCTTGAAGAGCTGCTGGATTTTACCATGGACGCAGTGGGAATTAGCAGCACTGAGACCCTGCAGTTCTAAAGGCAGGGGTTTTCTGCTGCATCACCCTTGGGAGAACCCATGTAGAGGGCAGATACTCAGCTCTCCTTGAAACTGAGGAAATTTATGTCTGTTTCTCTCAATGAAACAGTAAACTTGTCTACTGCTGGTAGGTTTTTTTGAAGTGAATATGAAATGCTTGATAAATCACATCCCTATTTTGTATGTGATTATCTCAGGTGTTGTGCTAGTGCTTGTTATCATACATGGTCGTAACTGGTGTTGCTCACCTTGGTGTGAGGACTGAGTGACGTTTTATCTGTATTGTAGCAGTGAGAGATGAAAAACTACAGTACTTCTCCACTGTATCTGTGAGAACACATTCCCAGTGATTCTCTCAGATGACTTTTCACATGATGTGCAAAGGCAAATACATTGCCAGCTCACCTTTCTTTGATGTTAGATCTCCAACAGGCATTTTAACAACAACCACTTGCCATGTAAAATTATTTCAGCTTATGAAGACTAGTTTCTTTATTCTTACAGGACTTGTGGGCAGAAGTAGCCCAGAAATTTTGCCAAAAAAACAAAAGAGGAGAACATGGGTTTTCTCTGAATATGATTGTAGTGCAGTGAACATCTGCCACAATAGAAGGTGCAGAGGGGTCCGACAACCTTCTCCATCCCTACAGCAGGTGCAGGTATCTGTCATGCTGAGTTAGCTTAATGCTTTTTATTGCTTCCTTTCTATTTTGTCTGTGTGTGTGTGAGGGTATTTGAAAAGTTATACTATCTGCAACATTTTTGCAAAGATAGTTCTTTTTGACTGGACGCTAGGAGTGCCTTGTTCCAGCCTGATGTTAATTTCCCTAGCAATGTCTCAGTAAACGACTTCTGGTTGCCACTTTCTGCCCGTGGTTTATGCCATACAAAAACTCAGCAGTCCTCCAAATCTGTCAGTGATTTATAGCATTGGGTACAGTGCTCCAGCACCTCACGTTGTTTAAAACAGGCTGAACAGTCTGATGAGAAATAGATACAGTGGGGATGTTTGGTTATGACTACCATGCTTTCTTCTGACAGAAAGCATTGGGCCGAGAAAGAAGTGCATTCTTCAGGGGTCTGGCATTAGCAGCTGTTTATCAGTAAGGGCTCTTCATCAGTGAAATCTAGGCCTTTTCTTTCACGGAATGGGGCAGAGCTGGCAGCATCTCTGCCCACCAAACCCGTTGACACTGTGTTTCAGAGCAAACTGTCCTTCCTTCCTCTTGAGTATCCTGATTGATTAGCACAACTACTGGTGCGTGGCTAACAACACACCTATAGCTATTTCAGGGTACTTTAGTTCTGTAGTGCTTGGTTCAAACAGGATGAGAGCTGCCTTCTGCCACTTAAGCAGTTATTTCTGTGCCACAGGATGGGGGGAGGGAGTCTGCTGCACTAGTGTGGGATCTGTATTTTAATCTGCTGCTGATGGAACATACACACTTATTCCATCTGTATCCCATCATTGCATGATGACAGGGAGCTTCCCCTTCCTTTTAAAATTAAGTGCTCGCATGCAAAAATAACTGTATTAGAAGATCTTTTTAAAGCCACAATATTAGCAAGATTAGGACATGAATACTTATAAGATGGTCTCTAATTGTGTTTTGCTTTTTCTTTGGGAAATCTCCATCTGCAGAAAGAGTGATATTTAGTGTGTGAATTAGGGATATGCAGTGAAAATGGTGGCTGGCTGGTTATACATCTAATTTCTCTTTTGCTCATAAAATTCACAGGCATATAAGTAATGACCTTGTAATTAAATGACCATTTAGTTCTTGGTCCCTAACTCTCACTAAGTCATCCTTTTTGAAAGCTTACAGAAATAATTAAAATCATGTTTGTCTGTCACTAGAACCATACCCATACATACTTCCTGGGTGCTCAGCTGAGACCTGGAGATTCTGTCTTTCATCTGGGTTACCAAGCCTTCGCACCTGACATTGCTGAGGCTTAGTGCCTTTGGCAGAAGGCCAGCTGGGATGCAGATAGACTGGGGCTTGGGACATCATTAGCTGTAGCCCTGGTCTCTGGTTCCTCTAGTGGCCTTTGGCAGGTAAGTCTGAGATCCTGTCTCAGTTTTTGTGTGCAAGGTGGAGACAGAAATAACTTCTTTTTTTTGTCTGCAAAGTACTTGGACACTGTGTTGAAAGTCCCGTAGGACAATCCAGGAGAAAATATGTGAGCAAGTGGTGTGACCTGGGCATGCTAGTACTGGCACTTCCAAGGTTGAGGGTGCTCTGAAACCAAAGCTGCTTCAAGCCCTTCACTGCAGACTGATGGACATGGAATATGTATAGACACAACTGTTTTTTCCCTGTTACTCTTATACGTCACTGTCATTTACAGATCAGCTGTGCATAGTTTCTCTTTTATGTTACTGGCAGTGTGAAGTTTAAAGCCAAAACAAATTCTCACCCAATAAGTCAGTCCATCAGCATCAATTTAATTAAAGGTTGTGTGAGATACATATACAGTTATATACACACATATCTGTGCAAATATGTGTGTGTATATATATCCATTTAAGATATTTAAGAAATACTTTGTGCATGTTAAAATTTATTTTAAATGAAAAAAAAGCTCTTTAATCCCTAGTACATCAAATATTACCTTGAGTTATGTGGGAGGAGAGTTGAGGAGGCTATTAAAGCCTGGAATTACTGGGCTGTTTGTAGAAGTAGTGAACGTGGGTAATAATCTGTTTAAAAAGCAAAATCCCCAAGGATTTCGAGTCCATGTGCATACATTGCATGTCTATCTAACAGATCAATATTTCACAGACCAAGAACAATTTACATGACAGACTGTAAATTTTAATGGCTCCAAAACCAGCCAGTATAAATGGATTCTAAGCAGTGTGAATCAATAACAGACGCTTCTCTAATAGCTTCCCCACTGCTGGTGGGAGGCAAAAGCTGAAACACCACATCTGTTGTTCTGTTGCCATCTTGGGAATGCCTGATTCTATGTAACCCATCCAGATCTTTGTTCTGGTCAACTTTTTTACATTTTCTACTGAAAATCTTGGCAGGGTAACCTATAACTCTGTGTGGAAACATGATCCTCACTGTTTATGCCTAAGCAGATAAAACTTCTTATATATACAGGTGTACAGCTGGCATTTATTTAAGCACATTGTCCCATTGGCTTCATAGCAGGATGTCAGGAATGGGACAACATGGTTTTGCGGGAGTAGTAAATCTCAGCAACCTAATGATGATTAGGTAGGTAATATTTCTGAAATGCTAAGTGTCAATCTTGGCGAGACGCACTGTGGCTAAGGATTTCCAGAGGGAGACAGTCCACCTCAGACAACTCTCATTCTGTCTCTTCTTCTGTCACATCTATAAGGCGTTCACTTGAGCTACTCCTCTGAAAGTGCTCCAGCTCAGTTTGCTAATAACCTCTTTCGTTTGTTTGTTCTAGTAAAAGAGTTCATCAATCATTTCTATGCTTTTGTATATCTGGAATGAATTTTCTGTACTCTTACCTTTCTGACTCAGGTCACTTGCTCTTTCTCCTTGTAACTCAGCCATTTTTGAGTTCCTATAATTTTCTTCCTATTTTTTTACAAACTCTCATTCATTCCTGACGATTCTACTATGCCTTCCTCCATGACATGCTGCATTTTTTCATTTATTTTGTTTGGGTTATTGGTGAAGACACAGCCTTCCCCTCAGAAAGACAAAACGAAACATAACAAGACACCTCAAACAAATCAAAACCAGCAAAAAACCCAAAGGAAACTCCTCCTTCCCTAGAAATCTGATTCAACAACTGTGTGGTTTATATATATCTGTTGGTGACAGGAGTGAAAGCTTATTAGCCTAATCTCTTTAACCCAATAGCCTCCCTACTTCTGATCCCTGTTCATTGATCCCCACTGCATGGTGGTTTTGAATGGTGAGTTGCGTGAGGACTTGTCTTCTAGTACCTGTACTTTCAAAGAGTGTGGATTTTATGAGGTTATACAGGTGAAAATAGGGTATTAAGATTCTCAACTTTCTCTTCCCCCCTCCCAACTTTCTGCTGTTTCTATGGAACTGTAGTTAGTTCTCTGATTTCCAGATTAATTTTCTTAAGGTCTATCTGAGAGCTGAATGTTACTATGTCTAAGAAAGGATTTCTTACTCTCTTCCTGCCTTCCAAAAATCCTCTCTTGTCTTCATTTTCGGTTCTAGTTATTGGTGTGAACAGAGGGCTCTGTTATTTCTGTTGTCATAGCGTTTCATAATTTCAGTATCACCTTTAATTCTGCTGGTTTTCCCTCACTTCTTCAATACTTGGTTAACTGTTTTTATGATGATCTTGTACGCCTTTCCTGTCTAATCACATCACTAGAACTGCTGTAATATACGTTCTGTAATATACAGACTGAATCAGTCCGTAAAGCTGCTGCTAAGATTTCCCCTTCCTCCCCTCTGCACATGTATCTTCTCACAGCCCACCCCCACCCCCCCCACCGTTCACTGTTGCAATTGTGTTCCCAGTTTTTTCTATCTCTCTGCTAACACTTTTTCTTTCTGTTATTAAGTTAAAGTTTCTGCCTTTCAGAAAGCACAAGAAATCAGAACCTGGCTATAGACCTACTCTTCTCTCTCCTGCTTATTCACCCTACATCCTTTAAAAGTGTGTTTCAACAGGATGTCCCGTAGTCAGGAAATTGCAAGTCACTCATGGTCACTGAAGTACACATTCCTTTTTGAGTTCTTCTTTCTTATAAGTGTGAACTTTCTGGTGCAAGAGCTGTATTAATGATTTGCCATAGATTGTCTTTTGTACAGGTCAGCATATGTTTCTGATACTCTAAAAATTAAAAACTGTAATGGGTGACTGGCATGGAAAAGAGGAACAAACAGTGGATAGTGGTACGGATAGGAGTATGGTAAGTGAATTAGCACTGACAACAGTTAGAACTGCCTGGTCAGTCTTACTGCAACAGTGTCTTTCTAAGCCTCAGGCAAATACAAGTGATTGCTTGATGCGTTTCTGCATATAAAAGGAATAGGAGTGGAAAAGAGGAAGAAACAAAACAGTCTTTTTTTTTTTTTTCCTCTGCAGTAATCCATAGATGCTTGGCTGAGATGGGCTAATATTAAAATGAAAGCACATTGTCACACTCTTCCCACACCTCTGAGCAACAGACTGAACTATACATAAGAGACAGTACTCCCTAACATCTGACTGAAGCACAGTTGCTTTCACTGCGCCAAGAGGATGGAAATGGTATTAACACCTTGCTTTAAAAATGCCATGAGCAAAGATTAAAAAAAAAAAAAAGAACAGAAGGCGGTAGCTTATATTTGGATCTCAAATTGTGATTTACATGGACAACTTCAGTGCTAAACAATTCAATTGTTTGTTTGGTTTTTTTTTTAAATTTTAGAAGTTTTCACCTCTTATCTCTTCCTGAAACTATAAACCACCTCAAGCATAGTAAACCAACAGCAGCTATAGCTTTCTCTTAGGCAACACTATCTGTTCTCCTTTGCTGACCTCCCTGCCCCTAAAAACAAGATATAAAACCAAGATATACTATGAGTGTATGATATTGGGCTTGTTTAGCCTAGATAAGAGAAGGCTCCAGGGAGACCTTATAGCAGCCTTCCAGTACTTAAAGGGAACCTATAGGAAAGATGGAGAGGGACTCTTGATCAGGGTGTGTAGTGATGGGATGAGGGGCAATGGCTTTAAATTGAAAGAGGGGGGTGGTAGGTTTAGATTAGATATCAGGAATACATTTTTCACTGTGAGGGTGGTGAGACACTGGAACAGGTTGCCCAGGGAAGCTGTGGATGCCCCATCCCTGGAGGTGTTCAAGGCCAGGCTGGATAAGGCTTTGAGCAACCTGGTCTAGTGGAAGGTGTCCCTGCCCATGGTGTTGGGGGGTTAGAATTAGATGATCTTTAAGGTCCTTTCCAACCCAAACTATTCTATGATTCTATATAGAGTTCCTTCCTTCCTTTCTTCCTCTTCTCCTTTTTTCTCCCTTTCTCTCTTTCCCCCTTTCAGCAGCCCCTTCACTCCTCACTGATGTGTGGTCTATTGTGATTCCTTGAGACTTAAATGTCAGTCCTTCCCCCTGCCTTCCCCCACCAGATTCTGCTGTTTCAGTTCTCCAACATCTCTTGCTATATATAGCAAATTTGTCCAACTGAGTAGAAAAAAAAAAATCCTTTACTTTCTGTAGGGAATACCAGCAAAGCAGCAAATATTGCCATGGCAACAAGCCTCTCAATCCATCAGACTCCTGCAGTATCTAATACATAATCTGTAAGGCGGAGACTAGTTTTGAAAAATGAACATGACATATTGTCACTTCAGGATTTAATAGCACTTCCCTATGACCTTAAGTAGCTCACCTTATTTTGGGTAATTATTCAATTTCTGATAGAAACTTCTATTTTGTTTTGCTTTACTAAGAAAGCTAATATGTGATCTGCCTTCATTAAAATTCAACTTTTGACTTTTTCCCCACAAACATGCCACAAAATGGGAGTTTCTATAGTAACACACAATACAGACTTAATTTGAAATTATAATCTCTTGATAAAGATGTGATTCCCTCAGCCCCCTTCTCAGTGTATTTTCATTTTTTTTTTAAATAATAGGCTTTTCCAAAATGTTATACCTCTCCTCTGTTCCAAAGGGAGTTTTAAAAGAGTTTCTCAAAATTAAAAACCATCATCTAACAGCATTGCTGAAGTTAAAAATACACATTCTCAGTGCTCATTTTCATAGAAACACAGAATCATTTAGGTTGGAAAAGAACTTTAAGATCATCAAGTCCAATCATTAACCTAGCACTGCCAAACACACCACTAAACAACATCCCTAAGCACCACATCTACCCATTTTTCAAACACCTGCAGGCAGGGTGACTCCACCACTTCCCTGGGCAGCCTGTTCCAACACAAAAAAAACCCAAAAACTTGAGGCCATTTCCTCTTCTCCTCTTGCTTGTTACTTGGGAGAAATGACTGACACCCACCTCACTGCACACACCCCCCCCTTTTCAGGTAGTTGTAGAGAGCAATAAGGTCTCCCCTCAGCCTCCTTTTCTGCAGACTAAGCAACCCCAGGTCCCTCAGCTGCTCCTTATAACACGTGCTCTCTATAGCCTTCACCTGGGCACACTGCTTAAATTAACCATTTCCCCTTACATTATGGGGGTTTCATTTTGCTCCCTGTCTCCATCTTCCAACTCCAGGGGTGGGGTACCCTGCAAAGAAGTGGTCTTACTATTAAGGACTGAGGCAAAGAAGACATTAAGTACCTCAGCCTTTTGCTCATCCTTTGTCACTATGTTTCCCCCACATCCAGTAAAGGATGGAGACCCTCCTTAGCCCTCCTTTTGTTGCTAATGTATTTATAGAAAGATTTTTTTTGTTGTCTTTTATGGCAGTGGCCAGATTAGAGTTCTGGTTAGGCTTTGGCCCTTCTAGTTTTCTCCCTACATAACCTCACAACATTCCTGTAGTCCTCCTGAGTTTCCTGCCCCTTCTTCCAAAGTCATAAACTATTTTTCTTTTTTTTTTTTTTCCCCCTGACTGCTAACCTTGCCTTTAAGACTTCCTTGAAGAATTTTCAGCCTTCATGAACTCCTTTGCCCTTCAGGACTGCCTCCCAAGAGACTCTGTCAACCTGACTCCTAGACAGGCCAAAGTCTGCCCTCCCGAAGTCCAAGGTAGCGGTTCTGACGACTTTGTCATTAAGCAGAGGAGTTCTCTACCTGGTGCACCTCCTCCAGGTATGCTCATGAGTGCTGTCCCATACTGGCATAAAAGCAGGGCACACCCTGCAGCCCAACGCCTGGGTAGCAGCATGTTCCCATAAGAGCTCTGTCTGGGAAGCTGTGTCAGTCATAGCGGGTGCAGAGCTTAGAGAGGCCATGGCTTTCTGCTGGGTGCATACCATTTTTCCCTGGGCAAACTGGCAGAGCTTCAGCACCCTTCCTGCATACCCTTCTGCATGAATCGCCACACAAACAGCTGTGCAAACAGCTGCGCCAACTGCCATGCCACGCCCTGGTTAATAAGCCACACCCTTGTTTGCCCTCCGTGTTCCCTAGTGGTCCTGAAAGGCTTCTTTTGTATGTGTGAGAATGCTTGGCTGCTCCTGGCCCTGCTCAGGTCTCATCAGCTACTGTTGCACAAGCCGTGGGCTCCCGGCAGATCTCTTGGCTCCCCCTGAGGTTGCCCCAGTTGGAGAAACCCTTTTGTGCATTGTGCTAGAGTGGTCTGCTGCGGATCCTGCCAGCACCAGAGCTGCTCACCTCGGTGACTGAGAGCTAGTTTCAATTACACCACGTTTAAATCTCCTGCCATTGCTCCTGGCCCTGCCCAGGTCTTGTCAGCCACTGTTGTACAAACTGTGGTCTTGTCACGGCTCTCTTGACTCTGCCTTGTACATTATAAATTTTGTATAATTTGGTTGATTTTTGACCTCCTCTTTTTCTTAAATTATTAAATCTTTTTTTGCTGCGACTGTTTATTTAATGCCATGGAAAAAGGATAACTGCATTTAAACCAACAACACTTGCAAGGATTACTGGAAAGGCCTTTATTGAGTTTAATGATAGGCCTTGGATTTTTACCCTAGTTTTCCAAGACAAATACTATTATGAAATCTGTTTATTGCTCATTCAATGTGACAATTTTTAAAAAAAATTAATCCACTGAACAATTTCAGCAGGATTTAAGAAGCATTTCCAGGCCTGCTGCTGAGTGGGAAGATGGAGAACTTCAAAATCTTTTGTCAAGGATTTGGAAGTGGAGGTGGAAGGGAGGACAGAGGGAGGGAAAAGAGAAGGGTTTGATTACAGTTGGGGTGTCCAAAATAGGAGCATTCAGTAGTGAAATATTTCGTGGAGAGAACTGGACTTTCCCAGTGAGGCAGAGGGAGTCAACTGGCCATTCCTAAACACTGGGGTATTTGGGGATGGAACTGGTGCCTACTGGAAATGGCCCACAAGCAAATGGTTTGACACACCAACTCTCATTAAATCACTTCCACAGAATGAAGCTTAAATCCCACTGTTAATCCCTCCCACCAACAATGTTTCTCCAGGGCTTCAAATAGGGCTTCTCACAGCCAGGAGGTTTACCTTTTGGACCTATGCATTCAAGCTGTAAAAGAGGCCACTGAGACCACTGCCTCCTCCTCCTTGTGGCTCTGCGTCTCAGAGGGAGGGACTCCAGTTATGGACACCTGACTGTTCTTCATGGGCATTTGCACAAAGCTCTGCAGATGTTTTTGAACAGAGTAAAAACAGAGTTGTGCCAACGGCCTGACTCAGCCTTTGCTACCAGTCAATCTATTTGCCAGCAGATTTCTGTGTGGTTGTTTCAGATTTGTCCCAGAAGAGAAGAAAGGGTGAACTGTACTGATTACTTTAAATTAAGACCATTTTAAGATGCTTTGAAATGTGGTCTTTTAAAATGTTTCCCTTACAACTGCAAAGTGTATTTTTTTTTCCAGCAGCCTTTGGGAGTCCTGTAAATCTAAGTCAACTGCATGGCAAAACCCAGAGCACAAAGGGCAGTCTTGCACTAGGGGCTCAGAATGAATCGAGACAACACCGGATTTTATACACCTATCACATGCTCAAGACAGCAATACAACAACATATAAGACCTTGACACTGGCACTCGTTCCATTTTGTGGACTGTTCTACCTGACTAGCAGTCAATGGGGTCATAGCTTAATGCAGGGGTCTACCTGTTCAAAGTTACTGGCATGAAGAAATCATTTAAATGGGTTCATGAGTCTTTCTCCTTCCTTTTAATGTTAACGTCATGGGCACCTTATAAAATTAGGGAGGTAGAAAAATAGTAGGAGCTTTTCTTTTCACTTTAATGGTTTTCTGTCATGCTTTCCATGAATTCATTTTCAAACATTACAACCCAGCACATATGATTGAATGGATACTAAAAACAGGCAGCATTCACCCACAAATTAGTACAACAGCATGAGTTACTTGTGCCTTAAATAGTAAAACTCCCCCAAATAATAATGTTATCACCAAAAAGACACTCAGCTGCATGCAAGAGCAATATGCCATAGGAAACAAACTGACTTAGCAGGAGGTCTGTAGATAGTTCTTTTCTGCCTTATTAAAAAAAAAAAAAGATAAGCAAGCGTGCACCAATATACTACCATCCTATGTTTCAGTAGATTTCAGAGGAAATTACTCTTTGCCTATCATTAAAATAACTATTCAAACAGTACTAGAAAACGAAGCAGAACAAGATATTTAAACTACCTCCCAAATCTGTCAAGTGAAAGTATAGGTTTTCTAAACTCAACAAAAATGTGCTACTTTTAAGGACAAGTAAACATGCTATTTGTTGTCCTTTTGATTTGCAGCTAGGTTAGCATACGCTTCATGACATGTGATATGACTCCGTTGAGTAAGTTCTTAGGAGTAATAGAGGAAACCTGCAATGTAGAGATAGCAGGCTCAGCTTGACAATGGTAGATATGTCAGACGATGACAATCATTCTGTGAATTTTGTTCTTGTGAATGAGTGAAAATGGTAATTTAAAGTGTCATGATTTGGAAGCATAATCGTCTCTGTATCAGCCATTCACAATCAGTTGTAGTAGAACAGAGCCTGATATTGTTGCATGCACAAAGTGTGAACTGTGTGAAGACATATGGATACCGATTTGGAGTCAAGGAGCATCAGATCTGACCTCCTAGATAAAACAGCCAATTAAATTTCACCCAAGGACTGAGCCCAACCACTTACATGCCACTGCAATTCGACTGACTTAAAGATGAGGCAGAAAGTGTGTGTTTATACAAGCCAAACATATTGTGGGTTTTGTCTCCAGTCTCTTTGGCCACACTGCTCTCAGTACCCATGCTAGCTGTGTGAGGAAGGACTCAGTTGGGGAAGGACAAGATTCAGTGAAACATCCTCCCCCCCCCCCGTAAGATGGGGAAGGATAAGAAAAAAGTAGAACCTCGTGAGTTAACGACAGATTTTAATAATACCACATGAGGAAAGCAAAAGAAAGGAGAATATAACAATAAGACAAGGTATAGAATACAATGGAAACACTGATACAATGAATATCTCACCACTGAGGGCTTCACAAAAAAAGGGACCCGTCTCCGGCTACCTTCCCCCTATATCCTGGGCATGACCTCAGCATGGTATCGAATATCCCTTTGGCTATGCCCACCTCCCAGCTTCTGTGAAGAATTAACCCTATCCCAGCTGGACCCAGGGCACCTTGTAACAGTGTTCAGTGACTCTTCTCAGCTTCAGAAGTGCCATGGGTTTTCTGTCTTTTTTGAAAGCTGCTACCTTGCCTTTGGGAATTCAAAAGGATCTCTAAGGTCTCGGAACCAAACTGGAATAGTTCTGTAGCCATGCTTAGAGCTCTTACTACTGTTCAAGTGGACACAGGTGGCCCATAGTCACACTGGATTAAAAGGATCTCCGGCCTTAAAGGTATAGGAAGACAGTGAAAGTTACGTTCTAACTGCTGAGTGATACTCTTAATGTGTGTGTGGGGGTGTGGGTGGTGGTGGTGATGGTAATAGGTGGTGTTAATGGGTGATGAAGAGGGAGATAGAAACCAATCTCTCAAGCAGACTGATGCTAAATTATTCTGTGGAACCATCCACAGAAGAACTTCTTGCCCAGTCTTTACTGGTTAGTGGATCACTTCCTTCTAATCTTCTTCCTAGTGGATCATCTCCTTCTAACTCCTTGTATTTTAAGGTCTGAGTTACTAAACTTCATGTTTGTAGCCCACCAGCCCATCTCTACCAGGATTCTTTTAAACTCTTTATCTACTCTATAGTACTTTGTGGCAAAGTGTTTCATAGTCTGCATGCTCTATGAAAAGTATTTCTTCAGATGTGATGGCATTAAGGTTTTCTGATAGCTGTCTTTTGCCATGTCCCCCCCTCCACAAGTCGGTGCTGTCAGGAAGGGTGAAGAGAAATGCATTTATCTAAGGTACTGTTCTATCAGTTGAGCTGAAATTACCTGTGTCTGTCCTGAGGGAACACAGGATTCCCAACTAAGAACAGAAAGTTAAGTCTGGACTCTGACTCCACTATACAGTGAAAGACTTCTAGATGCAAAGGGATATGCCAATGCAAGAGCTGGGCTTCTCAAAGTAACTTTGCTGCTGCTACTTCTGTGTTGAGAGTGAAAGAAACACTACATTTCTTAAGCGTTCCTTTTGAATTGCCAATTAGGTGAGTAAGAGCTGCATGCCTTCTTTTGCTGCTACCAATATTCTTTTTCTTCTGTGCAAGCCTTTCTGTTTTCCATTATATTGCTTATAGGTATGTGGATTAAGAAATGTACTTCTGGAGTGTGGTGATGACAAAGTGGAGGGAGTTCAGCAAAGAATAACTAGATCTGGAGGCCCTAAATGCTGAAGTGGACTGTAAAACCTAACTCTGCAGTTTAATTGCAAGGTGATTAGACAGGGGTTCTGCGAGCTGGCAAATATTTAAAGCAGGGAGATAAGGGAATTATTTACAGGAGGGATAAGGAGTAAGAAGGAGCAATCTCTTGTTATATGGCAGGATCAGCAGGTGCACACAACTGTCTCCTTCCTTTCCTGCAGAGAGATACGCCTGTGCAACATGCCTGGGCTGAGACAGCAAAGGGATCAATGTTGAAGTCTGGGATAGACTGATGTTCGGGTGCAGAACAGCTGCATTGCACAATCAGTGCTACCCCTGCATCTGGAAACAGTGCTGCACTGGCTCAAAGGAGGACAGATCTTACAGGTCTCTTCCTTCTTTTTGGTTTATATTTTATCAGCTCTCACTGTTGACAATGACTCTCACTGGAGTCTTTTTGGTTTTCTTCTCTGTGTGGTTCAAGTTATTTTATGGTAAAAGGAACAGTGGTAAATAAAGTTAGAAGAGCTTGAGCTATGAGTGCAGGCAGCAGTTCAGAAATAATACACTTTGAATTAATGTGTTCAGTGCACAAGAGAGAGTCTGACTTGTAGGCATTATTTTGCCTGTAATATGGTTAATATGGTCCCTGTTATCCCCTGTCAAATGTTTGAAGAGCAATGAAGCCAGGTGAAAAATGCAGACAGAATAGAGTCTAGCTCTAGGGATTAATTTAATACCCGATTATAAAGCTTTTAAAAGACATCTGTCAAAAATACCATGATAAGACCTTTCTCTCATTGTTTATATTGAATAATGCAAATGGCCCCTTTTTGCAATGAAGTGGGGTATTTCTCTCTCACGTCAAATAGTTTATCATGTTCTACGATATTTTCCATTCATTGATTCTGGACACCTTTGCAACTCATTTTCAAAGTCTAAGGCTTTCAAAATCCTATACATTTATGGTACTACCTGTTTAACAGCTGTTCTTATACACCTCAGGTACATTTTTTTCTGGATTGTTTTTCCCGTAACTGTTGACCAGCTTTCTTTGCTATTCATCATGTTATGTGTATTTCCTAGAACTAAAATCCATTACGGTCTCTTATCTGGTCGATAGCTCAATAAGCCTGATCCAGGTCAGACAGTTTTCTACAGCTTTCGGAAACATTGATCCTGTTTTTTCACCACTTAATTCAACTGGTCTGCTCTCTATGAAGACAATTGATTACATATTTTTAATGACTTCTTTATCCTGAGTGAATATGAACTTCCTGCTCTTTACATATAAAAATGTGGGCTTTTCTTTCAGCACTGCACGTTGCGCATTTCTCCAACCGAAGTCCATTTTTGGTTAGGACCTTTGGAAGATTTAATTGTGCCCAAAATAAATATAGAAAAAGCTCTGTCTTAGAAGAACATTAAAATTGTGAAGCCAAGCCCTGAATATCTGGAAACAGACAGTTAAGGGTGCAATGGCAACTGGCCCAGATGTGAACATATCCATATTATTCAGGGTATGATGAGAAAATGTTGCCTCAAAAAAGGCTTTAGCAACCTAAATGACTTTTTTGGCAACTCAGTCCCATACAGAGGTCCTCAAAAACTGGTACCTAGAATCTGAAGTTACTTCTGCTTTTACTATTACATCTCTGCACATGCTTAAATTAATTCTGGTTATGCCTGGAAACATCGGGCATGTATTTCCCCTCTAAAGATCATCTTACACCTAAATGTATCTCACAGCAAATCTCATATGGATTCATAATTTTGCCCTGCTACTGATCAGAAGATGTTATTGCAATACGACTGTGGATTGAGTTCTGTAGAAAGCAGTGCTGTGGGAAGCTGTGAAGGTGTTTTATCTAATAGCTTTCTGTATAGAGCACTTGTAGTATACTAAATAGTACAGAAGATGAGTGTTTGATCTGGGAAGCATGTGATTGAAAAACCCAGCTTTGCTGTGGCTTGGACCATAGTGATGCAAAGGTAAGGCACCAAGAATTCTTAAATTCTGTCAGACTGTAACTGCTTTTAGAAATGGGGGATCCTGAGCTAATAAAAGTAAGAGAAGTATTGAAACACACACCTACCATGGAAAAGGACAACCTCAACAGAATAAATGTTGTTAAAGGTGTAAGTAACCGAAAATTCTGTGTTTCAATAAGAAGTGGTACAACATAGCTTATATGTAGTCACTGTTCCTAACTAGAAAAACAGATTTTTACTTCATTCATAATTCAGCTCTTGTTTATCCCATTCCCATATTTTGAGTCTAATTTTCACAGAGATTTTAGCTTAGAAAAGTAATATTAGCAGTGCTATCAAAATTTAATATATTCTTGAAAAATTTAAAATTCTAGAACCATATGACTATATGAGAGTCTTTGTTTTCATTTGGGAAAAAACATTTCTGTCCTTCACATTTGCAGAAAGAAGTTAAAGTCAAGACCCTTCTTCTCGTTGTTGTATACTGAGGACTGGAAATGCTGTCAGTCAGCTTGCTGATTAAGACAAGCTTCTTTTGTTTCTTATTGCATATATAAGTTCTCAGTTTTTCTAAATCCCTGCTAGTGCATAACTGAAACAATAGAACTTCTTGCTTTCTTGCATAATGAACTCCTGTTTTAGAATTTTATTCTTCTTTCAAAACCTGACCTTTACCATGATGAATAGACTGTATTTTCATTTAATGATAATAGAATTGTTCTTTCTGTTCTTTTCATCATATGCATCATCTAATTTCTGCTGAAATAATAATAATAACAATATGAAGAATAATAATAAAATAATACAAATTCCGGTTACTTGTCATTTCAATTTGACCAAAGATTTAAGGAGTTAATTTTGACATATGTATTACCAACCTATACAAACAGTATTGCCTCAACAGTAATTAGATATTCCACTTAATAAAGCATTTATCTCTATTGCTTAATATTTGCTACAAAACTACTACTCCAGCAATAACTATCACAACAGAACTTTTTCTTACTGAAAAGTAAGAGAAGATGAAAATACATATTGTGGGAAAACCAGCCTTCCTTTTCTACTCCTGGCACGCCCTCATAAAAAGGCTAACCATAAAAGGATAATTAGGTATCTTGAAAATAAATGACTCTAAATTCCCCAAGCATGGGAAAATGTCTTTCTTGAATGAGTTTTATGAATGCTTTGGAGTTTTTTCACTTGAATTTTGCATTGTTAGAATCTGCTCTTTCTAACAAATTGATGGTACTTGATATCAGTGGAAAATATTGAACTAGATATTTGTAGTTAGAAATGCTTTCTGAAACTGAAGACTCAGTATTCTAGACCCATGAGATGGAAACTCAGGCTTTAGGATCAGTTCTTCCAAGTCCTGTTTCTGTGTATGCACAACTGGTATTGTATTCAAACAAGCACCACCAACTTGTGACAGTAAAAAGGTCAGGTTTCTGAACAAAAGTAAATGCTAAAAGGTATAGTACTGGGGAAAAAAGTTGAAGTAGAAAGGTCACAATGTCCCACAGTAAGAGAGAATATATGGGTGGGATATGTATCTACTGTAACGCACCATATGTTTTTCTTACATGTCGTAAAACAATAATTAAAAATAATTAGAACTGCTCAAAAAATTCCGGACTACCCTGGCACATGTAAATCTGAAAACACTGTGACTTTTAAGTAACTCAAAGCAGAAACATTTTTCTCTTTATAAACCCTCTCTACAATTATGAGAGAGCAATAGTGAAACTTCAGATACAGACACCAGAGACAAGAAAAAGGAAACCTTTTGGGAAAAGTGAGACAGGGGGGTTTAAAGTTAACAAGGGATCAAAGAATAACTGATTAAGAATAGCTGTTTGGACAATATATGATTAACATTTGCCGTGCTTGCGAAGACAGGATGAGAGGATCAAAGCTGTGATGACAGGGGAGGAACTGCTAACCCAAACGAGAGGAGAGAATACAACACCTGCAAGGCCGTGGAGATAAAGGAGACTGCTCAGGCCTCTAAACAGGCTGGGAACCATCCTGGTCCTTTGGACTGAGACCAAGAGCCTAGAAGGTGAACTCTGATGAAGACTTGTTTTACTTCATCCCGTCAACCACTGGACAACTACCAGGGAGCACTACACAGGTGCAGAAGGACTCTTTAGCTAATTATACTATGAAGCGGGGCTGGGCGGGGCTAGGTAATTAATATGAATGAATGTATGATGAAATTTAACACATATGCAACAGAGAGGGATAAATAGAGGGATAGGTTTTGAGAAAAAACGCGCATGTCTTTGGTGGAGCTATCCCCCATGCGCCTCAGGGCTGAATAAACTACATACCTACTTTACAACTTTCATGAGTTGTGGAGTCTTTTCCGCATAAAAAGCACTCCATCACAAAACAGATCTCTTAGGGTTTGTATGCTCCTGAAATTCTTTCAGGTTAGCTTGATATTTTTTTTTTTATTTTACCCTCCTTGAGCAAAATTCGTGGCATCCATAATTCAGAAGGTTTTATCTGGTGTCACCTAAGGTCTCAGTATCCATTATTTCACTGTCTTTGGAAGTAAATTTACAGACATTTGGAGTACACATTTTTTAACAAATGAAGGAACATCAGGAACATCCTTATTTTAAAACAACTCTTCTGCCTCTGGCTGTCCTCATGCAGATGTATCGTGTGGCTTAACTGGGCAGCAGAACAAACATGAGTGTTTACTGATGTGCCTCTGCTGCTGGAGAACATGTTAATTGGATGTCACTTTTCTGTTTAAATGCTCTAAGGAAGCCAACCTTGCCCATTTTCAATTCTAGCCTGTAGCAAGTTCACACTGCTCATGTCATACATTGATTATGCTGCATCCATCAAACGGTACACTAGATCCATGCTTCTGCATAATTCAGAGCTGAGATCTTGGACTTCCTCATTACCTTAGGAAGAAGTGTATGTACCAGCTTGTCTGTACACTAGTGAACTGAAGACCTCAGAGTTCAGTGTGGATGAAAGAGAAGGGACACACTCATATTCTCACTTTATCTTCAGCAAAGAGCATATCTCTGGCAGGACTTTTGGAAACATCAGGACCCTGAGGAGAGCTTTGCAGGGGCTATCCAAGCCAGTAAGCCATCATGTCGCAAAAGAAGCAACCAGCTAGCCCTTGACATAAGGTAGACATCCCACAGATACCAATTAGGAGTTGTGATGTAGACAGCTTGCTTTCACCCAAGGCAACTCAGGAACACGCTACATACCTTAACTAGACGGATAGCAGGAGGAGAAACTGATGGAACTAGACAGGAAATTCCTTTCAATATCATAACACTGGACCCTAAAGTGACTTTTCTATGGTACTATCAAGGCATGACCATATTTGTCTACTTACTAAGTGCCTTGCAATAATTCTCATTACTCAAAGTATTGAAAATGGTAATCATTCCTGAGGACTGAATAGTTCTGTACAGGATGCTTCTCTGAATATCAGGTTTTTTTTTTATATTGGCCAAATACAACAAGCTGAACATCTGATACCTTCCTGTACTGCTTAATAATTGCTCTCCTATCTTGCTTACTCTGCTTCAGATATTCACAGGCAAGATGATGGCATCATCTGTGTCAAAAATGAGCACCAGTGCACGGGAAGCCGGAGAACAACGGGAACAAAACCCAAAGACCATAGGGAAGATAATTTGGTTCTTGGTTTCATTTATATGCTCAGCTTTTAAGTATTCTGAGATTATATGAGGTAAATTGCCCAACTCAGGCTATAAATAAATTTCAAAATGCATATGGATTTGAAGGCATTATAAAGGAATTCTTGGACAGCTCCCTGGGGTTCAATGTAATTATGGTGGTTTTCTATTAATTCCATTCAAGTGTTGTAAAATAATAACTTGGGACAAAGAGTGGTCTTATTTGGTGTGCATTTCTGCTTCTATATCAGCTCTAAGGGACTATCCCAAAAATTTATCACATTTCCTTCTAGTTTGCACTTTAAGTGTTGTATTAAAATTATTTTCCCTCTTTTTTTTTTTCAAGGTAGATATTTCTCTCAACACACAAAAGTACAGGGCTCTGTCATGATACCTTGTATTTTTCCATTATCATAAAGGTCCCATAGAAATAGGATAGAAAGTATTAAAACATCTTTTTTTTCCTTACCAATCTTCCCTACAATGCAACAGATCCTCTGAGAATGGAAATACAAAACGTAACAGAAGTATAGACTGTTATCCCTGCAGAAATATAGGCTGTTATCCCTGCTGGCGAAGGTAACAGACTTGGAACAACTACTGCATCAATGTTCTCTCAGTCTTCCTCTTAGTGAATCTCAGGCATGGGGATTTTCTCACTGTGGAAAAATCCAGAGGATCTTTATGGAGAAGAGGGGGCAGAGAACAGTGCTCGGTCACTTCATCAGAGCACTTTTATAGACAGAAAAAAATAGACAAGTAGAGGGAAGGTGATTGATTTTTTTTCTGGAACTGAACGAAGATGTGAACAGGAGAAAGAGATAAGAAGCACAGCTCCTTGGTGAAACCAAAAGCCAAATAATAATTTTGATATACTGGTACCATGAAAAATCTATTTCTTGAGGCCTTTTAAACCCTCTAAGGCCTCAAAGGCTTTTTTTTTATTTTCTCAGTTCCAAGAAAAAGGCCCTGCAGTCCAAACCAGGGGTCCACCCTATGCCAGCTTGTTGCTTTCCCATTCCAATTTTTTTTTTTAATCTGCACTGGCTTTAAAATGAGCACTGTGGTATGTTCACTAAGAATTTTCTTTCCGGCTTGCAACACAGTTTATGATTTATTAAAAGTATTTAAAATTTTCATTAAATAATCTGAAACTTTTATAAAAGGTTTGCAGGAAGTATGAACAAATACTCATACAAAGCAGCAGTAAATCCTTTTAAGAAGCATGATACCTTAAAGCATCCAAATAAAAGTATTTCGCAAGGCAAACACAAATCCTAAAGGAACCGCACAGTGGATTTTTGAGCTTGTGCTCCTGATCAGCTATAAAGTTTTATGGAGGCCTCTCCTCTGATTCTTAGACCATTCAGAAAGTCTGCTTGCTTTTTCTTAACACTTTTTACTGAGATTCACTCATCTTGTTTCAGAAAGGTTATGCAGAACCCAGCAAGTACCTAATGCATAGGGCAGATACTACTTACCTGCTTCCACCTGTGATAACAGGTTCCTCCACTGTTCCACCCATCTGCCACCCATTCATCAAGATACAATTATGCAGCTATCCAGCATCCAGTAATGCCAGAGAAGGGATAGGGTTGCAAGATGTTTCTAAGAATGACATTTTCCATCCACAGAGATTAATGAAGCAAAAGTATCATTTCTTATAGCAGATAGTTTCTCTAGGATCTGGTGTCATTGTCCTTTTGGGCCTTGCTAAACGGAAACGTTGACCCTTCCACTGTTACCACATAGGCTTTGCTGCACCATGGAGAAATACTTCTTTCTACCTATGAATACTGCAGAAAGTATAGGAATGTGGATCCTGTCAGTAGCTCAAAAAAAAAAAAAAAGAAAATCTAATCTATGAATCTCCCTTAGAAACTTTAATTTTGTCAGGTCTTGTGAGACGCAAACAATGGGGGAGAAGAAGAATTGGGCAGAACAGCATTTAGATAACAATGCACACCTCCGCGGCAAGAACTCCGTCAAGTGCTTTAAGGAGAGTTTAACTACCCATCAGTAGGTTGCCAGGTATGTTATGCCATTGCCTGTAGTCTGCTACTGATTAGCAATGATCTCCCCATGGGGAGAGGAGCTCTCAGGTTGACTTCTGCATCCTGTATCTGTGCATGAAACTTTAGGAAAAGGGCTTTTGCTACATGGATGTTACGCTGCCTGTATTGCATCTCCCAGGTCTGCAGCACCTTTTTGTGGGATAGGTTGTTTCTGATACTGAAATAATTTTTGTAGCTACTGGTGGTGACTCTGCCCTGCAATGGCATATGTAAGGAGACAGAGAATGATTTCAAAAGGAAGTGAACTGAGAGCAAAAAGGCAGGAAAGTGCTGCCCTAGGAACAGTCCTTCTGTACACAAAAAAAAAATTAACTGGAAACACTTTTCTAATGTAAATTAGTCTTATGCATGTCTATATTTCTGTCTTTCTATAGTCCCTGGTTAAGCATAGTAAAAAATTTATTCATTTGAAAGTCAATTTATTTAAGCTTGCATAGGCTGTGGAGCTAGATAAGTTTTGGGAAAAGGACAGTGGTTTGCCAGGATTTAATCCTAAATTGTCTCCAAATTTTGTCAAGAAAAACATTATTCAGTCTGAGTCTCTCAGCTACAAGCATGTATAGGCACTACTCCACTATCTAGATCCTATATTATGGCAGAAATACAAACTATGCATTGATGGTTACATATTTAATATGACACATACTTCTTAGAAACCAATTAAATCAATGGAAAACTTTCCACATATATCTCTGAGCATAATTCCTGTTGGATGAATCTGGCACAGGTGACAATCCTGAATAATTGCACTGGATTTAGTGTGAACTTTTGTAAACTTGTAAAGGGAAGCGTGCACTAACTTGAATCAAATAAATTAGGCACTCATAAAATCCACAAGTACTTACATTCTTTTTCAGTAAAATTCAGGCTCATGAAGTCAAATACATAGATAGCTGCTTTGCTCGATTTAGGTCCAAATACAGGTGATTTAAACAGTTCATGAAGAAAAGAGCAATCCTAGTTTTGGGGATTAATTTACTTTTTAGAAGTGGAATGATTTATGATGAAGTTAGGAGTGAAGACAGGGCTGAATGAGATCCGTGAATGCAAGCACTATTTTCTGGTTTTGTGGCTTTATGTAAGGGAGGGGGACATATGGAAAAAGAAAGTGGCTGAACTTCCTATTTGTACTCACTCATTGACTCTGTCAATTTGGCCATCTCTGATTCTCTTTTGGGCTTCTCCTGGGGGAACAGACAAAATAAAAACCAAACATATATATATAGATATAACGCATATTCATATAAATACACGTGATTGCAAGTGGCAGTGTGAGGAATATATTTCTTTATATATTTCTACTGTATTTAGGGATTTAACTTTACTCTTAAGTAGCCTGCACCTCTGGGGGCTTTTATCTTGTAGTCTCTGGATTGTGTCAACTATGAAGTGTGAAACTTGTGTTTATTTCTGTGTGTTGTGTATCTAGTTGGAGTAATTTAAGTTATTCAATCAAAGTTATAATGGAGGAGGAAATCCTCCTCTGTTTTGTGCTCTGCACTAAAATTTGCAAGTGTTAGGACTTCCTGGCAAAAGACACAAAAATGACCATTCTACAAAACAGATATACTGAAGGAAATAAAGCACTTATTTAGAAATAAATAAATTTCAGATAGAAGATGGAATGAGTAGTTTGGCACTGGGTCTGACAATGAAATGAACTGACTGAAGTACTGCTTCATTTATTTCTTTGATACATGAGGCACTCCTAGTTAAACCTGCTTGTCTTTTTCACTTGTTTTTGGCATAATTTTTTAAATCTAATTTTGTTTTCCTATTTCAGACACTTGTAGCTGTCATAACTAAGCCTGTTTAGACAGAAGGCTTGGGCAATCAAGAGCCCTTGGATTTGGTGGAATTCCCCTTAACAGGGACTGATGCCCCAAAGCATGAGTCAGCCAAAACAATGGTGGGTGGATCCAGTCTCTGGATTTCAGAGCCAGAGTTGGGGCTGAATTAAAACATTCGGTCATTCAAAGCCCTTTAAATTCCAATTAGCTGGTTTTGAGAAGATGCGGTAGGGCTACTCTCGCCCATGTAATCCCTGAAACTGTACAAGCACTTCCAGTGACTAAGTCCTAGCCCTGCGGGTAAACAGAGCTAGTGGTTACCTGTCCCTTACCCCACAGCTGTCTTCAAAACTCAAACAGCCCAGATGTTCACTAGTTTTAACCACACCTCACCAGTCCAGTTGGAAAAGCCAAAGAGAAAAGGGACGAGTGTCAACACTTACTAATAATCGTTATGGGAGCCTACCTCCACCTCTGTTGAGGCTGCGAGAGAGGGTCTCATGGGCCATGGGTATGCAGATGTCAGCTCTTGATCCAAGTAGCTTTTTCCCCGCTCAAAACCTCAGCAGAGGAGAGAATTTGCTCCAAAATATTACTTTAATAGGCTGCAAACCCAAACAGATGCCCCCTGCCCCCTAACTCAGCTCTGGGACAAGGTGCACAAGGGTGGCCTGCACAGTAGCTGTTGAAATGGCTGGGGACAGGATTCAGCGTGGTAACATCTCTCTTTGGCTGGGTCTATACCAACAAACAGCACTGGTGCAAGCCACAGGCTAAGAGCAGTGTGAGAATGATCTCTGACAGGTGTTATTTGACAGTATAGACATAGTCTTCCAATGTTATTTGGCTATGACATGAGCAGACTCTGCTGCAGAGGTGCCAGGCTGTCACAAGAACTTCCCCTCCTGCTTTATTTAAAAGACCAGTGTCATCTGTCTGTCCATTTCTGTCTTATCCAAGTAGTGGTTTCTATCTGGTGCAAAAAGTATAAAACAAATATTTTCTACACTTTTTATACTTTCTATATCTTTCTATTTTCTATTTTTTTTACTCTACTACTCGCACTTTAGAAAGTTAGACTTCTTCTAACAAAAAGCTCACATTTCATAGTAATAGGAAATATTGGAATGAATGAAACAAGCAGATAATGCTTCACAACTATATGCATACCCCTAAGAGCATTTCGTATTAAGAGAAAAGTTTAAGGTTATGTCCTGAATCCGTGGTGAAGTTAGTGTCCTAAGCCATGTTTATAATGTAGCATTCAGCATCAGATTCATGCATTACTATAAAAGAAGAAAAGAAGGAAGAAAGAAATAGCACAAGAGAACAGTTAAAAAAAAAACAAAAAAGAAAAATAAAAGGTCCTGTATGGCAATTTCTCGCATGGTATTAATCATCAAAGGAAAGCACAGCACTGTGAAAATCATCAGTAATCTGTGTTCATGATGGTTTATAATGTGACCTTAAAACACCTTGTTCCAGTAGAGAACTTATAGTTTATCAGGAACGAACAGTCAGGGAAGATCAACGTTGAACCCTGAAGATGGAAGGCTGGATTTATTAGACTAATAACAAGCTGTGATTTTAAATATTAATACTTTGCTCTTGCATATTATTGAATACTTTTTATTAATGATGAGGTCTATCATAAGGATATAGGAGACTAGAATGTAATCTCCTTTTAAAGTGAAAGTATAAAATACAATACATAAGGAGAAGGTTACGAGTTTTTGAACCTCTGAGTTCTGATAATGATCAAATATTTGTTTTGAAGAAGCTGGTAAAGACAACTACTAACAGAATGTACTTTTTCCTACTACTGACAGGTAAGCACAGGAACATTTACATGTAAAGATACTGCGTATCTTCACTGCAGCAGTTTGGATAGAGCATATTAAAGAAGAAAGCTAAGGTTCTCAGGCTTACCATAACTGTCACCTGGGTGAATTTCCCTATTAGAGAGACAACATGAAATGGCTGACAAGATTCAACTAATTGCTGCATTTGAAAATATTGGAAGAGTTTGGTTTACCATTCCTAAGAAAAATGTCTTGGACTACTGAAATTCTGATCTTCCTTCTTTAGAAGATAAAGGTACTCTTGTATGAATGTCATTTTTCAATTGGACCGACTGAAAAATGACATTTCATTTTCCAGGTATTTTATTGAAAAAAATAATCTTTTTTTTACAGCTATCACTGAAGTTTAGAATCTGTATGAAATTATTCTCTCAAGTTTTGCATTCTTCCCTTTCTCTAAAGATCACTAATTTCTCTAATGATGCATACATACACAGTATGAAGTTCTTCTGGAAACTCGTCTTTTATCAAAACTGCATATATTAAGGAAATTTGGTTTTTGATGGCACATAAAGAAGGAATTCCCTCTCTGACAAAATTAGTTCCCCCTCAAATTAACTTGAGGGAAAAAACCCATTAAAATATACTTTTGGTCCTGACTTCAGAAGATGCGCTTTTGAATACAGACTGACAGTGGAGTAAGGTTTGCCTTTTTTTTTTTTAAACAAGACAAAACAAACAAAACAAAACAAAACAAAAAACAAAACAAAACAAAACAAAACAAAAAGTTAAATAACGCAGTGTTTCATTTCATGACAGAACTCCTCTTTAAGTGCAGACCGTGGCAGTATTCCCTCTTGAGGTTACTGGGTAAGCAAGAATTGCCACCTCAGAAAGCACGTCAAGAAAAGCAGGCCTACTTTCCATCGCTCCTAACACAGTGAGGCTAATAACTTTTTTTTGTAGCTTTGTAACAAGTCAGCATGGAGTGATTTCTGCACATGGTTTGAATCCACAGGCTGTTGCTGACAGTGCATCTGTTCAGGGGCCAAGAGTACAAATCTTCCAAAGCCTCAGGGGAGCAGAAGAGACAGTCTGCTCCTGAAAGAGACTGGATTGTGTGCAGACATGTGCTACCCTTGCATATCTGTGTGAGATGGCTACTGTCTTCCTGGGTGCAGAAAAAGCAAGAAATCCTGCTCTTCATATTTTAAATGAGATGCATGTAAAGTGCAAGTGATAGATGATACCTTTGTGATGCAGGAAGAGACATGTGAAAGATAAATTGGTATGTGAAGCACACTAACTAAAGCTAGCTAAAATTGGCTATTTAAAATACTTCTTTATACTTTTTGCACTGTTGGTGAGGTCTTTCATTCAGCTGAGGATGTAAGAAAGAAGCTGAAAATTCTCTTTTTCTAGTGGAACTGTTTTCTGTGAGGTTTTTTTGTTTTGCTTTGGTTTGGGTTATATTGGGGGATTTTTCAGCTTTTTGCCTAGCCTTAGTTTATTTGGAAGAGTTTGTTCGACACTGCTGTGAAATTTAAACATTATCATTCGATGATGCCTTTTCTCACTGAACAGTCAGGTAGATTTAAAGATATTTCCTTTCTACGAGCTTCCTTAAGGCAAATAAACAGTTGCCCAATACTACAATATCTCGGGACTGCAGTGTCCTGAATCTTGCCGTGAATTTAATCTCAAATTATTATCACACTGTTGCAACATTCACGGGTTTAATGTGATGCTTAAAATGCTGATACAGAAAGTGTAGCCTTCTCATCACTGTCACTTTTCGGCTGAAGAAAATCAGACACCTTTGTATAAAGCTCTCATTGCTTGACTTCCTATGCTGCACCGTCTGCCATAGGTTCTGTCAGCGGGTGCACAAGAAGATGTCAATAGTGCCAACAAGGAGCTGCAGACTCAACATTTTTCAAGAACATGAAACATGAACAGAGAGTGAGGACTGCAGCAGGAGACTCCTGGAGTCTATTGAGGATAACTTCATGGTCCAGATATTAGATGGACCGACCTGAGGGGAAGCTTTACTAGACCTGGTGCTCACCAGTGTAGAAGAGAGCATTAGAGAGGTTAAGACTGGGGGCAGCCTGGGCTGTAGTAACTATGCCCTGGTGGAGTTTGTGATGTTGAGGAATATTGGCCTGGCAAAAGCCAGAGTCAGGACCCTGAACTTCAGGAGAGCGAACTTCCAGCTATTCAAGGAATTACTGGATGGGATCCCCTGGGAAACTGTCCTTAAGGGCATAGGAGCAGAACAAAGCTGGCAGCTCTTTAAGGACACCCTTCTGAGAGCGCAAGAGTTCTCCATCCCCCAGCAGAAGAAATCAAGCAAAGGAGGCAGGCGACCTAAATGGCTGGGCAGGGACCTGTAGCTCAAACTGAGGAAAAAAGAGGGAAATGTACAGGAGTGGAAGAAGGGTTATGTAGCCTGGGAAGAATACAGGGGTGTTGTCGGGATGTGAAGAGACAGGATCAGGAAAGACAAGGCACAGACGGAGCTGAACTTGGCGAGGGATGTGAAAAATAACAAGAAGGGGTTCTACAGGTACATAGGCAGGAGGAGACAGGCCAAGAATAGTGTTCCCCCTCTGATAAATGAGAAAGGAGAACTGGCTTCCTCAGACATGGAAAAAGCTGAGGTACTCAATAAGTGCTTTGCCTCAGTCTTCACTGGTGGTCAGGCTTCCCATGTCTGTCAGGACCCTGAACCTCTAGGTGAGGGTGAGAGGAGTGGAATCCCTCCCACTGTAACAGTGGAGCAAGTCTGAGACCGCCTCATGATACTGAATGTATATAAGTCTATAAGCCAGACTGGGAGCCCAGTACTTGAAAGGAGCCTATAAACAGGAGGGGGAGCAACTGTTTACAGGGGTTGATAGTGACAGGACAAGTGGGAACAGTTTTAAACTAAGAGAGGGGATTTAGGTTGGATATTAGGTGGAAATTTTTCACTGTGAGGGTGGTGAGGCACTGGCAATGGTTGCCCAAACAAGCTGTGGATGCCCCACCCCTGGAGGTGTTCAAGGTCAGGCTGGATGGGGCCCTGGGCAGCCTGCTCCAGTGGTTGGCAACCCTGCCCACAGCAGGGGGTTGAAAATAGATGATCTTTAAGGTTCTTTTCAACCCAGGCCATTCTATGATTCTATGATATGATTTTATGATTCTGGATGGGAATCAAAATATAGAGTACCTGGGACACTTGTGTTACAAGGAAAAATTCTTAGGCAAGAGAGTGCATGATCTTCCTGTAATTTTTCTAATGGAATTAAATGGGCATATCCTGTAAACTTCCTCTTCAGTGGCTGTTAGCTTCAGCTAGCACAAATCAATGAGATCATTACCTTTGTTTTGTTTGTTTACTGCACAGCTAAAACTTCTCTTGTACTTTTGCCCGTTTACAAATGCAGAGGTGCACCAACAGACTAGGAATCTACTGCAGTAAACTAGAATTTTGGGTAAAATTTCTAACAGTATTTCATTAGTCCTGTACTGGTTGAGCTATGGATCAGAACTCAAATATATCCATTACACATACTTTTTATGAAGTTGATTTATTTTTTAAAGTAATTCAGTGGCAAATCCCTAGTAATTTCATTGAAATAACCTTTAAGGCAATAGCTATTCAATCACTAAATGAGCAAGAAGCAAAGAACCTTTCCTGAAATTTTAGCTTAATGTATTTTGGGATGTCTTAAATTATTTTTCAGACTACAAGGAAATGGTGTTATGTTTGAAACACTATTAAATGAGAATAATAGAATTTTATTTTATATAGTGTCTTTCATACTCGTAACATCCTCAAAATGCTTTACAGTGGTAAATTAGATACTGGTTGTTAGGCAATAGTGTGTAGGCAAATGCAGAACCCATTACGTGTTATTCATTTTAACGGTAGCCTACACTCAGATCTCAAAAGCATATCTTATTTTAGGTGGAGAGGAATTGTTGGAAGGTGTTTGAAAAACACCATAGGAACTTTCATTTCTATCTGGACATATATCCAATAAAGGAAAAAAATAGGTTAATAGTCCATTTTTAGGACCTCTAACAGTGAGATACACCGTATTATTGCATTATTTTACTATTACTAAAATTCACACTGTATTTAAGACCTGCCTAGGTTTATGGGAGCTGCTTTTTATGCATCCCTGTTCCAAAGCTAAAAAATAGTGTATATCTTGTTTATTTTTATTATTCTGTCTTGCCCGTTCCAAGAAAGATGGTTGGCCCCAACTGCTTGTTATATCTTGTGTTCTAGAATTAACTCTTGGGGTAGGGACTGTAATGACTATATTTATGCAGGACCCAACACAGTGTGATCACAAGCAAATTGGCTTCATCCTCAGCTTTAAAGGCGAGAATACTAGCAAGTAATCCATATTCCATTGCAGTGATCCCAGAGTTTGAATGGCTAAGAATACATTTTAGAGGACTATCCTGTGCTTGGCACAAGAGGTGATTTCAATTTGCATCAGTTGGATTTCATTTTGCATCAGCTTAAAATACAGGATTTGAATAGATGGAGTGAGCAGAGTTCACCAAGGCTGTATTTTAGCTGGATTCACTAGACTTATCAAGTAAGAGGGGTGAGTATGGCTCATTAATGTGTTCATATGTCATAAGGCACTCTCAGTAGCTCTGATACAAGATACCTTACATGGAGGAAATTTGCATTAACAGCAGGAAGAACTGAATTTATTTCTCTGGGTTCTAGAATATAGTTTTTGCATTTCTCATCGTTTTTAGTTAACTTACTCATCATTCACACTTGGTCTGTGAAATATGTATGGAAAAACCTCTGTTTTTTTTCCAGGCAGAAAATCAAGCAGCAATTCTAGAGGAGCTTTTCAACTCTCCTCAGACTCAAAATACAAAGCTCACAGAGCTTTGTACTAAATCCATTGCAAATGCATTGTCATTCTTTAACTAGGAGAAACAGATTTTCACATATTAAACAGTAGAGATGGTGTGTGGTAGTGAGGGTAGGAAACCTTTCTAGGAAGAGAAGCAGCATAAATAAATGTTGCTGACTGCTGTTGAGTACGTATGAACGCTTTCTAATGTACTTGCACCTACCAAAACACAAATAAATAAAAATTTGTTTGAACAAGATAAAGAGAAAAAAATCCGAGCGTTTGCAGGAGAGAGAATATCTCTCAAACAAAAAAAAAAGAAGAGAGAAAAATATGTTTTTGGCATTTTAAATAAGATCTAAGCTGTAGTAAGTCTCAGATTTTCAGTTTTTCTTAAACAACCTAAAGAATTTCATATTTTTAAACTATTAAAATTGATTGCAAAAATAGGAATCTAAAAAAAAAAAATTGAAATTCCTTCCTTTTACAGCAAACCTCAGAACTACAGGCATTTAAAGCTCCTTAATTTATTTTGGTAATGGTGCCAGAAGATGCAGATGGTTTTATGAACAATTCTCTTTTACATTTTTATGCTGTTAAACACTTGTTGCTTCTGCTACCAACTGTAGAAGAGTCACTTAAGCATTAATATGAAATGGCCATTAAGGAACTAATGAGAACATTACAGAATGATAGGCTGATAAAGACATATTTTTGGTATCTAAAAAAACCAAAGGTGAGAGTTAAGTAATGTTGTCATATTATTATATGATTAAAGGGAGATCTATTTTCTTGGTTTCTTTGCACTAAAAGGTGAAGTACATCAGCTTAATTTTCATCTGCCATTACAAAGACCCTACAGAAAGTCTGAAGATTTATTTGATTACCTCAGATCCCACTTCCGTACTTTGACAGCCAGTGAACTATATGTACTGCTTGCTTTTGAGAAGCTCAGCTTGGGTGTTCTAACAAATTATGGATGAAGGTAATTGTGATGGAGTATTTAAGGCTTACATACAACATTTCTAGCCTACATTGTGAAACTAAGCAAGTGTAAGCATAAGCTGAAAATTGAGAAGAATATCCAGGCAACAAAGTGGTGTAGTGATGCTATATTAAAACGGTTGGAAAGCTTTTTACTTAGGGCTGTTAAAACTACATTGGACAAACCAGAATAAATTGCATCTCAGCAAATGGCCTTCAAAACAGAGTGGATAATCTTACATGTGCCTTGTCATCTAAATCTCCAGACTGCAGGTAGGGTGGCTGTGGACAATTAGTGCATAGTGAAAAGCTCTATAATCAGTGGAAATGTTCTTACCAATTCAAAGACCTTTGGATCAAACTCTCAGATAAACTGCTATTTTCCTTTTTAGGGCATAATTCATGAATAAAATCTGAATGGTAGTAGAAGAAATGTAAGTTACCTTGAGATAAATGCAGTGGCCTAATTTTAAAAAGTTGGTAGAAACACAAAAGAGGACATTCACTATAGAAAAGAGACTTTAAAATGCTTATCCAGTCTTATGAGCTGTTAATAATGTGTATGTTTAGTTTTTCATGAACTCATTGTTTCTGTGTCCCCCAAAGGGAAAACCTCAGCTGGTTGGTTGTATTCCTATAACATTGAATTTCAGATTTCAATAAGAAGCATTTAAAGAATATTTAAAGACTGGGGATTTCACATGGTAGAAGCATGCCTGACCTAATCTACAAACCATTATTTAAACTATTTAAGAGAATAATGATCTAATAAAGTATGCTTTGTTTATTATTTGCCTTGACGCATTGTAAAAATAACTCATAACTGAATAGAAAAGATCAACCATTTCAAAACTGAACCTATTTCCTCAGGTACCTTGTTAGACCTAAATGATGAACATACAACTAGGGGAACTGACATTTTTCTTTGTTTTGTACTATGATCATGCCCATTCAATAAAAGTTCTTAAACAAGAACTGTCTTCTGTGTCAGATTTGGCTCTGATTGAATAATACCAAAGTATCTCACACAGTTTCCAATTTTAGCAACCTTTTGTTGTTAAATCTATTAAAAAATCTTCAAAAGCAGGTATGCTGAAAAAGAACAAGTGATGTGTTTGATGATGCAAAATTGCTAATAATGAAAAGACCTACCTGTCCTACTGAAAAATACCCGAAAATACTTCCCATTTACTACTCCCTGAGAGAAAATGGACCTTTTTGTTGCTTTTGCTGATATTCAGGCTGGATTACACAGAACTTTTTCAGTGAAACTCCAAAATCATTAAAGAAGAGAAATGCTGAGATAAACCAGCCTTTCTGAATTTAAGAACTGAGACTTTGTTCTCAAGTTAGTGAAAAATCAGAAAATGAGGGCATAGCAATTTCCATATGATTACTTTGTTATCAGTGACCTTCCCACCTTAGGGTGAAACTCCATCTTTCCCCAAATGGACAAAGTCACAACCCTGGCCTTCGATCTGCCAGGTTTTCAGAGCTAATGAAGATGATAATAGGAGCTGCAGCAGAAACAGTCAAAACAGGGACCTTTGGACATATGGTTGGGGTTCATGTCACCTAAGTTCAGCCTACTAAAAAGTTGGATGTACTGTCTAAGTAAGTTATTTAGACTCCCTGTAGCATCAACAGAGGAAAACCAGCAGCTCTAAAGGCAAGTTAGCCAGGTGTCTCAAGTAGATGGATTTTTTATGGAAGTGCTCAACTCCTTAGAAATACAGCTGACATGACTAAATCAAACTAAATACTTGTTATATGGCTAAACACAGTGGATATGAAGCCCCCTCTCTCAAGAAGTGCTGTGGTATTGCCCTTTGTCTTTCTGTTGGGCTAAAGGTTTGCTCCTACACTTCACCTCCCATTCTCCTCAGCCTCACATACTGGTTTTTTTCTCTCTTATCTTATCCAGCCCATCACCTTTCCTAAAATGCTCTCTCCTTTCCCTTTTCTCTCTGTCAACTTCTCAACTAACCTTCTTTCTCTCTCTCTTCACACTCTCCCAAAAAGAATGGTTGTGAAACCAGCACATCATTTGTTTCTATCACACTGTGGACACCTCCCTCTCTGCCCCTCAAACCCACACATACTATCTGATCTAAATAGACTGTACATATTTGAAGCAGGGACTGTCCACTGCTTGAACTGTGCAGGTTCGATCATAGCACCACCTCAAGTCTCCAGACTCTGTGGAGATACTCTTATTTTAACAATGTGCAAAATGCATTTTATTATACATGATCATAAATGACATGCAAGTATGAAATGGTCATTAATAAAAATGCAAAACAGAGCAAAAAACATTGCACTGTTGCTGTCACCATTCTCCCAGTATTTAGACCAAGCTGACAAAGGATTCTGACTGCTCTAGGATACTTGTGCTCATTGTCGACTGAGGCTAGAGGTAGCATTCACATTTGTTGTTTCAAAGTAAAACCAAAGGCTGTTTTCTGTAAGGGAATGCTGGCTCGGCAGAGTGCAATGCTGCCTAGAGATCCCCAAGCAGCCTCTGAAAGAACAATAACTGTCAACAAGTAAATTAGTCTGCAAGAGACTTGCACTAAAATAACTGCCGTAGTACTTGAGTTAGCTTTTTACCTAGACATGTTTTGTATTGTGCCATGCAGACATCTGTATTGTGTCTTGGAGATTTTAATATATTTTAACTGGAATATCCAGGCAAAATCTGTGTGACTCAGACATGATTTACAAGCCAGACACAGCAAATCTATGTGTTCCTCAGATACTACAGCTGACTGCATTTTATACACAGTGTAATTTATATACCATAATGGAGAGATTTCAAAATGAACCAGCTTGAGTTCTCTCTGAGTTTAACCACTCCCAAAATAATATATGTGATGCTAGCAATAACAGGTCAGTTCATGAAGCTAGCCATTTCTGTTGCTTTTAATCTAATTAAGTGTTAATAGTAATAAAATGTTAATAAGTATTAGCTTCTAAAGGGAAAAATATGTGCTCTGATAGAGATGGGATGGGATAAAGCATTTTACTCCATTACAAAGTTATCAAACTGTAATGATATTACCACTAGCAGATATATCTTCTAGGCTCCTCTGCTGTACCTTCATGTCTCTAAGAAGGCTGTCCACCATTTTCCTACATGATTGCTATTTCCTGAGCTCTCTAAGCTCCTGTATTGTACACCCTTCCCTCACTGTCACTCCAAAGGAGTCCCTGCTCCTCTGACATTACAAAGCTCTGCCTTTTCCTCCACATTTTTGATTATTTTAATCACTCTTCCCTCTTGTCTGCATCACCACAACACAGTGGGTGAAGATCATCAGCCCTGGGATACACTGACATGGCCATAGTGTCTCCACTTGAAGAGGCAGGACAGTTTCTGATAAAACTGCACTGGATGGCACAGAAGTCAGAAGTCTCTAAGGTTGTTTTGTGAATTTTCTGGTTATATTATTCTGATTTTGGGGTTTTTTTGGTCTTTATTTATGGCTAACAGTAGTTACTTTTGTGAGAAAAAACATTACGGTTATCTTTTTAAACTCCACTTTCTCCTGCATTTTCAAATTATGAAGAAGTTCATTACTACTCAGAACTGCAAATACATTTCCTAAGTGCTGTTTTGTGAAATTTTAATCAAGAATAAATGTAGTCAGAAGAAGTATTTAATTTTTTTCTAAATTTTTAAAACATCTTTATTATCTATTTTAATGGTGTATTTTCTCCTCCCCAAATTCTAGATTATGCCCAACATTGATTCAGTTATGTGCAAACCTGGTTAATCAAAAGATAAGCACAGGACAGTTCCCATACTGTCCTATTAACATAAGCATTTTATCACTGTACAAAATAGATGAGATACATAAAAATCTTCAGAGTTTTGCAGCTTGACATGATTTCGATATCTGCTGTATAATTCTTAAATTCTTAACACTTCAGAAAACTCTAGGTAATTTAAGGCTAAATTTTTACTCACAGAAAATGGGAACAAGATTTAGGTAAGATGTTTTGCAATTTCTTGATACCTCTTAGTTAAAACTCCTTTAGTTTTTTGTTGTTGTTGTTTTGTTTTTAGAAAAATCAACCTTATGGACTACTTTTTGTCCGTTTCTGGTTTTCTGTTTCTTTCCAGAACAATTTCAGCTGCAGAATCCTGGAGAATGCTATCCAACACAGGCATGCATGCCCTGATAGTGAAATTAAGTGCAGGCAGACCTGTTACATGTCTTCATGAATCTCTGCTGGATTTTATCAGACCACAGGTAGGCTCAGTCTAGACAGAGACGTCTCAGTGTAGGGTCAGGGCTTTAGGCTCTGACTTCCTTCCAGGCTGTTCTGTAATATTTGAAAAGCCCAAAATTAAAGTGACTACCTTGGTTTGCATTTTATTGAAGAGAAATCAATTATCTTTTTCTTTTTCTGAGCATATAGTAGTAACGAGATATCTTAATTTTTCTGTCCTCCCTCTGAAATCAACCCTGATAATTCCTCAGATCAGAATGATTTTGACTTTGATAAATTGATTACTATGTAATTACTAATTTGATGCAAGCTGGTCTGAATCATGGCTACAAATGTTTTCATATCAAGCAAGTTAAAGAATATTATATTTACTACAGTGTTTATAATAACAACTGGAAAATTTAAAGCAGGTGCTCCAAACACTAACATGAGGGGAAAATGCCTTGTTTGGGTTTTGTGAGATGGTGTATAATTGTTTCTGCAATGGGTCAGACAAATCAGGTTTACGGAACATCACAGGAATGACCCAGATCTTCCCAGGTTACAGCTGTCAGTCTTTTTCACAGACAGGCCCACAGTATACTGGAGCCCAGAACGGCATTTCAGTGGTACAGCCTCGGGGACCAGCCTCTTCTGAAAAGCTTAATCCAAAACTTCTGAGCATCTGTTCATATCACACCTGCCTTTTCCATCTCATTCAGTACCTGCTTACAATCTGTCCTTGTGAAAACCACAATTTATCTTCAACTTTTCTAGAAACTTCATAGTTTACTTTTAATATGCTATTTGAATTTGTGTTTCCACTTCTGAAGAAGTTGCTGATGTGAGCAATTTCCAGGACCAACATTTATTACTGCTTTTTTTTAGTTCATGTAAAATGAAAGAAATTAAAACATTTTCCCTCTCACACTCCTCATTTTTGTGAAATCCGTTCTTTTAAAGTTTGTTCTTTTTCATTGTGTCAACTGTCACTACTACTCTGTGGCTTTCTTGTAATTCTTACTTGGCAACTTTTGCACTGAAATTATGATGAGTGTCCAAATTTTCCAGCTACGAAAAGTTTTGTGATCCCATTAAAGGTGTGGGTGATGAATACCTTTGGAAATTAGGCCCTGAGTGTTTTAATAGAGTCATTATCCCGGTATGTTGTCACAACAACTAGACCCTTTCAGTGATTCAGATCCAAATGGAAAATCACATCCCAAATTACAATAAATGTGGGTACATGTAATTATCATCACAGAAGGCACTTCAGTCTCCATGCTTATTTAGTCATGTTTTCCTCAGCTGAGCCTGCCAACAAGGGTACTAATTAATGTTTTTTTCTAATGTGGACACCTGCCCATTAGAGGCTACCAATTCTTTGTTTATAGAGAAAGCTATCAGATGGTAATTATCTTTTGTTTTCTGCTACTCAGGTCTCCAAAGGAGAAGCTGTTCTCACATTAGCAGACAGGCATGAGATCTCTAGCACCTTTGGATAATTTTTAATCTTCTGCTTAGGAGGGGTTCCTTTGGCTGGTTTTTCTGGTTTTTTTTTTCTTTCTTTTTATTTTTTTATGGGCTCTATTTGACCTTCTCCACAAGGTCATATCATTTCCAAAATCACTTTTTTTTGTGATTCTAGGGAATTTTAGATTCGAGGAGAAAGAAAATATTACCATATTACTAAACTGGTCCAGAAAATTACCTTGGCATACCTAAACACATAATTAACAGTAGTCAAGAACTACTGGATTTATCACATCATAGCTCCACTTCCAGAAAATGTGTACAGAATATTTAACCCTAGCACTTTATAATTATCTTACACTTGCTTATTTGAAAAGAGAAACACCCCACTACAATGCTTTAGTGAATAAAATCTGTCTTACTACTTTGAGACCCCTGGGCTGTATTCTTCAGCACAACTTCTACTATTATTATTTAAAATCCTTTCTTCATTCTGCCTAGGAAAATACGGTACAGTTTTTATCATAGAAGTTATATGCAGTATCTCCATTAGTGAAACTCTTGATAGCATTCTGAGCTAGACCAGAGAAAATGAAAAGAGCCACAAACCATTTACCCACTCCCTGCCTTGTCTCCCTTCTGGCCTCTTGGTAGATGCACAGCCACATATGGTATGGTTGTAGATTTTGTTGAAATAATTCATGATTTAAACCTGATTTCCTTGGTGTTCTTTGAAGTTGAAAGTCTCTGAACTACAGAATGGGTTGCATTTGAAATATATAGCTTTTTCCTTGCTACCCTTTTCTGTCTTGTTGTTGCTGCTGCTGATTTTAGTGAGCTAAAATCTTGAACTCCTTCTTCAGGGCATGTTCTACTAAGCCTAGCCACACTGAGTGGTACCTTACTTCTCAACAGATTAGCAGGGCTGCTTTCTATGAGAAGAAACATCAGAATTTGGCTTTCTACACTTAGTCCTAAGGAAATCACCTGCCTTCAGCAGAGCCAGCTCATGCTGCATGAGCATGGGAGAGGGAGACAATGGGGGGATAATGCCAGATAGGGGAGAGGAAATATCATGTAGGGATAGAAGTGTTTGAGGGAGTTCAAAGGCATGGAAAGGCAGGAGAAACCCATGTGAGTTATGCAAAGAGGGAGGGTTGCACAATAGAGCACAGCTCCTGGTTGGGGATTGGAGGCACAATGGCTGTGTCATCACAGCAGGATCTCCTAGAGAAGCCAATCCACCTGCTGAGAAGCACAGTTTATTAGCGTGGACATAGTGCTGTGCGAACATGGCTGGACTGTGTTTGGGTCTTGAACGACTATTTGTGTAAGATGTGCTGTGTGAGGGGTACCAGCCTATTCAGACCTATCTCAGGAGACTGGACACTGTTTGATGGGTTAGTGCACGATGTAGGAAGAAAAGGTGGAAGAACTGAGCTTCTGGAGTTTAGCTTTAGACCTTGAAGGTCTAAGGTGCTTCCACTTGTTTGATGGAAGGGTATGAAAACACCTTAACAGGGAAGAGCTGAATAAAATCACTCCAGAAATCAGACAATATTCACTTTCAAACAGATTATGTGGACACCTGCATCCAAGTAATTTTTATTCTTTTTTTCCTTTTTTTTTTTTTTTTTTAAATTTTCCCCAGCCAAAACAATGGCAGTTAGATGGATGACTCACTGGTCTTTTCTGGCAGTTCTGAAGGAAAATTTGAACCGGTGACTTCTTCTTTGCACTTTAATGGAGACACTACAGCCAAGATTCGTATTTAATGTGACTGAAAAAATGCCCAGTTTCTTCTATTTGAAGACATTGATGTTAATACCTTTTTCTATGACAACTTCTGTGTGTTGATTTTTTTTTTAAGTTCACCTGTTTTAAATTAAAAGTGACCCCAGGGCTATCACTCTTTTTAAAATTTTTATTTCCTACTGAAACAAGTCTGTTGTGCTTACAGTGGGTTTTTTTTACCCTCTTCTAACAACATTTCAAGAGTTTTGAGATGAGTTTCAACTACATTTCTCAGAGCGGTTAGAGGTTTCAATCACATTAATTTATCAGAAATTCTTCGAAAATTGGCAACTGAGAAGGAGCTTGGACTGAACTTACTGCTAGGCAGTGGAGAATTCACATGGGACAGTTCCACAGGAATTTGTGTCTTCTGCTGCTCAAAGAATTATCCACAGATGGTGCAGAATATGCACCTCCAGGGGCTCAAACAGTGCCAGTTCTATGATTCATTAAACTTAAGTAGCTTCCTTAAAGGTCTTGGTAAGCCATGACAGTCAATATTTTTACCCCTGGGGCACAATTTCAGCTCTAGAGTAACTGTTGTCTTTGGTGTATTTGTTTAAGTTACAAGCTTCTAGGTATGTGATAAAAATTTTAATCAGAGAACAATTTATATTGAAATGTCTTGCACAGAGCCTTGCTTTCACAACTTTCTCTTGCTGTGCAGCTCTTTGTATTTCTCATTTTGCTACAGCCTTGCTACAGTCTTCCGAGAAGACTATAAATTTACATCTTCCTTACTCTGAATGTGATATGACATGGAGAATAACTCACTGTGTAACTCCACTGACTAGAATGGATTGCATTTAATTTTTTTTAAATGGATGTCTCTTAGATTTTACATCACCCATGAAAAAATGAGTTTGATGTTTTGTTTTATCCATACCCAAGCAAAGTTGTTCAGTAGTAGAACTGTAAAATATGCATTAATTAACCCCTTTTAGTAATTAATTTAGCACTTCATTGCTTTTTCCGCAATAGTATAAGTTCCTTTGTTCCAGTACTTCCTGAGATGACCTGCTGCTGTACAAAGTACACTTAGTGCTGTAGCATTTTTGGCTGAAAATTATTGGTGGTCTAGAATCCTTGACAAAGTCTATTTTATCTGCTTGCCAGCCTTCATCACGGTTTAAAGTAGTAATACTGCAAAACCTCTCTAGTCAGGAAAGCAATTGCACACCTGTTTAAGCAGATGGTTAAATGCCACTTAAATTGTTTTGTGGTGGCATAATGGAGGAGGGCATAAGGACTTGTATTGATAGAATACTTCCATTATATATAGACATTCCTGAAATGACAAGTCTCCATGAAGTTATTAAAAGCAGGTGCAGATGGATGAAAGAATGGATGAGAAGAGGTGGGGAATCACCTTAGTGATTTTCTCCCACAGTGTGTCTATCAGTACAGAAAGACCAGGTCAGCTGATTCTGGATAAGAATTAAGTAAAGGGTGATTATTTTTTTACATCACACTTTGGACTTTTTCTGCTCTTTGGGACAGCTCAAGACAGATTGTGTGATGGCAATCTTATGTGTGGTGTTTGAATATACAATAGGAATAGGATCCAGCAGCATGTGTATACATGGTACAGAACAAAATGTTCTGTAAACCTTGTCAGAAAAGTATATGTCCTTGCCAGAACTACATACCCTTGAAAGACATAGAAAGCTGTTAATATGTGTACAGTCTATCAGGAGAAGAATTTAATGGGGGAAGTGAGACAGGAGAGATTTTGTGGCCTCTATTGCCATTTATCACTTTCTTCAAATAGACTGTAAACCATGAAGATACCCAGTCTCCTTTCAGGAGTACTCCAGATCAAATTTCTGAGCTCCCTGCAGGGAATTCATTCATCTGTCTGCCAGTCTTTGTGAATTATTTAACTCCTTCGGGGCTCCTCAGAAAGGTATTACTTTGGTTTAACCTTGCAGGCTGCACTGATCAGAAAAGACACCTTCTATTACCTTCTATTTGTGGTCTCTTTTCACTGTTCTTTCACACCCTGCCAGCCTAGAAAGCGCTGTGTCAAATTATAAAAAACATTGATCTGTCCAGAGTATATATGGAGACTAGTGGAAATTTCAGAAGCATCTAGGCAGGTGCTGACACTGATAAATGAATGAGAGTACATGTCCAGCAAGTTCTGAATGTACTCTGTGGGACACATCTACTTATTTTGGCACCTAAGCAGCTTAAAGAAACTAGCCCTCTTTTTTTTTGTTGTTGTTGTTTGTCTAGAAAACAACAAAGGTAGGTTAAACTACTCCAATGAGAATGTATAAGTAGAGTGCAAGAGTTGCATTGCTACTCTTGTTAGTACTGCAATACTAATCTCTTCAAAATGGGACATGTAATATACATGCTGCAACTAACATCATGTGTGTACTGGCAATGCTGAAAAATGGTTCTGAAATATATTTTGAGACTCTTTTTTTTAGGATATTGCTGCACTGTATGTGTTATGTATGTTATTCTAATAGCTATATTTACATGAAAATGACTTTACTGATATGAGAATACATTCACATTTTAGTGGAAAAGAGCTTCTGGAGTTGTAGTAGGAGGTATCATCTCTGTAACAACTTAACGTGTCCCAAGTGAAATGAAGAACTGTGTTCTTGCTAGAGAGGATGTGTCTGTCCCAGGATATCCTGTCAGGACAGCTATGTTAACAAATTGTCATGTCTCTAACCAGTGCTTCGCTGGTAGGAATCTGTAGTGTAAAAATAACCTATAAAAATGATGATACAGACTCTACAAATGTTGTTTCCTGTTATTGTTTGATGTGTATTAGCAAAACTGTTTCCTGAATTCCTGTGTTTATCATTCCTTATCAATAACCCGACAGTGTGTTCTGTATTTTTCTGGCTTGTTGCAAAATCATTAGGTTAAAATATTGATTTTTTTCAGTTGGACAAATTAAAATTTAATAGTAGCAAATGTCAACAGTACTTCCTACCAAGCAAAGATTTCAGAAGTAAAATGGACCTCTGCAGTATTGATTTTAGTTTTGCCCAGAACTAATCACTTTAGGCTCTAAGCCAAATATACAAACTGCCTAGAACAGAAACAAATCTATGCAGCTTTTTCATGAGTGCCCTAAGGTGTACATTTATATCTAAAAATAAATGGACTGATTTGGGTTATGGACAAATCATTCAATTTAGATAAAATAGGGACATTCGCCTTTCCAAATCTTTGATTTTTTATGAACCCTAGTCCAAAGACAATTACATAGAGACCTGTTTTCTATCCCAAAAAGACTTCTGTTAGTCTTCTTAATCAGAAAAATGGAGAACAATGGTATGAAAGATACTATTTCTTTTAGCTTTTTGGATACAGTCAGAAGCACAGTGTTGAAACTCATCTAGAGAAGTTTGTTTGATTTTGTTTTAAACAAATAGTTTGCCTTACCTATTTGCAGTTTTCCTATCTTTGATTTGGGGAGACTGCCTGTGTAAGTGAGCCTGCTTTTTAAGAACCCTTGCTGCTTTATGAACATTTTTTGAAAACTTCTTCTGTTTTTGAAGTGAGGAGTTTTCATATCACGGTGAAGAATTGGTCTGTTTCTTTCTGTGGAACCAAAACTTTAAAAATCCAGTGCTTTGAATCTTTCCTTGCTAGCATCTCTTCTCTTCTTTTGTTGTTATAGTTCTCTTTTTGCTTTCCCATCAAAGCTAAGCACAAGAGGGAGGTTTGCATTGACCATGCTGAGCTTGAATGGATCTGCCTAAACATTGAGCATGAATTTGCTTGTAGTATCTAAAACATCCATCTGCAGCACAGGTCTAATATAAGGATTCTTGTCACATACTTCTTCACAATGAAAGATATATATATGTATGTGTATATATATGAATGTATCTATCTATCACTCTATGTGTCTGTCTAGATACAGATAAAGGATACAGATTGACTCCTGGTTCTCTTTTTCCTTTTTAATTGGTCGTTGGGAAGGCTGATTTTTTTTTTTTCCCCAGCATGCATAATGTGTGCTCTTGTATGTTTACCCATGTTTTTGTCTTCTGGCTGGAGCTGAGGATATGTTTTTATTTTGATTAGAGCTAGACAACAGAGGATTACATCTGACTTGCCTGCCTGGCATGTGAAGTTCCAGCACTTGAGATGTTTACAATATTTGCCATTGCACCATTAACTTCCTACTTCTAGTAGGCTGAAGAGGATGTTAAAAGTTGGCAGGGTCCATGACTTTAAACTGACTTGTGTAATAACAGGCATAACTTGACAAATTATTTTGACAAATTCTTGTTCTCTGCATACTAATAGCCTTTTTGTGGGAAAATAACATGCATTTTACAGTTTGGAATCACTATAGTAATGGAAAGAGGATATATTTTTTCAGCCTGTATAGCTTCTCATGTGGCAGTTTTCTCACTGCTTGCAGAATTAAGACCAGAATGAATGGTATTCTGGTTTTTGACTATGGATAAGAGAGGTTTTTTTGTTTTCCTAGTTGTTAACATATTACATTACATTTCTTCTCTAAGTCTAATCTACTGACTCAGAATACAAGGAATAAATAGATGTTGCATGGCTAGGCTTTTACTTATTTAATGTTTTGGGGTAGGGAAAAGGTGTGCCTACTCTGAAGCTATGCATGAAAGAAGTCCCCCAGACAGTTTGAACTTACACTTTTAACAAGAAATAACACACTGCAGAGCACTAGAAATCAATGGTTTGGTTCTCCACACCCCTATGTAGATTGGAAATAGCCTTTCAAACAAATTTTTCTTCCTATGATATTGATGAGTCAACTTTTATAGCCTCCTGTGTCATAGCCTTTAGAGAGTGACCTCTGGAACAGGGATGTGATGACTGTGCTGTAGGTCAGCCCACACTGGGAAACTTGGAAGAATATCTGTTCACTAAGAACAAAGCTAATGTACTATAAATGGCCAAAGAACTGAAAAGAAGCATTTGTGGAATCTGAGGACAAGTATATAATACAATTTCAGATTTTACATTCTCTACAAACAGTTTATCACTAAACTAGTCAGGACTTGGAGTTAAAAGAAATCATAAGTGACATTCCCTTATAGAGTAATTAGTTTTCAGTTGCTACAAATCAGCAAGTAAGGGCTACCTGACCAGTGTGGTAGAAAGATCACTGACTGTCATTGGTGAGAGTAGGACTGGTTTTATGCACAGGAAAAGCAGAATACTGGAAGTAGAGTTTTGGGAATTTCAAAGTCACTATTGTCTTGCAGCTTGGTCTAGTCAGAGTTCTGGCTGCTGAGTTGAGATGAGAGTTGAGATGAGTATGCCTGAGGAGATGGAGACAAATTCACAGAATCACAGAATGTTTGAGGTTGGAAGGCACCTCTGGAGGTCACCTGGTCCCACCCCCTGCTCAAGTGAGGCCACCTAGAGCCAGCTGTCCAGGATTGTGTCCAGATGGCTTTTAAATATCTCTAGGGATGGAGATTCCATAACCTCCATGGGTAACCTGTGGCAGTGCTTGGTCAGCCTCATTGTGAAAAAGTCTTACCTGATGTTCAGAGAGAACCTCCTGTGTTTCAGTTTGTGCCCATTGCCTCTAGTCCTGTAGTGGGCACCACTGAAAGAGCCTGGTTCTGTCCTCTTTGCACTTTGCCTCCAGGTATTTATATACATTGATGAGATCCTCCCTGAGCCTTCTCTTCTCCAGCCTGAACAGTCCCAGCCCTCCCAGCCTTCCCTCATAGAAGAGATGGCCCAGTCTCTATCATCTTAGTGGCCTGTCACTGGACTCTCTCCAGTACCTCCACATCTCTCTTGTACTGAGGAGCCCAAGACTGGAGGCCATGCTCCACCTGTGGTCTCACCACTGCTGAGTAGAGGGAACTTCTTGCAGAGGAACTAATTTCTTCTCTTTCATCCCCCCACTGGCAGGAGCAGCAGCAAGCCTGGCTCACCACAACTTTCCCCAAGGCCTCTCTCTACCAGCTTTGTCCATTTACCCTTCTCAGATCAAGAATAGCTTGGCCAGAGTGCTCCATTTTGGAGTAGTAACCTTTGATCCTGTGATGTTCCTGAGAAGCTTTGAGCCAGCTCTGGTGTGGCACAGCATAATGCAGCCAACCCTGGTGGAAAGCTGACGTTGACTCATTGTATTTTTAATGCAGTCATATTTATACTCCATGCACTTAGACCTGATCCAAGGCCTGCTGAAATCAGTGGGAGGCTTTCACTTGGCTTCAATGGGCCCTTCCTTGATCAGGCCCTTAATTAGTTATACTTCCATTATTGCTCAGCAGGAGTCTGAAGGCAGAACCATATACATTCCTCTCTCTTTTTTTTCTTGAGAACACTCCTGTTATTGAAACATGATGTGATCAACCTCCCTAAGGTACAGTAAAAAGGTCTTTTTTTTCCCCCTTCATGGTTACACAGAAATCTATAGTTCCTTTTGTTTTCCTTTTGTTTGTCCCCTCCCACGGTAAGCACACTACCTGCTCCTTAAATCTTTGCACTTTCAGTTACAGTAACATTACTGGAAAAGACTGCTAAGGAGAGAGACTTCAGGATCTAGACTTAAGCAAAAAGCAATTTAATATATAAAAGCACCTGAGTGATATAGATTCTGTTATCCCACTTTGAAAAGTTACACTGAGACTTGTGAGCCTAAAATTTCTAGTGCAAGTCTGTGGGAGTTTGGAGTGCAACTCAGGCTAGAAAGTTCTAGCAGAGTACAATCTGCATTACTGCAATCCCACACAACTCTGCACAGCTAGGAGTAAGAATATTTTTGAAAAAGGTTTGGAAAGGCAGAGTTGAAGACATCCTAAACTGCACTGAAACAAATAATTCCAGATATACACATCATAATATGTGGGCTTATGGGCTTTAAAAATTTTTTTTTTTCCTCATCTGTTGAACTCCCAAAGGGTCAGATTTTTTTTGCTTAAACTGGTCTCTGTGGGGAATTTTCTGTGTAGTATGCTGGGGTAAGCATTTCTAGGAGGCTTGCTAGCCTACGCTAACGCACTGTGTGACCATGCTCTGGACAGCATTCACCTCATCTTGCTTCAGCCACACTCAAGCACCTACTTCTGTGGGTCATCCTGTCTGTCACTACAGGCAATTGGGAAGGAAAGGTACTGCTTTGCTCCCTCCTAAAGATGGCATGCAGAATTGTCCTCTGGAGGTACCTGTTTCCTCTGCTTGTCTGAAAAGGGCATCCAGACAAGGGGCTGAACCTAGAGGTTTAACTTCTTGCCAGCTGTGGTGAGGTAAGACAAGTCCTCCTCCCTTTCATTGAGTGCAGTAAATGTTCTCCATGAGAACATTTGTTTGATGTGGGCATGTTCACACCAAAGGTACGGTTCAGTATGGGCAAGTGTATTACAGGCTGCCTGGGGTAAACATAAGCACAAAACTAGAGATAACAGACACCTCTTTCAATAAAGTGTAAACTTGTCATCTCAATGCTTGGAAAACTCCCAGTCTGTCTATGGCATTATCAATACAGAAAGCTTTGGGTGCAATGACTATGACTATATTTCACCCAGAAGGAAAATCACCTCACACACCAAATACATATGCATCGTGGTATTTGAGGCATAACCTGTGAAAGCAGAGAGAAATCCATATGGCCCACCATTTATGGGCACTGCATTTTTACTGTCACTTTTTTAAAAGTTACGTTAACACCCACCTCCAGGCGAAGTCTTTGCGTATGCAGCTCTGTTCTAAAAACATTCCCTTTCTCAGCTGGAGAACCTGCTCCTGTTTTCCCCATCTCTCTAGCTGTTCTTTCCTGTTGCTTGTGCAGAACAAGACACTGAAAATGGCTCCATAATATGCATATATATGTCTTTGGGGAAGGTGAGAAGAGGTGGCTGCTGCCTTTATAGGATGAAGAAGTGCTTTAAAAAGATTTTTTATGTCACTGTCTGAACATGAGTGACCACCACTTGCAATTAAAACCTGCAGTAAAACTTACACAAAAAGGTATCTTCTGATAATGGTATTTTATTTACCTAACAGATACACAGAAGTATTTTTTCTGTGTGAAATATAACACATTTTCAAAGCTCAGACTTAATCTGGCACTTCATCTACCACCCTTCATGTCGGTAGCTTTCACTCTGCTTCCATATTGTTTGCTTTCCATAAATAATACACTGCTCTTTTCTAGCTGACAAAGGACAGTAATTCTTAAAGGGCTTTCTTCCTTCTCCTTGTCTGATAACATCACTGAGGAATCCTAGATGGAAAGAAGTAACTTTTCTGATTGTGTTAAGCCTTAACAATTTGCAGGTAATTCTACTGCAGTGAATTCTACTGTGTGAAATTATTGTACCTGAAAAATAGACATTTACCTGCACTTTAGGTTGTAAGTTACAGTGTGAGCTATGATGATTGTTTTTTATTGCAATGTATGAGCAGGCATGGGAGACTCAACGACAGAAAACAGCTGGAGATGTTTCCCCCATCACACCTAAATTTTCCATGTTGTCAATGGGCTTCAAAAAATTTCCCTGATCTTTGAGGGATATGGTTCTTTCCTCTCCAAATATACAAAGTCAGACACTAGTTGTTGAATAAGATAAGAAGTCACAGAAGCTGAGCTCTGGTAACTGGCTGGCTAATCAGGTCATAGTCTAACATCTGAGCCGAAAATGAAGAATCTTAATTGGAAACACATGCTGGGGCTTGGCATCTACTACATTCCCATCATAATGCACATTTGATGGCAACAGTGCACAATAAGAGTTCAACATCCCACAAGAACAAAACACACTGTCTTTTTAAAAGCAGAAAAAAACTTAGTCATCAACTAGAGTTACTAAATTTGCTTTAACTCAGTTAGATTTCTGAAAATTCAAAGATTTTGTAATGTTTGTACCTCAGAGGCGCATTGCTTGCTTTTTAATTGAGGACATAGGGGGATGATCTGTTTAGGAGAACATGGTGGCAGCATTCTTTTACCTCATATTTACTGTAATTGCTCCAGGGAGTGAGAAATCAATCAGGCCAGTGAAATTCTGAATGTTGCAGTCAGCTGTGCTGGAGGAATCCTGTGAGACTTTGAGTCACTAAAGTTATTTTTTCCTCTCTTTCAGTTCTGTGTCTCATGTTATTGTCCTGTCTTCTCGGTGCACACTGGGATGGACTCATTCATGTTTGTGAATCATGCATGTTAGAACTGTACCATGACCATTGCCATGACCAGACACACATGGGCTAACTTCCTTTTGAAGAATGATAGGTGAATGACCTGTTCTGCTGCCAATATCTGAACTGCTATTTCCAGACCTGCTTGAGCATCTTTGCATACCTCTGTGCTGTGCTGTGACCTCTTCATATAGGCAGATCATACATATACCTAGCATTTGAGTGTCACAAGGAAGGTGACTGTTGCAAATTCGTTTACAGTTAAGTAATGGAATTAGCTGTCCCTTTGAATTTATACAAACCAGTCTGCACACTGTTTAATTTGCATTTTAATTTTACTACACTTATTTTCCTTGTTATTCCTATCAGTGATCTTAACAGATTTCTGTCTTCCCTCCTTATTGATTCCTGAATTCTCTTCATGGCAAATGAATAGAAAAGACAATATATGGAGAAAAAATTCAAGGAAAACCCTTCTCTCCAGACAACAATGTAGATTTATGATGCATGCTCTGCATTTCACTCATGAGTGTAGTACCTCCAGTGTGTTTCCAAGGGATGTTATGCTGACAGAATCAGTGGAGAACATGAGTGATTCACAGTGAAACTTGGTGAGGAAAATTTGCTATTTACAGTCAAACAAAGTCCTCCACAGATTTCTGACTACATAACCTTTAATACAGAAAAACAGTTAATAACAGTTGCTCGTAGATTTGCAGTGTTGAAACGGAGGCATGGAACTGCATATATAATGGAATTGGGAAGCTTTCATCATTTTCAGACTTGACAAAAATAGTAGATATTTAAATATTTCATCTTGGTTTATCATGAGCTGGCATTTCTCTGTACTTACTAATAACTGAATGTATTGTGGCTTAAAAAGGCCTCAATGCAGTGGAGGGAACAGGAGATTGTTACAAAGGGCATGTGCCTGGGTATAGACTCATTGGTCATATAGGTTGGAAGAAGCGATAACACATTTTTCTTTTAAGCCTGTAGTTTATACCAAGCTTAAGCCAGTGTGTCCTGGAAGTCACTGCCACATTTTGTCTTTATGGAATTATTTGACAGTTTAATCACAGTTCTGTAACTAATCACAGTTCAGTTAGTATTGTAGATATTTCTGATGCAGTGGAGGAAGGTGTGGGCAATGAGAAACAACAGAGGGAAGTTAAAGCCAGACAAATATAAACAAAAAGAGAGGCACAAATGTTATGTAATGTTCGTATAACAACCAGTGTGTCCAGCTGCCAGGTATGGTGTGGATTCACCATTTCTTGAGTTCTTATGACAAGATCTGGACATAGCCTGGAAAAATATGCTTTTACCAAAGACAAGCTACTAGGCTAGGGTTATGTGGTATGGTCTGCTTTTTACAGGAGTAAGAGCAAACAAACTAACGGTGACTCTGACTCTTAAAAACATCAGAAAAAGGTATCAGTGAATCATCTGCTTCCCTTGGTTTACAGGCTCTGCCTCCAGAAAAACATAATTTTAGCTAAAGGCTTAACAGACCTGGGAATAAAGCACTGACTGCTATTAATGCATGGGGTTTGACTGCCCATATTCATGGGAAAGAGGGGACTTGTATCATCGGATGTCCGAGGGACGCTGGTCCTCTCTGCCAACAGTTAACCATCTTTCTATAGATCCACATTCAACCCAGAGGGGCAAGGAATCTACATAAGTTGCCTCTGAATTACCATTTTAATGAGTGTTCTAAAATGTATAACTGTAGGAATGCTTAATGCAATGACAGCTCTCTCTTCATCAGATATCAGTCCCTTCGGTCCCCCTGGGTGACAAACTCTATTTTTTTTTCAACTAGTTAACCACCTCTTTTGTTAAATTAAGATATATTTTTACATTTGTACCCATTGCATGTCAAGTTCTTTGGTTTAGTACTGAATTATCTATTGGAACGGTCTCGAGCTTCTAGGGGCTTGAAATAATGTAGTTACTCATTTTAATTTTGGATTAAATTTAGATTCAAGTCATGTGAAATCATGCAGTAATCTAAAAATATATCTTGTAGAGTTTTGTCTATGATGCCCAAAGAGACACAAACAGTATATACAGATATATGATAAATCTAGCATAGTTTTTCTATATTTATTAAAATAATATTCAGTATTGATACCTATATTCAGCAGTTATTCTCCATCCTACATATGTCCAACGAAATCTGAAAAACAGTTAGCTACAATATATCTTCATATCAGGAGGATTTTACCTCAAGTTCATTTCATAAAGCACAATGCTGCCTGAAAACCTTAGGATTAATATAGGCAGATATTTCACAAATGATTCATGAGGCTACATGAGTGTATTCCCCCAATTTTTTTTAAGAACTGTTTTACCACACCATTCTCCCTTTAAAATATCTACTCCTTCCAAACATAGAAGGCTGTCTCTGCTGGCAAGATCCTGTGTACTGGACAAAGGCTAAAAGCCAGGAACTCCTTGATTCTAGCAGCAACTTGCTCTGTCCCTTTGGTAACAGGTCTCTTTCCTTTTCAAGAGGATGCACCAAACTAAACTTTCACTGGAATTTGTCATGCAACCATGTTTTCTATAGGTAATATACTCCCCCAAGACTGCAGAAGCTAAAGAAATTTTAGGTGGCAATTGTGGAATTCATGTCACCTAATTTTTCCTTCTTAAATGATGATGCCATTTCTGCTCCTTCTGTAGTTAATGAAGGCAAAAACACAGGCAACAAGCAGGTACTTCCAGAGATAATTTTATTCCACTGAAAACAGAATTTGAGATAGGAAATATTTATTACCTCTTTGTTGACTGACTGCAGAGGGACCAGTCCAATTTACTCTAAATGCCTAAGCTTTTGACAGCTAGCATGACTGAAATGGCTGATTGTTATTAAGATACATTGGAAATTACGACAATTTCTGACCCTTGCATTATGCATTTTTGATGAAACAGTAGCACAGAGCAGTTGCATTTTCCTTTCCAGAGTCAAAGAGGAATACTTGCCATAATACAAATCAAGATGCTGCTTAGATCTCTTCTGTCCTTCAAGGTTCTGCCTACATGAACAAGTAAAAAAATGTGCATGAATGTGGCCACTGGAACTCAGCTGCCTGTAATTCTGAACGGTTAGAGTGTCCATGATCGTAGTTTTGGTCTAGGACAAGTGGCAGTCTCCCACTCTCAGGTATTGTTTGGGAGTTAGGATGGGCCAAAGCCCATTCCTGACAAGCAATTTGGTCATAACTATACGTTTTGGAGACTGGGAGTTCTTGATACTAGTGCCTCCATGTCAGAGGACAGTTCCAGTCATTGATTTATGATCACAGTGGCTTACTTAGCTGTGCTCCCCTTATCTTTATAAGACTTTAAACATTAGTAAAGCCTTTCTGCTGGGCTTTGTCACAGCAACTCTACATGTCCTATAGGCACTATAGCGGGTTGGGTGCTGTTTAGATTCCAAGGCACATAAAACTGATTTTAACATATTACAGGTATCCTATTGGTTCTGGCAAGCTACCACTATTACATCCAGGCTGGATGAGGCTTTGGGCAAGCTGGTCTAGTTGAGGGTGTCCCTGCCAATGGCAGGGGGGTTGGAACTTGATGATCTTTAAGGTCCCTTCCAACCCTAATCATTCTATGATTCTATGATTCTATGATTCTATCTATGTAATTGCAAACTGAGTTCATTTAAGATTCTTTTAAACTTTTTATTTCACTCAGCTTTTTATTTTAATGGGGGAAAATAAAATGTCTACAGTGCTGGCTACATAAGGGGTCATTTAGTTGAAAGGTACCAATTTATTTCTCAGCTTCACAGAAAAACACTTTTAAGAGGTAATGTTTGAACAATCATGGTCTTTCTTTCTACAAACATTATGGTAAAAACCATTGAAATAGTCAAAGAGTGTTGAAACACTGTTCCATTTAGATTTTCCCCTTCTCCTTTGAATCACGATTCTCTTTTCTAGTTACTAAGTATATCTCCTATTTTACAGCTGGAACACCCACCTATAGGATTTCCATTATATAGCACTGTCTAGTATTTTATTGTGTAATCTTACAACTTAGAGTGTAGACTGCAGAAGTGATAAGCTGCAGATTGTTTACTTTTAAACTAATTTTTTCTTTCCTAATGACAATTAACTCAAGCAGAGGAAAAGTTATGTCTGATGTCTAAGCAGGTGTATAGTATTTCTACTTCTTTTATATTGTATCAATGACACATTCCTAATATGTACACTTGATTGATAAGTAGATAATTTTTATGTGTGATTTTTTCCTTTTTTCCCCAGAAGACATTATATACAGGTCCTAGCAAAAGAACTGCAATCTGTAAGAAATAATTTTTCTTATTCCACCTATCAATGCTGGAATTAATAGTACTCATTCTTAAATTACTTTTTTGCCAATGACTGCCATTTTTTACTTTTAAATCATAAATCTAATGTCAGAAGTATTCAACATTTTGTCTAAAATTATGTACTTATTTTAGACATCCAGGTGAAATGTATGACAGTACTGAAATCTGTTTATCCTGCTTTGCTGATGAATCTTGAATTAAAAAAGACACTAAGAAGTTAAACTGCAAAGATAACCCCGAAAATGTCCTTCCCTCTGGAGTGGAAGTTAAACTGGTGTCATGATATCACAGATTTTACATTTATTTTTCATCAAAGCTTATGATGTAATAAAGATACATGCTAGACTCTAAGGATTGGGGAATACCATATCTGAACAGAGGGAGTGGAAGAGAAGACTGCCAAAACATGGATTACAAAGCAACAAAATCTTAGGCTCAAAGGTTATTCAGAATGGTATTGTGTAAGTAAAGGAAGCTGCTCTGCTGTCCAGCTGCTCCAAAGATGCCAACAGTTGTTTTAATCTTGCCAGGGGGCTAGATGCCAGTGACAAAAAATTAAAATAGTCTAACATCTGTTTTTTGTGATTGCCGCCCAAAAATGAGAGAGGAACATTCAGTTGCTTCAATATGCATGACTGAAAAGGACATACATTTTTTAGCATCCTCTTGATCAGAATACGCTTTTGTGCACTGATGCTTTTCCCAGCCTGTTCTCCTATGCAGCCCACATGTTGTATGGACTTCAAGGCAATGACATTTTAGGACTGGCATCAAGGCTCCTCCCCAGTCATAGCTGTTTGTGGGGTCCTGCGTCCAGAGTGACTCAGTTGGTGTTCTGGAGCCTTTCTTGGTAAAGGCCTCTTCTCACTTCCTCCTCTGCTAAATGTCTCAGTGAGGCAGCCAAGCATGCTTAATCCTTTCTCAACATCCGATCACAGGGCAGGATGCTTCTGGCAGATACAATCAGTCTGTTGTAATTTACAAGCAACGTTATAAAACAGCTGTCCTACATTTCTGAAGTGCTGAACACCTTGAAGAAACATTTGGCAAAAAGCAATGTAAAACAACTTTGAAGCCTTTTAAAGCAGAGGCTCTGTGAGAACAAAGCATAAGAAAGAATGTAAAAAGTCATGAAGCATGATCAAACCTAGCTATTAGATGCTTGCTATCAGGAGTGAGATGCACTGCTCAAATGTTGTGCCTAACTCCCTAGAGTAAGAAAGAATCTGATGTTTCAGGGCAGAATATACAAGATCTAGCATGTTTGGGAAAGGCATATTATTCTCTGGTTGTTTCCAATCCTTTGTTTTTGTAGACAATTATTCTTGTTTTAGGAGAATAGCCTGTGTTGCTATGAATCTGGTCTTTCAAACCCTTTGTCAAGATCATTTTGAATGCTAATCTTATCCTCTAAAATACTTGCATACTTTACAAGCCCAGTGAATTGCATCATTCAGAGCATCAATGCATTGTAAGACAGAATCGGACACTCTACAGACCCAACTTGACACACCCTTCCATGCTGGCCGTGAACCACTGATAACTCTTCTCTGGCAAACTTTTACAGCTAGTTTTGTAACCATGACTGGGTAAATTCTAGAACAAGTTTCACTGCTTCTGTATTAAAATACTGTGGCAGATGGTGTAATGTCTTAATAAAATCAAAATATATGACCTTCTCAGCTTCTTTCTTAGCCTGTGTTGATCTACTATGGAATGAAATTAGACTGGCTTGATGTAATGTGCTGTTGATAAAACCATTTTGTCAGCTCTCAGCATATATTTTGTGGTGCCTAAAGCAGTTTTTATTTTTTAAAGAGCTTAAGTTAAGGTGAGTGGTCCATAATTCACCAGTTTCTCTTCCTTTTTCTGCCAAACATCCTTCTTGTTAAAAACAGGCACCACATTTGCTCTTTCCAGTCTGCTAGAATTTCCCTCATTCTCCATGAATTCTCAGGTAGCTTTGATGTTGTCTCAGATGGTCCTTTAATGTATTCTTCAGGTTTCATTGGTTTGAAAACATCTAGCTCTGTGTACGCAGTAGCCTGTACCTTCCCAGTTACAGGGTAAGATCTTCCTTCTTGGTTTGAACAGTACTAGGCCCTTGCTCACCATTGGCTTTTTCAGTGAAAGCTGATGCAATAAATGCATAAAATACTCTTTATCCTATTAAGTATGATCTGTAGCTTTCTTTCCTTTTGAGAAGTGGGCCAAGACTCTAACAGCTCTTCCTTTTACTCCTAATCTTGCTATCACTGATACCTCTTTCAAGCTTTCTTCCCAAGCACGAATACAGGCTGGGCAGAGAATGGATAGAGAGCAGCTCTGAGAAGGACTTGGGGGTATTGGTGAATGAGAAGCTCAACATGAGACGGTAGTGTGCGCTTGCAGTGCAGAAAGCCAACCGTGTCCTGGGCTGCATCAGAAGAAGCATTAGCAGCAGGTCAAGGGAGGTGATTTAAAGCAGTAGATGTGGTCTATCTTGATTTCAGTAAAGCATTAGACACCGTCTCCCACAGTATCCTCACGGCTAAACTGAGGAAGTGCGAGCTGGATGATCGGGTAGTGAGATGGATTGTGAACTGGCTGGAGAAAAGAAGCCAGAGAGTTGTGGTGAATGGGATGGAGTCTAGTTGGAGGCCTGTATCTAGTGGAGTCCCCCAGGGTTCGGTATTGGGACCAGTGCTATTCAATATATTAATCAATGACTTGGATGAGGGAGTAGAGTGCACCCTCAGCAAGTTTGCTGATGATACGAAACTGGGAGGAGTGGCTGACACGCCAGAAGGCTGTGCTTCCATTCAGCGAGACCTAGACAGGCTGGAGATTTGGGCGGGGAAAAATCTAATGCAGTTTAACAAGAGCAAGTGTAGAGTCTTGCATCTGGGCAGGAACAACTCCAGGCACCAGTATAAGTTGGGTACTGACCTGCTGGAGAGTAGTGTAGGGGACAGGGAACTGCTGGAGAGAGTCCAGCGCAGAGCCACGAAGATGATTAAGGGAATGGAGCATCTCCCTTATGAGGAAAGGCTGAGGCAGCTGGGTCTCTTTAGCTTGGAAAAGAGGAGACTGAGGGGTGACCTAATCAATATTTATAAATACGTAAAGGGTGAGTGTCAGGAGGATGGAGCCAGGCTCTTCTCTGGGACATCCAGTGATAGGACAAGGGGCAATGGGTTCAAGCTGGAACATAGGAGGTTCCACTTGAATATGAGAA
>WKFP01014085.1:280322-300104 GCA_011057875.1 Pterocles orientalis
ATTCTGTGATTCTGTGATTCTGTGATTCTGTGATTCTCCCCCTCTACTCTGCTCTCGTGAGACCCCACCTTGAGTACTGTGTTCAGATGTGGGACCCCCAACATAAAAAAGACCTGGACCTCTGGGAGAGAGTCCAGAGGAGAGCCACAAAATTGGCCAGAGGGCAGGAGGACCTCCCCTATGAGGACAGGCTGAAAGAGTTGGGGTTGTTCAGCCTGGAGAAAAGAAGGCTCTGAGGAGACTTAATAGCAGCCTTCCAGTACCTGAAGGGGGCTACAGGAGAGATGGGGAAACATTCTTTATCAGGGAGTGTAGTGACAGGACAAGGGGTAACGGGTGTAAGCTAAAAGAGGGTAAATTTAGACTAGACATTAGGAAGAAATTTTTCTCTATGAGGGTGGTGAGACACTGGAACAGGTTGCCCAGGGAAGTTGTGGATGCCCCATCCCTGGAGGTGTTCAAGGCCAGGCTGGATGAGGCTTTGAGCAACCTGGTCTAGCGGAGGGTGTCCCTGCCCATGGCAGGAGCATTGGAACTTGATGATCTTTAAGGTCCTTTCCAACCCAAACCATTCTATGATTCTATGATTCTAGGATTCTACGAATTTCTTTTTGCTTCTTGGCTTCCAGAGTTAGTCCCTATTTCCTTCAGCAATTATCTTCAATGCTATGACATAGTTTGTGTATGTGTCCCTCTTGTAAGGTCAATGTGAAATTCAGAAGTTAGCTCAGCTTGTCTCATACTACATTTCTGATACTTCATCTGGATTCCTCTGTGTGTATGTGTGTGCATGCATGCATGTGTGGGTGTGTGCCCTTTCTCTGAAGGACAGCTTTCCTTAACTGCTGCAGTTTCCTATGAAAATCCCCCAAATCCCTATGATCAACAGCTCCTGAAATCTGTGTGATTCTTATAATTAGCTACAAAAGAATTAATCTACTGATCCTTCTAGTTGAGTGACAAATTTAGATCCTTAATGTATTAGCACCTTGTTCCTTTTCTATCGTTACCTGGACATTTGCATCTAATCCCTCCCTATACATAATATGGCTGGATAGGCACTGAAAAAATCTACTGTGTCAGCCTCCTCTTCAAGCCTCTGCTGCACTAGGGAACTTGTCATCTTGATCATCTAGTAAGATGACTGTGCTAATGCAAGAAAGGGAAATAATCAAACTTGTTCAATGGATTGATGCATTCATTCACTTCATCCCTTTTATGACCTTTTCATGAATGGCCCTATGCATGCCTTTGATTTCAGGACTTTGTCAAAGTCACTGGTATTTACATGTACCCAGAATCATAGAATCAGTCACGTTAGAAAAGACCTTTAAGAACATTGAGTCCAACTGTTAACCTAGCACTGCCAAGTCCACCATTTAAACCATGTCCCTAAGTGCCACGTCTACACATGTTTTAAATACCTCCAGGGATGGTGACTCAACCGCTTCCCTCAGCAACCTGTTCCAATGCTTGATAACCCTTTCAGTGAATAATTTTTTCCTGAAAGTTTCTGTCATCCTTCCTTCCAAGGGCAGTTAAAATCCTCCTCCAAGAGCAAGTTTATAAGCAAAGCTGGTCTTCCTTTGTCTTTATCTGGAGGTGTCACTCCTCTTATCACTATCAAATGGAACACCATTCTGCAGTCAAAGATTCAACACTCCATCCCAGTTATACCATCTGAGCAGGGGGGCCTGAACCCTAATTCTTATTTCTTTATGAACTTGACTCTTCACTGAAAAAACTGGCCAAGACCTTGTTCCTGATGCTTATGTTCCCTGTGTTTCCCTAAGCCCTTTTCTCCATCTCTCTGAGCTTTCGAATTAATTTTGATTTGTTCATTCAAGGTAGTGTCAGTGTCTGGAGTAAGAAGTGTGATTAGTGGTACATGTAAGCCTGAGTAACTTTTCAGTTAGTCAGTTCAGACTCAGGCCGCTTGGCAGTAACACATCCTCAGATTTTTTAAGGAATTCTTTCATAATAGATTTGGATTTTTTTTTTTTCTGCCTACCAGGATGGAATGTCTGTTCCTGATCTCAGCAGTTGATTACTCAGGAGCTGGAAACTGTATCCAAAGATGGAAGCAGCCAACTTTACCCCTCCTATTCTGTTACTGGTACTGTTGCAAAACCTATACAATCACCTACTGTCTCTGTCTTTGGAGGTCCGCGTGTTAAAATGTTTATGACCATTATTTCATCTGATGGCCCAATTTCACAGCTTTCCTTCATGAGTCTTATGACATTCTGTTAAGTGACATGTCCAGTGCTGAATATCTTTCCCCTCTTGACCTTCATGGAAAGGGAAATACAGCTCTTGCAAATGCAGTCCAAAGCTTGGGATAAAGCATTGACCTAATCTGTCACTGTTCTTAGCCATGCATGTTGACAAATAATTGAGAGATAAGATAATTCTTGTGGAACTGCCTGTGTTCATCACTCTCAGTTATGTACATTGTGATACTTGTTAACACCTTATGCTTAAAACTCCATTGCACTAGAGCTGCTGGGCTAGTGGCTTACCGACCTGCTGGCCTCGATGAATTCTCCTACTTTGTTGTAAGGGGGACACCGAATCCTGTGGTGAATTAACAGTGGGACATTTTGTTGTACGGAATTGTGAACTTGGTTTCTGAAAGTTGTATAGCAGTGTCAGCATAAGGCTGTGCTTGTGTCTGAAGAAGTCCTGTCTCTTGATAGGACTAATTCTCCAGGGAGCAGCACCACACTGAGTGTTTGGATCTGAAAGTAGTTTGGCCGCAGTTCAGTCTCTGCACTGCATTTTGTGTCATGCTTTATATGCCCAGAACAGAGCTTAAGGCCTTATGTGCATTTTGAATAGTGGGATTTTAATAAGTTATCAGTATTGCTACTAATGATAATTGACCTTTATATTTTCTTCTAATCTCCGTTTAGGCACATTGGGAGAAATTCACATTCATGCTGAAAGAAAGACTAAAACTCCTTCACTGAAGTGTTAGCAAGTTTACAAAGGTAATGTACTCTCTTGGACTCTATTAAAATATCGTCCTCTGCTCTCTCCATCCCACCACTCCTCTCTTTTTCTTTGTAATTTTACTGTCTTTTTTGAACAGCAGATGTGATTCTCCAGTCCATCATGCCCTGTATGTGCAAATATTGCACATACAAATGTTGTAGCTTGGGGAACTAGTCCTACTGAAAGGGAGGACTTATTTTACCTCATGCTAATGTCAATATGCTGTTTTGGAGACCTGCTCTAGAGTTTCTGCATGCTGTTCATGTTCTTGCAAAGTGGATGTAAAATTTTCCCATCCTGATTTTCGCAGGTATATACATGACTTTCTGGAGTTCAAGGCAGAGGAGAATCATGCTTGAACACTGTTATTTTGTAATGGGTACCGATCAACTGAGAGTTTGTACCTTTCTCCAAATAGATAACTGAATGTGGCCGTGCTCTGTTGAGCCTGGCTCTTAAACTGGGTTTGCATTCAGCTTTTGCACATGGCTGGTTATATAATACTGCAGCAGCATGGGAAGACAAGAATCACTTGATGAGGAAAGTGACAGTGGAACAGAGCACTGAATTTCATTGTAAAGGTGAACAACTTCAGTTTGTGACAGTTATGAGAATGAAGTTCTTTAACAGGGATTATTTGGATTAGAGGATAATTGTACCAGGCAAAATGTCCATCTCTCCATGTATGCAATAAAGTGCTGCAGCCCATGGATTTAATTCAGTGACCTGATAACATGGATGCATAATTGTGTACTCAGTACTAGATTCCTGTGGCCCTGGTTTGGTGAGAATAGTTGACCATTTGCAATAGTTGATCATGGCATTCTTCCATCATTCAGAAATCCCTAAGTAGGCATAGCTGTATGATCATCAGTAGCATGAGGAGCCCACACTGGAAGCTTTTGGAGTCTGATGTTTTCCATCCATGGCACTAGACCCAAGGCACTAAGAGTCAGCCAGTATAGTACAGAGCATCTCTATGGTCTCTGTCAGCAAAGAACTTGACCTGATCTTCTTTTTATGGCACTGCCAACAATGTTGAGCTGTAACATGCTGTCTGCTGCATCTACTGTACAGATGCTAAGCTTGAAGTGTTCTTCTTTCTGTGGGAGTTGCTAGAGACAGGACAGCTTCACTTTGAGACACTACTTAAAAGTTCAAAGGGCTAGCAATTAGGAGAAACCATTACTGGACTTTAAACTGAATGTGTGTCACCTGCACACTCAGAGTCTTTGGTGAGTCTGAGAGAGAATAAACAGAGCTCTGTGTTGTGGTTTAAACCCCCTTTTATCCCTTTAATTCCCACCCTCATTCCCTGGGAGGGGGGAGGGTGAGCGAGCAGCTGCATGGTGTTAGCTTCTAGCTGGGTTCAAACCATGACACCTTGCAACATTGCTTTCCCAGTCATTGTCCACGCGCTGCTACTTTGTTTACTAAACTGACACACTAATTTGTGTTTTTTTGGTAAGGACTGTGTTCTTTGATCTTGTCCTGTTGCCTGTAGAAGGCGTACAGGTTAATAAGGGCTATAATTGCTTTTTGCTTAGAAAATGGAGTACACTGACCGCCTGTGGTTAGTGCTCTGAAGTGTTTCTTAGTACTTGACCCTTGCATGCCTCTGGGGACAAAATACGTAAAATTCCAGTGGGGAAATGAGAACCATTTCAGTTTAGGTGAGGGCATGTACTAGAGGATGGAATTTACTCCTTTCTAATCTGCCTACTCCTCACAATAGGATAATTGGTCCACTTTTTAATATACCATTATACCCCTGAGCTTTCTCATTAGTATACATTGAAGAAAAGAGAAGAACACCTTCAGGAGGGGTGTGGGAAGTCTCTCCAAGTGTGGAGGGTAACCATGGCACATTTTCAGAGGCCCAACAGGGATAAAAGGCTTTGTTCAGCAGCCTTTACAAACTGAATGAAGAAAAAAATGCTTTTTTCTACAGACGTAAGGAAAAAGAGCAAGTGGAAAATAAGGTGAGGCAAAGATCAGCCACTTGAAGGGGAGTAAATAATGAATATTTAGTTTATTTCAGTACCTGAAACAGCTGTGGTGGCCTAGGGTGCAGTCTAGAGACGCTTGCATTTATGGAGCTGAGAAAGAAACTGGAGAAACAATTTTATCAGAAGTAAAGCAGAACAAGGGTGTATTTGTTTCACAATTCCTTGTAATACTCCTGCTGTTCTTTTATTAGTGGACTGAAATGGCAGTAGTTTAATTCAAGTCAGTCGGAAATTTGACTGTCTTAGAAAAAAAACCTGATTAAGTGATAGCAAATGCAGTTAATTCACATTTTCAATTATTAGCCCACAAGGATATGTCTATGAGGAAAATATCACTATGCTAAAGTTCTTCCATGAAGATTGATATAGGTGACAAAATTTAATTAAGGGTTTCAATTTATTCTCACTGAAATGAGTAGGAAAACTCTCATTCACTTCAAAAGCAGAAGCTACCTTTTATGTATTCCTAGTATCAAAACTACACAGTTGAAAATATCAGAAGAAAATGAGCTTGTGTTACAGACTCAGAAGTAACTGAACCAAAACACCTATACTCCTGTGCATAACTGTGTCGTGGCTTAATCCCAGACAGTATAAGCACCACACAGCTGCTTGCTCACTCCCTCTTCTACCAGTGGGATGGAGGAGAGAATTGGAGGAAAAGGTAAGGAAACTCATGGGTTAAGAACAAATAAATGATTGAAATAAAATAAAATAAAATAAAATATAAAATGTAATACTACTAATGAATTGTAATGAAAAATAACAAAAACAAAACCCAAAGAAAACAAGTGATGCAACTGCTCACCACCCACTGACTGATGTCCAGCCAGTCCCCAGGCAGCAATCGTACCCTCTGGCCAACTCCCCTAGCTTATATATTGAGCATGATGTCTTACGGTATGGAATATTCCTTTGACCAGTTTGGGTCAGCTGTTCTGGCTGTGTCTCCTCCCTTCTTCTTGTAGAGAAGAAGCTGGGAGGGCAGGGACAGTATAAGGAGCTAAAAAAGTCCTTGGCTTAATGTACGCATTGCTTGGCAACAACTAAAACATCAGTGTGCTATCAACATTGTTCTCAGCACAGATCCAAAACCATAGCCTCATACTAGCTACTCTGAAGAAAATTAAACCTATCCCAGCCAAAACCGGCACAAACTGTATATGCCCAGATAGCTCTACAGACTTCAGTAACGCAGAGCTACTCACACAACAAACATTTGCCAAGCAAATGATTAAACATTTTTAACATTTACCGTTGCTTTCCTGCAAATTAGTTAAAGGTTTCTCCAAATTAGGTAGCTTCCTATTCTACTACACATACACACAGAAAGAATACAGATAAAGTATTTGGTGGAGGTAGGAATTTTATAAAGGTAACAAATTATAAAGGCAAATTCCAAATGCACTTCTGGGCTGGGATGCTGTACATCTACTTTCTGCAGGAGAAAGCTTTACAAATGAAATATAAACCTTCTAGAAATATGACACAAATTTGGCAACTATTGTCAGGTAATCACTTGATGATAGACTGTTCACCCAGAAAATGAAGTTATACCCTGAGAATCAGCCAAGTGTGCAGCAAGAGACAGAATACTCAAAGTGGAAGGAAATACAAGACCTAAAAATGAGAATGATGAACATAAGAATATTAAAAATTAAAATACATAAGGAATTCCACAATGACTGTAGAGAGAAAAATGATATGCCTTCCTTTTAAAAAAGACAAGAAGGTGGATTTAAGGAACTACATGCTGATTAGTCTTTCTTCAGTCTTTGGGAAAACTATGGAGGAAATTCTCAAAAAAGTTATTTCCAGACACATGAAAGACAAGAACATGACCAGGAAGAGTCATATTGTTTTATTCCCATGGCAAATCATGCTTGACCAATCTGTCAGACTTCTACAATTAAATGATTGTGGCTGTGGATGAGGGGAGAGTCAGCAAATCTTTAGTAAGACTTCCGACACTATCCCATAACTTCTGCTAGCCAAACAAGGACCACTGGATTGGATCTGTAGACTGTAAGGAGGGATGGAAAACTGGCTGTGCCTTTGAACTTTGAAGGGCCTACAGTTTCAAGTCTAACAGTTCATGGTGTTCCTTGGGGATTGGTACCAGCTGGGGCCAGTTCTAATGCCTTCACCAGTGACCTGGACAACAGGACTGAAGGCATCTCAGCCAGCCTCCAGACGACACTGAACTGGAAGGAGCAATTGATGGGTAGGGATGTTACTGAGTGCGTCTAGACAAGCAAGAAGAATGGGCTACCAAGAGCCTCATGAAGTTGAACAAGGACAAATGCAAAGTCCTAAACCTGGGGAAGAGCAAGCCACACATCAAGTAGAGGCTGGGAACCAACTTGCTAGGTAGCAACACTGCAGACAGGTAGGACCTGTGGGTTCTACAGACAGAAATTTGCACATGGATCAGCTGTGTACCTTTACATCAATGAATGCTGAATATATACTGCGATGCATCAGTGACAAATCAGCAAGCAGGCTGAGCGAAGGGATTATTCCTTTCTGCTAGGCACTGCTAGAGACCTGCAGAGGACCCCTCTAACTTATATTTTATATCATTTTGTGAAATGATTTAATAATTTTTATATTCAGTGATGTTCATTAGGCTTTGTTCTGAGTTCATTAGAGGTTATGGCAGGGGCTAAGTTAGAGTAATAACTATACATACACTGAACAAGAGTCTTTTCAGATAGACCAAAATCTGAAAGGTCCTAGAACACACAAGATTGGGTCCTTGATTATTGGCACAGAGGAAATATTTACAGGCAGTATAAAGAGAAAGCATTTTATTTTCCAGTTACTTGTATAAACAGTTTTTTTGGGGGGGGGGGAGATTTTTAAAAATTTAACTTTCAGTTCTAATTCTTCTAATTCTGACCTCTGTACTAATTGCTAATACATGTTTATCTAGCTGCATCAGAACTACACAGTTCTCCTCCTCTTTGCTTTCCACATTGGTGTGTAGGATTAAGTAGAACTGCCAATTCTGGGTTATTGAGTATGGCTTTTATGATTACAGTTATAACTGAAGAGGAAGGTTTGAGGCTTAGCTTTAGGGTTGGGGTGGGGCTTTTCTTTGTTTGTTTTGCTGTGGGGTTTTTGTAGTTTGTTTTGTTTATGGTGTTTTTGTTGTTTTTTTTTTTTCTGATGGCACATCTTTGACAATGAAGCTCAACTGACTATGAAGCCAGTCCACAAAATAGTCTTTAGAGTATGACTGTGCTTTGGGTCCAGCCTCACTCAACTTTAGATTCCACTGAAATGAAAACCTAGCCTGAAGCCAGCAATCTAATTGCTGTAGAAAGTTAGAATTCTTCCTCTGTGTAATTTGCAAAAAAGTGGAGCCTGATTTTTCTCCCTCTTCTGCTCATAAGAGGGGTGCCCAAGGCCTTGTTTTCAAGAATAAAATGGAGACATCTTGTCATTTCAGTTGCCAGTGTTTGCTCTCACCTTTCCCAGTTGCACAGCCCAACTCCTTAACCTGCCTTTGTCTTGACCCATATGGGGTAGCCCTGCCTACACATTTGATAGCTAAAATGTCATGTGGCATTTTAATGGGCCTACTGTTCAAGAAAACAATTTTTCATTGGGCTTGATCTAATGTTTGTTTACTACTGAAAAGGTGTTATATACACAGGAACTAGTCCAGCACAATTAGGAGACATGATATCTCTCGCAGGAATAATATAGTTTCCCCTCTCTCAGTTTTTCCTTCATCATAGTGGTCTCTATAAACAGCTGATCTAAATTATTTTTGCTTTGCTCTTAAGCTGATGGAATGGCTAGATTTATTGCCATAAATTGATATGGGTCTCATCCTGCACTATTTGTTTATAGAAAACTTAATTAAGGGAAAGTAGTAGTAGCATAAAGCTGAATTTATTCTGAAGTTTTAAAAGGAACGATGATATTTCATTGGTTGATTTGAGGAAGTACAAGAGATGACAATTTTTATGCCTCCAATTTGACCATTTCAGCTGTCCTTGCCTTGACCACTGTTGACTGACATTCCATACAAGTTGCAACAGTCACTAATTTTAAAATAATCTGCTTTGAAATGTATTTTCATATTTACTCCCAAATCCATGCTTTGGCCCTAAAGCAGGCTGATCTTTACTAAAAGTCAGACAGAAGTACTCAGGCTCCAACAGTATCCTCGCAGCTAAACTGAGGAAGTGTGATCTGGATGATCGGGTAGTGAGATGGATTGTGAACTGGCTGAAGAAAAGAAGCCAGAGAGTTGTGGTGAATGGGATGGAGTCTAGTCGGAGGCCTGTATCTAGTGGAGTCCCCCAGGGTTCGGTATTGGGACCAGTGCTATTCAATATATCCATCAACGACTTGGATGAGGGAATAGAGTGCACCCTCAGCAAGTTTGCTGATGATACCGAACTGGGAGGAGTTGCTGACACGCCAGAAGGCTGTGCTTCCATCCAGCGAGACCTAGACAGGCTGGAGATTTGGGCGGGGAAAAATTTAATGCAATTTAACAAGAGCAGGTGTAGAGTCTTGCATCTGGGCAAGAACAACACCAGGTTCCAGTATAAGTTGGGTACTGACCTCTACTGACCTCTGGAGAGTAGTGCAGGGGAGAGGGACCTGGGGGTCCTGGTGGACAGCAGGATGACCATGAGCCAGCACTGTGCCCTCATGGCCAAGAAGGCCAATGGCATCCTGGGGTGTATCAGAAGGGGGGTGGTCAGTAGGTCAAGAGAGGTTCTCCTCCCCCTCTACTCTGCCCTGGTCAGACCTCATCTGGAATATTACCGTGTCCTGGGCTGCATCAAAAGAAGCATTAGCAGCAGGTCAAAGGAGGTGATCCTCCCCCTCTACTCTGCTCTCGTGAGACCCCACCTGGAGTACTGTGTTCAGATGTGGGGCCCCCAACATAAAAAAGACATGGACCTGTTGGAGAGAGTCCAGAGGAGAACCGCAAAATTAATCAGAGGGCTGGAGAACCTCCCCTATGAGGACAGGCTGAAAGAGTTGGGGTTGTTCAGCCTGGAGAAGAGAAGGCTCCGAGGGGACTTGATAGCAGCCTTCCAGTACCTGAAGGGGGCCTACAGGAGAGATGGGGAGGCACTCTTTACCAGGGAGTGTAGTGAGAGGACAAGGGGTAATGGGTATAAGCTAAAAGAGGGTAAATTTAGGTTAGACATTAGGAAGAAATTTGTCACTATGAGGGTGGTGAGACACTGGAACAGGTTGCCCAGGGAAGTTGTGGATGCCCCATCCCTGGAAGTGTTCAAGGCCAGGCTGGATGTGGCTTTGGGCAACCTGGTCCAGTGGGAGGTGTCCCTGCCCATGGCAGGGGGGTTGGAACTTGATGATCTTTAAGGTCCCTTCCAACCCTAATCATTCTATGATTCTATGATTCTATGATTGTGTCCAGTTCTGGGCCCCTCAGTTCAAGAGGGACAGGGAACTGCTGGAGAGAGTCCAGCGCAGAGCCACGAAGATGATGAAGGGAATGGAGCATCTCCCTTATGAGGAAAGGCTGAGGCAGCTGGGTCTCTTTAGCTTGGAAAAGAGGAGACTGAGGGGTGACCTAATCAATATTTATAAATACGTAAAGGGTGAGTGTCAGGAGGATGGAGCCAGGCTCTTCTCTGGGACATCCAGTGATAGGACAAGGGGCAATGGGTTCAAGCTGGAACATAGGAGGTTCCACTTGAATATGAGAAAAAACTTCTTTACAGTGAGGGTGACAGAGCACTGAACAGGCTGCCCAGAGAGGTTTTGGAGTCTCCTTCTCTGGAGACATTCAAAGCCCGCCTGGATGCATTCCTGTGTGATCTGATCTAGGTGTTCCTGCTCCGGCAGGGGGATTGGACTAGATGATTTTTCGAGGTCCCTTCCAATCCCTAACATTCTGTGATTCTGTGATTCTGTGAACTCCCGGTAAATGTGTGGGTTGATATACCACCATCTCTGTTGAAAATGTGCTGCTATGTTTACTCTCCAGGAGCTGCAAAACTCCCATAGGAGTACCATGTGCTTGGACTATGGCAAAATGTGGGAAACTGCATCTTAAAATCATCATAAAGGAAAAGGATTGGAATACTTGTATACATTTCTAGAATATGTTAGTTAATTGCTTTTCCTCTATCTGCTGGCTGCACATGTAGAATTATGTAGCACAAACAGGAATAAAGTTTAGGCTGGATTATACAGAGATTTCTGATGACAGTTTTAAGTAATGAGGTCATCTGAGATGTACTAAGGAAGACATTTATCAGACCTTTCTCTCCTATATACTACCCTGTTTAAAATAAATTTACATTTAAGGTCTGATATGAAACCCATTGAAGTTAATGGAAATACCTTAATGCTCTTTGACTAAAACGCATATACAAGATCACGTATTTTCTGTGATTCTATTTCTGTAACAGCTTGGCAGGATTTACTATTCCTATACATTTCCAGCAAGGCTTCCTCCAGTTTCTTTTGTTATTACTTTCCCTCATGACATCATACATCTTTTCTCTTCAGCATCTCTAAGGGCCTAGCTGAGTTTCCTACCAGCCAGCAGCTTAATTCTTTTCTAATATGTGAGTTGTGTGACCCCCCAAACCTACCAGTCTGGCGTCTGAATGCAGCTCTAATTAAAAACAAAACAACACACAAAGCATGAGTTCTGTACTTTGCAAACGGTCCAAGCCAGAACTTCCTCCTTACTCTGTCTGTCTGTCTGCCTGTCTGCTTTTTTTTTTTTTAATTCTTTGACTTTATACAGCATTTCAGTTTGAATTCTGGTTGGAGATACATCAGCTTCATATCCGCTACCATTACCTCTTAATTTGTGAAAGAGGAGAGCTAATTCCTGCAGCAAACACTGGTGAAATACACTGTGACAATAACAGACTTTTGCTGTTTATACACAGTGGGTACTATTTCTTTTCTGGATAGCAGTTTAGAACACCTTTGTAATTATTAGAACACCTGATATATCCAGAAGGCAAAGGTGTTTGCACTGTTAAGTTACTGCTGTAGCTTCTTGTGAAATGCATTTCCAAGCCCTGTGATCTGGTAAAACTATGAATTCAAATAAAAAACATAAATTTGCTAGTTGCAAGAGGTAGAGAAAAAGGAAATAGTGATCAGCAACATCCAGAGTTGCAAATAGGTCTACACTTTCAGTGAGCCATCCAGAACTATGGAATGGACTGTTCAGAATATGGGAGTGTTTATGAGGCAGTCCTAGGGCGTTTTTCCTTTCCTTTTTTGTATGTCTTTACTCCTTCTCTCATGAGCCCTTCTCCTTCCCATCTCTTCCAAATGTTGACCTTCTTAAATTTTTATATACCTTTGTAATCTCTGACTAGCAATGAAGATCTGAGTCAGACACAGAGTTTGGCACTGGGATGCAGCAGTAGTTTGTGGTCACCTCTTCAAAGTTTAAGCCCTGCTGTAGAGAAAAAAAAGTAATGGTGATGAATGTCTGAAGAACAGTAACATGAGAGCTGTGTTCTCACATACTGCATAACAGTCACAAGTGCAAAGTCAACACTTACCAAAAACTACCACAAAATCATATTGTAAATATCTTACATACAATTACAGTCATCATCACTAGAATACTGCAGATACGGTTGGAAAATTTTCTTAGTAACTACAATATTCTGTTTGCATGATTCCCTTTCTGATTTTAATGGTAACTTTGGTATGTTTCTGGAAAGTAGATTAACATTACTTTGTTTGTAATCCTGAAAGACTTCAAATGCACTTTATGCTTTAATACAATTATGCCTACTGGATGGAACACATCAGTTTCATAATGACTATTCATATCCCTGCCAGATACTTGGCTGAGATAAACATGTATCTAGTTTACTTACTGTGATTAACCACCTAAATTATTAGAATGCTTATACAGTAATTCACAACAGCCATGGATTGCAAGATGACTGGAGAGATGCTGCATTTTATGAGACAGACCTAGTTTGATGTACCCACCACACTGGGTAGTGTTAATGGGCTGCGATCCAATAGCCTCCTTTTTCCTCCTCCCCTGTAAAAGTGATGCTGGTGAAGATTTGATGATCCCTCGTTCTTATTCAGTGAAGAATTAAATGAGGCATTTTATTTATTTCCCACCTAACTGATAGGTTCCCCTGCATTTGTATTGGAGAAAGCCAGCAGCATCCTAAGGAGAGTATAGGAGTAGGACTGTTTCAAAGCTGGCACAGTTTCCTTTACTTCCTTTCCAGCTCAACCTCCTTTCCTCTCCGCATTGACACAGAGGCCATGAATCAGATACCGTTGCAATTTGTGACAATCTTGATATCCTTAAACAGCCCCTGGCTTTAATTACTAAGAAAGGTTTCCTTCCATTTCCTTGCATAACTATGTTCTCCCTGCTCCTACTGTTGGTTCCAGCTTTGATAGTCTAAGGCCACCTCTGAGACCAGGAAGCACTGGGCTACTTCATGCTGCATTGGAGAGCATGAGAAACAATGAAAGCAAAAAATAAGCTTGAGATCTACGTAATATTGAGGCTTTTATAAGCCAGCCAGGAAGACAGTGATGTAGGACCATGCAAATGAGAAAGTTTAGTGGGTACTGTTCTGTATGGGAGCTCTGAAGACAGGGATTTGCCACATCTTCCGCAACCATAGATTGCCACATTGATTTAATTATTCGAGATGCATCCCACGAAACTTGAGGCACCAAAATGTGACATCCCCAGAAGCCTATAGAGATATTTGGTGGACTGAAGTTGCTCTTTAGAGTTGCCCTTTAGAGTTGCCCAGCTCTTTTCACTGATGCTATAGGGAGCCCAGTGAGACTATACTTCCAAAGCAGCCATTGCCTATTGAATCTTTTCCTGAGAAAATATGGACCCATGGAAATCAATGGGGAATTTCCTCTTCACGTACATGTAGCTATTAAACTGGAAGAAGGTGGTTCTTAATGACAATCATTTAGCATAAACGCTTCTTTTCAAGAATGGGAAATTGATCTGACAAGCTGATAGAAACTGCAGACTGTGTGTGTCAACAGGAGCGGGGGGTGAAGGGGGAGTAAAAGCAGGAAGGTAAGAAATATAATTATTTTCTTATTCCTCAAATTAATGCTTTGAGAAATAATTTGGCAATTGTTCATTGTTCTAATGAACCCCTGCTCTTGATTATGATAAATACTAAATTATATTATAATTTCTCCTTTGCTTTCAGTGACAACGTTGTCTATGTTGAAAAAACACAATGAGTTTTTTTTTTTAATAGGAAGCAAAAAGCAGAGGATTTCCTGCAATGCTGCAAAGTGCTGTGAGCTGGCGAGTCTAATGCAGGGATGCTTATGATAAAGCACTGCAGAACACAGTTGATTAGAGCATTGAATTAACTATGCTCTCATGTGTTCTCTCTCTCTCATCATCTTGTTCGTTCAGCCTTCTATTTCACCCTTTCAATGTGCACATTATTGTTTTCTTGTCCAGAAGGGGTTTTGGGTTTGGGTTTTTTTTTTGAGAATTCAGCACAAATGCCAGCTCTTGGCTTTCATCAGAAAACAAGCTCCGGCGTTCTGCTCCAGTGAGTCTCAACAAATCCTGCGCATGGTGTCTTCTTTGGGTCAGGCTCCAACACTCTATGAAGATTAGATTAGATGAATGTGGAATAATACAGAGTAGCTGTAAAAAACCTATGATCTTTAGTGTTTATTTGCCTGTGAAATGCTATCACTGCTACAACAGTAGCAATCAGACCTAGGACTTCTCTTTCTAAAGGCACAGTTGAATTTAAAGACCCAACACAGTCAGGTCAAAGGGTATGAAGTGAAATCAAAGTGAAGAGTAAGACTGTGTCTGCAGGCCTGTAATGGGAAGTAGGAGCATATCCAAGCTTGTGCTGAAGCTCCTCACCCCATCCATGCTGTTTCCCATCCAGTCTTTAGCCATAGGACGCATGAGGATCAGGTAGCACTGCCTCAAGACCAAATGGAAAAGATCACATTTACATTCATGTCAGTGTCCTGAAGTCTCGGTGTTAGGATAAGTCAGATACTTCTTCTGGTTAGGAGGCTTTTCTGAAGGCTCAGGTGTCCACACACATGTCAAAGTCTGAAGCTGAGCTCCCTCAGTGCAAACTGCTCACTATGCATGTGACAGAAAGGGTAGGTCTCCGGCTAAAATATTTGAATGAGCCTTCACTATCTGCACTAATGCATACAGTGCTATTGATGCAAATGCTTTAACAAACTTAAATCTCTGTGGAATTGTGATTTACTCTGGTGAATTGCAAGCTATGCGTGAAAATGCTAAGAGTTTTCTGACTATGAGGCTAGTTCTGCCCTTGGATATACTACATTATTTTCGTACCAAAGTAAGACAAGAAAGTAAATGCTTCTTGGAAGTATATAATATCAAGCTGAAGAATAACGTACATAGTGACTATACACTTCCAGCCATGTACTTGCATTCATTTTGAGGTAAGGCAGAATGAGTCTTTTATTTTCTAATATTAAGGTGTTATTTGCTGTCATAAGAGGGCTACGTGTCTTCTGAGGGTGTTTCTGATCTTATAGTCAGCTAGACCTACAGTAACAGTATGACTCCTATTCTTGTGGATGCTTATACCAGGAACATACTTCTGTACCTCATATCCAGACACCACTAATGTCTAACCTGAAGTTGCGACTGGCAAATAGAAGCAAACCTTTCACCTTTTAGCTATTTTTTATTTCAAAACTCTATTGACTAATACTGCAAAGGAAACTTCTATTAGAGGTTTGTTTCATTTATGTTAGAGTTCCTTCTGCAGCCTCTAGCATGAATTGGGGGCTTTTGCAATCAGGACTGTCTACAGTCACAGAATCATAGAATTATAGAATGGTCTGGGTTGGAAGGGACCTTAGAGATGATCTAGTTCCATCCCCCCTGCCATGGGCAGGGACACCCTCCACTAGACCAGGTTGCTCAAAGCCTCATCCAGCCTGGCCTTGAACACCTCCAGGGATGGGACATCCACAATTTCTCTGGGCAACCTGTTCCAGTGCCTCACCATCCTCACAGTAAAAAATGTCTTCCTAATATCTAATCTAAATCTACTTGCACTCTTGCAGATCTTCACTGATTCTACTGGGCATTGTGTGACTCTGAGGGTCCATTTGCATGAACTGCTGGTAGAAATAACGTATCTTTTAAAAACTTTAAAATTTACTTTTTTTTTTTTTTTGTCCTGTATCTGAAGACAGGATGTTCTGCTGGCCATATGTAAAAGCTCACTAATAAAGTGCTTGTTACTAGCTAGCAAAAATCTATTTTAATGAGCCTTTAAAATATAAACAAGATGTTTTTCCTTAGTTGTCAAATTCTGTTGGCCCTGTATGATATCCTACTAGGCAGACCACGGGTGATGACTTAAATGAGGATGGTTCTCTGAGCCTCCTTATGGGCATGATTCATATCTGCAGCGCAGTGTCTTTGCAGTTGCCATACCAATGTATATGACTGAAAAATCCCAATCTCTGCACATGACTTTTGACCACAGAGGTCTTCCTCCTCCAGCCCCTGCATAGCCAGGACTGCTCCCATCCACCTCCTGCAGTGTGCTGGGTTGGGGTAGCCTGGTGTGGGCTGTCCTGACAGAGACTCCACAACACTGTCATGAGGCTCCATCAGAAGGATTCAAGCTTCCATGACAGTCAACATCCTCAGGCATAACTAAAAATTGCAGTGGTGTATGAAAGAGTGGAGTTAATAACCTCCTATTGTTTAAGACTTTTATTCCAGATATTCCTAACACACACATAATAAAATTGAATTTCCAATATCAATAGCATTCTAGAAAAGCATCTGATGCGCACTTTTGGAGGAGAAAACAAAAAATCTTCCAGGAAGTCACTATCAAGCAGGAACGAGATGAAAACTCTTTTCTTGGGTTTACTGTTTGGTAAATTCAGCATTCATTGTTTGAGAAACATCAGTCTCTTTCTGCTTTATCAATATTTAACTATTGATACTTAATATATTAGGAATATTGTTTTCTCAAATCAAACTGCCTCCACCAGTAAAAAAGTGTACATACACAGAAATGTAACAAACACAGTAATCTAAACCATATCTCTTTTTAAAAACTGCAAGTGTTTAATGGTCCCAATTAAAAAGCAACTTTCTGTAGCAAGCAGATGATGAAAAGACTGAACAGAGCTCCTAAGCTTTTAACGACAATGAAAATAAAAGAAATAATAAAATAGGAACATGTTCTCTACAACACTTCAACCACTGTTACTTAGGACATAGTTTATTTGGGAGAATGCTAATACTAATTCTTTTACTTTTTACTATTGTAGAAGCATATAAACAACTCCTGAATAAAAACCTATTTGTATATGTGAAAATACCATGAGAAGATAATGACAAACCCAGCAGCCTTACAGCAACAGTGTCCAGAGTTCCTGACATTTCATAGGTGAAAGAAAGAACAACATAGAACTTATACCTGTGAAATATTTGAATAAATCTCTTGTGATGGATATTTTATGAAAATAGAAATGAGATTCTATTTCTCTTGCATAGTTTGAAGGAGACAACTTGTCTTCCTTCCAAAATACCATGCTTCAATAAAATGAATATAAGACAAGGCCACAAATACATGCTTATGAAAAACAAGTACGCATTTTCTGCAGTGAAATTATGCATCTTGGTAAGCTCATATTGAATGTGATGTAAATGAACTGGCAGAAATTCCACAAAGAATTCTGTCTTTTACTAAACTGATTGAGGTTATGGTTGTGGGATTTTCTGTTGATGCTGCTAAAATTATTTTTTTTCCTTATGTTGCTTATAAGGCAAAATCATTTTGTAATTATCTGATAAAATTATTCTGACACTGCTGAAGTCTTGCCTTACATAACAAAATCAATAGCTTGAAGTATTATAAATGATCTGGTAACTACCCTGAAGAGTTGTATTCTATTACTTCTCATTTTCCCCCAGGAAAGTAATGAGTTCCCAAGCCCATATTTACAGTTCAGTCTTTTATTTCCATACTCCCTCTGAGATAGGTCTGAAAAAGGCTTAACTTATTAGTTCACTTGGCTTGTCAAGAAGTGCAGTTAGGGCAAAATGTGCACCTACAGTTAAAATACTTTATTTCATCTCATTATTCTTAGAGATGAATTTGCTTGGAGTCGCTGCATAAGTACAAAGCTTGACTATCTCCCATGTGTGAATAAGATTCACCTATGCGGTTGCCTCTGCTAGGCTAGGACTTATTTGAAACTGACAATTTATCACAAAGAAGACAAAGGCAAAGAAGGAACCCAGGAGTTGGGTGATTTGACAGCATGATTATAGTTAAAGCACAACCTCAAGAGGCTGGGTATTTGGATTCAAACCCAATAATTCTACATGTATCTATAGTTTATTGCCTATCAAGATTGAGGCAAGATTGAATAAATCTTGTTTTCTTAATGAAAAAAGAACATCCTGACACAGTGAACAGCACAAAAGTGACTAATCCATCTCTATCTTCCCCAGCGAATATTATTCATTATGCCTTTTGCTCTTCTAGAATATTTTTTTCTTAGTCTGAAACAATAATTGCATATGTAACTACTAGCATGAGATACATATAGGAAAACTGAGCCAATAATTTACAACCTATCAGTGCAATAAATATCCCTTGTCTTTCAGTGAAATGTCACCCACACGAATTTCCCCCCACTTTGCATATTTCTTTAAACTGGTCACCAAACATCTAAGGACAACAGTTCTTGATCAGGACCTGTTTTTTCTGATTAGTTGATTTTGTCTATCTGACTGGCACAAACTCCACCTGTGTAACTGTGCACCTCAGCAGTGTCATAGCTCCCTAAGGTGACTGCAATTTCTTCAAGTGCAATTTTTCCAAGTGCAATTTATCAACAAGTTTTTTTTCAGGGAAACAAGTCAAGTACCCATATTTTCCACAATTTCTGCTGGATTTATTTTATGGATGTGGTGCATGTGAACAGTCCTGCTGGGAAACTAGTTAGCCATAACAAGGTTTTGAGAACCACTGCAAAAGAGTCACAAGAAACAACCTCGAGCAACTTCCTTTGAAAGAGGCCGTTTCTTAACCTGTTTGCTCTAAGCTCCTGCACGCGTTTGGCTCAGGAAAGTCTAGTGGCCCTCGGTGAGGCCACTGGCTCCTGGCACCTGGTGGGGACCCGCGCGGTGCTCGGAGCTGGCTCTAGCAGACAAGGGCAGCCGTTTCTGCCGTGGGGACACTGGCGGGGGCTTCCCTCGGTCCTCCCAGAGCAGAGACCCGATCCAAAGCCCCCGGCCGGCTCCCTGCCCGCCACAGGGACCCGCGCTCCCGCCGCACCACCCCGCGCTGCTGCCTCCCTGGCGCTGACCCGGGTGCTGACTCCGCCGCTGCCGCCGCTGTCCGCGGTTCCGGAGAGGGGCCGGGTCGGGACCGCAGCCGGCGGCGAAGCGCCCAGCGGAGCGTCCAGGGAGCGGAGGAGAGGGAGGTGGGGGGCACGGCTAGCACAGCAAGAAGCATCGATGCGGAGCTCGCCCCGAAGCAGCTTCTCCCTCCCCGTCGCGGACGCAGAAGAGGCTCCAGGCACGGCAACTCGGGAGCACCTGGCTCCCGGCAACCGTGGTTCGCTGAGACTTGTGGGGTGGTCCTTCCCCGCCGCGGTCCCCCGGCCTTCGCCGCTCCTTTTTTCCACGAGAGAAAAGTTTTGTCTGTGGTATCTTTCTCCTCACTTTTGGGACCGGACCTGGCCGAGAAGGGGCGGTGGCAGGGGCCAGGGAAGGGGG
>WKFP01014085.1:300124-320189 GCA_011057875.1 Pterocles orientalis
AGTTCTTCCAGGCTTCGGCACTGTCGCTAGAGCACCGCTGGGGAGGGGGAGGCCGGGCGGGACATCGTCCCTGGTCGCCCCCGCCCGCAGGTGCCTGCTGTCGAGCCCCGAGGCGAGGGAGGCCGGCGGAGCCTCGGTCCGGCGCGGCGGCAGAGCTCTGCCCGACGGCGTGGGGCCGGGGCTCCAATGCGGGAGGCTCCCGAGACGGCAGCTGGAAACAGGGCCCCCCGAGGGGCCGGGCCGGCCCGAGCCCCCGTCGTGTTCCCCTCGGCCCCGGCTCCCACGCCGCCACCTCGCCGCTTGCCCAGCGGAAAGCGGGGCCGAAGCTGCTCGCCCCCCGGTTACATAAGTAACGCACCCCGCACCTCCCGGCGCTGCCGCTGTGGCTGCCGGGGGGCTTGAAGAAGGGCGTTTCTGGGGGGGCTGGGGGGGCTGGAGAAACGCGGCGGCAACGAGGCACAGGCACCAAAACCTCAAGATTCCCCGAGCAGCCAGCACCTCCTCCGCCTCCCTTCGGGTAACCCTCCCTCCTTACCTGGCGGCGGCACGCTGCTCTCACTCCATGCCGGCTCCCCGCGGGACGGGGCAGGGCAGCGCTGCCCGGTTCTGCACCGGATCCGGTTCCCGGCTTCGGTTCCCAGCCGGTGGGTGCGTGCGCGTGTGTGAGCGCCGCTCGCTGTCACACGGCCCCGGGGATGCTCTCGGCCGTCTCCATTCCCCCCACGCCGCTCGCCCACTTCCCGCGCCTCTCCGCCGCCGCGCAGACGGGCACACCGGGGCAGCGGCCACCCGCCACCGCCTGCAGCCGGGCCGTTTCTCGCTGCGAGAGTGGGGAGGGCGGGTGGGGAGCGACCGGACGGCCGCGGCGGCACCGCGCGTGTCTCTGCGTGTCTGTGGATACGAGGGAGGAGGCGCGGCGCGGAGCGCGGCGGGCGGGCGGGAGGGGGAGGTGCGGCCCCGCGGAGGCAGCCGCGGGCGGGCCCAGGGGCTGCGGCCGGCGCCGGGGGGCTGCGCTAGCCCGGCCGGCGCGGCGGCGGAGGGTCGGAGCGCCGGTGCCGGCAGCGCCACCTGCGGGCAGCGCGGGGCGACGGGGGCGGTGCGCTCCTTCCGCGGGGGCGGTGCTGCCCGCTGCCTGCACCGCCCCCCGGCCCTGGAGGGGTGGGCAGGCGGACGCCGCGGGGGGCGAGGCGGGAAGCAGTGTGTAGCGGAGGTGTGACGGCGGGGAGAGGGGAGCCGCCCCCCCGACGGAGAACTCCGTCGCCTCCCGTGGGGGTGGGTGACACGGCGGGCGTGGGAGGGGCCGAGGCCCCGGCTGTCTCCCCCGCGGGAGAGCGGGCGGTGGCTTCGGCAGCCTCTCTCCACGCCGTCTGCCTCGGGAGCGTCCCGCCTTCCTCATGTGCGTCCTCCCCGGCGGGGCGTCCGAAGGAACCACGCGTGTATCCGGGTGGCGGGCACGGGCTTGAGTTTGTGTCCCGAATGACTTCTCTGGTGCAGAAAAAGGGCTGATCTCGCGCTGCAAACAAGCCTCCACCTCCTTTAGGGCGCTTGCTAGTATCTTTAGCTACCCTCCTCGCTGATTTTGTCTAGGGGGAGGCGGTGTCCTTGACAGTGCTTTCCCACTCTACGGTTTGGTTGAAACTGGCCAACAGTTCCTGGGCGTTCCTGGGAAGGAAGGGCGGCTGCCAGACTAACAGGCAGGTGCGCACGTTCAGATACTAACAGACACCTTACTTAAGCGTCATTTTCTTAGAAAACCTAGCTGAAAAGTCGAACTAAGAAGACATTTGCCCGACATCGTCCTGATAATTTTTCTTGTAGGATGCAAGAGACTACTGCACCTTACATTCACCTTTCGTGTCTACATTGTGTTAAATTACCCACTGTCCAAACTAATGCACCTATTCATTGGGAAGCAGAATGCAGTTGTGGCTCTTCGTAAACAATAACAGTCTGCACTTCAACGAGTCTTATCAGTCTCTCTGTATTATTTTTTGTTTTTTCTGAGATCAGCTGCAAGCCCAGCTCCATAGCTCATCTGTGCTCTGTGACCATGGATCACCAGTGATTTTATTTTTTTTTCTCCTTCTGAGACAAAAGTAGTATTTTAAACCAGCACCATTTTAGCTTGTAAAAATTTTATTTGCGTTTCCTTTCTCACCTCACCCTTCCTCTTCACACCTTCCTACATTTCCTAATGTATTTTCTGGGAGTTTTTTTTTTTCTCTCTCTAATCTTGTCTGAGTCCATGCATTTGTGTTGTGGATGTATTATATCATGGTAGTCTAAAAAATGGCTGTGTTCTGGTTTCTTGAGCTTTTTCCATAAAAGGGAACTTCACTGAAAAGAGCAATATGAGGGCTCTTCTTCCTTGGAGATTTGCACAGCTATTCATTTCTTCTTGCAAACTACTCTTCGTTAAATCTCATCCCTTGTTCTAGAAGCGTAACTACTGGAACACTATCTGTCCTTCAAGCTGAAGTTGCTTTTCAAGAGCCTGCTCCATTTGTTACTAATTTTTCAAGCTTTCATTTGCCAACACAGCAGGAAAAGTGGGCATATTCAATTGGAGGAAGGGTTTCTGTGGAACAAGGATATTCCTGACACAACATAATGTGTGATAGGACCTTTTATCTCTATTAATTGTTAAATATTTCAGGAGGAGCAGCATATGGGTGGTTACATTGAGCTTGGAACCATAATAGCATCATTAAATTGCACAAACCCTTGTGCTTTCTAAATGGCACTTTTTCTCTTGGGGCACACAAACTAAAATGGCTCTTGAACAGGTGCACAAATAATTATTTTATACTTTGCCTGCTGTCCCCCCTCAATCTATTTGTCTCAGTTGCAGTTTTCTCTAAGCCAGCTCCATGAATTTCACTGCAGAACCTCCCAAAGTCACATTAATACTGACGCTGGCACACACAGAAAAGTAGCTTGCTACTTTCTTAAGGTCCCAGGCAAATTCCTGACTGGTGCATTGCTGAGATTTCTTTTCCCTTTGCATTTCATTTGAAGGCCAAAGTGGTACTTGAACTGTCAGTCTCTAAATCCGTATTGTTTGTTCAGGGTGATTTCAGTTAATGGGCTTTGACTCAGAGATCCCTCCTGCCTCCCTTTGGATGGATAGTCCAAGAAACAACTTGACTTCACCAGACTTGTGCTTTGCCTGGGGGAACAGTTTATGTCAGGAACTGAAGTTTATATCTGCTTGAGGTTTTTGGAATTTGTTTTGCAGAGTGCATTTTTTAAACAACAGGAGAAGTAGAGGCATGGGTTGATAAGGACAGGAGGTGGAAGGGATTGGTGCCTCCTACTTTAGATACCTAACCTTAGGGATTTACATTAACAGTCTGCTCTACTTAGGCTGTTGAAGAAAGAGAGGAGCTTGCAGAGGGCTACTTAGTGTACCTGAAATAAACATCAGTTCTGAATTGCCCTCTGGAGGGTTTTTTCTCCCTCACCTTCTGTTAAATGTATGGGGGTTGTGTAGAAGTTGTGGAAAGACAATATGGAGACTAGGTGCCTAATCTGGGATCTGATGCGTGATTATCCCCTCCAGTTTTCATTTTGCCAATGTAACATGGCATTTACACATGGAGAAATCACTTGCCAGAACCTCCCTAGGAGTGATTTTGATGTACTCTTGCCAACAGGAGAAACTTGGATTTCAGTGAAGCTACAGATCCCAGTACAAAATGTGAATGCATGTGTTATTCCCATTATCCTGTGAACTCTTGACAATAGCTTCACGTTAGCATTATTTAATTCACACCTTTAAGTGTATGCAATGCTATCATCTTGCTATCTGCACTGTAGTTTACGATACACTGAATCACGTATGGCAATCCTCTGTGCATTGGTTTTCCTTGCAGTGTGAGTTCTGCAAATGCAATCCTATGCACAACAAACAGCATGGCATGTTTGAAGTCCGATGAAATTGAGCCAGAGTTATCACTTCTTCCCTTCAGGTTCTAAAATACTTACTCTTCTTGGTATATGCCCCTCCTTTCCTCTGGCAGGGGTGAGTAGATGAATCAAAACTGTCTCTGAAGAAGAATTTTGGCCAGAGAATAGTGTTTCATGCACAAACTCTGAGTTCAACTATTTCAGTTAGTGGTTTTTAATCTGTCTCATTAAAGGATTGCTCTTTAGCTGTAAGACAGAGTTTGTCCAATGTTCTTCTCAAAATTACAGCACTTACCTGTAGATATCAAAATCATTCCTGAATACATAAAAATAATCTGTTTCTGTGTCCAAGATGTACACCTCCACAGTCACACGGCTAGCTGATCCTGACCCATGGCTCTTAGACACTCTCACAAACCAAAAGCATATGAAGATCAGGCCTGAGGGGTGTCTGGTGTATGAAGGGAACAAATAATCTGGCAGCTTTGGAGAAGCCTCCTTGAGTAGAGCTTCTTTTGCTCCTCCTCTCGCTGTTACACTTTTTCTCACTGGCCTAGAAAGTGTAAGTCTAGATATTGCTTCAGACCATATGGCGACATTGAGAGCGTTTTTTTGCACAACAATAAGAAAAGCTATGGTTAGAAATGACTGCCTAAAGATCAGCTAAAACAGTTTTGGTTCACACAAGCTGATAATATTGACAAAGGGTCAAAATTTGGTAATCTAACAGTAAATTTAAATCCTCAGTAGGTTTTGCGGCTTGTTGGAGTTGGGGAAATTTTGCAGAGCAAGCCCTTGGAAACTGAAGGGGAGCTAAGGAGAGACTAGTGGGTGGAAGCTGTCTGATTTTGTTTTCTGGCAGGAAGAATAGCAGAGGGAATTCTCTTTCCCAGCCTACCACCCCCATTTTTTCCTTATTTACACATCAATGCATGTTTTTTTGGTGCCTAACATTTCCATGATGCGATCTGGTAAACCTAGCACAGCTGTTTTAAAAACCTGTCTGATATTTAAGATAGCTTTACTGTGCAAAAGCTCCTATTTAAGTTGCTAGCCTTCCCATTTCTAGATGTCAAGATAGGGAATGGCTATAAATATGGAGTCAGGTGTGACAGTTGCCCAGATTTATTACAGAGACGTTTACAGTAACCTTCTCTCCTTTGCCCTTTATCTATCTTTTGTATACTGCAGGGTAAAGTCTGTCTTTCCTGATACTTTTGGATAGTACCTAACACAACAAAGCAACTTTCCTGTCTGTGAGCAAGTGCTTTTGTAACCGGGGAACAAAACAAAACAAATAAGCCAAGCTAAAGCTATTGATCTTCATGGGGTATTATAAAAGCTGCTTATGTAAAGCTGTTTTGCAACGATCAGAGAGACGCAATGGCAAGCTTGGAATTTTGCTGCATGCAGGAGCAATATCTCCCCGTGTTTCCCACAGTATCCCATTTGACGTGCAAACTGTCTTCCCTGATAATGTAGCTTCGTGCTTGGACAACAAGTATCTTTCTGAGTATTTTACTTTCTTTCTAAACTGCAGGGCACATACCAATCATATGAAACTTTTTTTTCACCACAAGCAAATTTAATTAATCAAGGATTGTTTATTTTTAATATCATTCTTCTCCTTCTGTGAATAATTATTTCAACTCTTTAAATTTCAAGTGACCCCTTTCAGCTCTCTTGTTTGTCTGGGATTTCTTAGTCAATTATAATTTTAATTTTCAGCAGGTAAGTTTTTGTTATGGAGTTCAGGTTAAATACTGCATTTGAGGTCTTCTTTATATATACTATAGAGCAATCCATCACTGCTTCTCTGTCACTGCATCTAGTCTTCCCTTTCTGTTTCCTCTGCCTCCCATTTCTACTTCAGCCTCCCATTTCCTGAAATTTAGTTCATAAAAACTTCTCAGTTCTGTTATGCTCTTCTGGCTTAGGACTAGAGATCTAGAAACAACATGTAGGGTCATTGGATACTGTCTGCATTATGCCATACAATTCCTTCATTCCTTCCTTCCAGTGATTTCAGTTTACTGTAAAACCAATCTTTTTTTTTCTTTTTTTTTTTTTTTTTAATTCCTGCTGCAACTTCTAAAGCATTGCTCACTCCTCTGATGGTTAGAAATTCACTTTCACATTGTACTTTAAAATTTTGCTTATCTAGTTGAAATATTTTTGTTCAGGTAGTGAATTTTCCACTACTTTAAAACCATACTTACCTCCTTTTCTCCCTTCACTTGATCTAATATATTTATAGGGAATAACTTAATCCCCCCTTAGTCTTTATTTTAGATCGAACTAGACAAATTCTTGCTATTTTTCCCTTGTACCATGAGCTCTCCATTCTCCTTATCAGACTCTTGGTCCTCCTCTGTACAATATCAGTTTAAATTCATCTTACTGGTGCAGGAGGAACCTGAATTGTGACAGTATTACTGCAAAGGGCTCATCAGTGTGATGTACAACAGAAACAATATTCCCCTTTCCCTTCAGGAAATGTCCTAGCTGATGTGATGTAGGATCACATTTACTTCTTTACAGTTATGTTGCACTCGTGGCTCTGTTTTGCTCTGACTGAGGAGGATACAGTCAATTCCTTCTCTTTCCTTGTCATTCCAATCGTGTTTGTAACTGAGCGCAAGAATTTCTGTTTAATTAATGACTCTGCACTTTGTACTATTAAATCTCATCCCATACCTGTTACTTTAGTCTTGTTTTCAAGGTCAGGAAAATCACTGTGATATTCCCAGTCTTCCTGTTTTACAGACAGTAGTGCCTTGATTTGTGTAATCGGCACATTTCACCAGTCCTTTTCTACTCTGAAATATAAAATAGTTTTGGCTGTGTGCCCCCTCCTCTTCTTACTGAATTGCTGACTTGCCCAAATAGGAGAATGGAAATAACTGACTTCAAAAGTCAAAAGCTAAAAACAAGTGAGTCTTGTTATTCAAAGTCTAAAGTATTGAAAATGATGTGGCTCCTTCCTCCTGAAAAATTGGTGTGATTTTGTGGTACTGGGCTCTGATTCTGCAGTCATTTCATGTCAAGTCTGATTCATTTTGTCCACAATACACTCTTCTGCTATAGACCTCTCCATAGGTGCAATAATTCAGTCCTCTGGAGTCAAACAGCAAATTGGTGTTAGAGGGGAATAGGTTGCATATTGCGGGAAAAGGTGGCTGAAGGTAAAGGAGGGTCTTTGTGGGTTAGAAACAAGGCTCAGCGCCTTGCCATTGTGACTGGAAAGCTAGTTTGTTGCTTGGGGTTAATCCTGCCAATGTTATGAAGGGTATTGAAACTGAAAGGGCGAAAAGGCTTAGCGAATATGATCAGTTATTAAAGCAAAGAGGAAAACTCATTTTCCCAAAGTGATTATTATAAACTACCCAATAAAATAAACAAAGAAGCAGTTGAAAAACTAGTACTGACAAACATCAGATAATAAAATTAATTATAAACAGCAGCCAAAATGCAGCAAGTACAAACTAATCAAAATACTTAATTAGGCTTTGCAGTAGCTACTTTTCTCCTTACCATTATTTATTACAATTTTATCTGGGGGTTGGTATCTTTGGTAAGGCTCCAAAGTGTATAATAACTAGTTTAAAAGCTTTGTGCTCCTACAAAATAATAATATTTTGAAACATGGTACATTTCAGGCTGACTCAGCACAGTAAGCAAGGAGCCCCTTGCCCTAAATGAAGAGATCTGAAAGCTGATATTGCCTCTATCTGTTCTATACCTCTTGTGGTGTTAAAGGGCCTTGAGGTACTTACCTATGTGTTAATTCTTGGCCATACAGCTGCCATTTGTGTCATTGCAGGTGTCTTCTTCAAAGACCACGGGTCAACTAACAAAGCTAGTAGCAATTTAGCAAAAAGGCCCAATAAATTATTGTAATGAATATATTGTGGTCATTTGAGGTAAAGCAAAAAAAAAAAAAGAAGAAAAGAAAAAAAGAAAGAAAATCTTATTTCTTTAGCTGTAAGCAATTAAGAAACAGCTGCCTACTTTTTTGGCTCCTGCCCTAGTTTCAAGGTAGAACATGGTGATGAGTTAAACTACCACAGTCTGATCATATCAATCACAAATAGATAGCCTGAGATCAAATGACATCCACAGAGGACAAATCTGCTAAGGGGCTTTTAAGGAAGATGGATTCCATCCACCCATCATTTACAGACAATTCCCAAGGAGGCTGAACTCTGTAGTCAAAATGGGCACATCCCCCTTTGGAGGGGGTCCTTATATAAGCACAGGCACCAAGCCTGGTGAAATGGGCAGAAGTGCTAGTGTTGCCTAGCACAGGAACTGGCAATTTGGTGATTGTGCCTTCTGAAGTCCAGCTAAAAGAACTGGTCCCGATCATATTCTGCTGAAAAACTGGAGGTGAAATGGTTCTCATAGTAACACGCCAGACTGTGAGTCCTTCCTTCTTTCAGCTCTTTTGTATGGTACAAAATGGTATTGAAAGTTTTGGATGTGCTCCTGGGGTTTCTTGCCTGGCACATCTGAGGGATTTGCTCTAAACCTGTCCCACAAGGACACACTCTCCTGCGCACATCTCTTTATGGTCTGGGATAGGAAGGCATGTAGGAGCAGGTTTGACATGTCCCTTGTAGGTAAGATTTGGATTAGTGGTGAAGCTCATGGAGTTCAGTGCTGTGACTGTCATAACCTAACAAAACAATATCTATGCTCTAAGAGGCCTCTAAAACCTCTGAGACAGCACAGAATCGGGCAGGTGTTAAGGTGCTAGATCTTCTCCTCTCTTGCTCACTGGACTTACAACATCCAATAGTGAAATCTAGAGGGCCAAGGCTTCAAGAAAACACTTGGTGGCAGACCAAGGATAGAGTGAAACTGTTTAGTTTTTCTGTTGCCTATCTAGTATTTCTACTGCATGGTCTAGGGTTTTCTTGGTCAATAAAAGGAAGGTGGCAATTTTGTTGACAAATTAAAGGTGTTCCTAAATAAAATGTGCTTTCAAATAGTGTTCAAAGAACTCAGGAGCAGATATTGTAAACTCTGTGCTGTATCAGCACTTATATCTACAAAAGGTAGATACAGCTAAAGCTGTTATTCCTCTTATGTTGAGTAAAATATTTTATATACTTGCTTTGCATTGGTATCTTTGGCCATTTGGGCTAATGTTAATCTAAAATTTAGGCCTACAATGAAACAGGCTTTTTCTGTGAATAGTGAAGATGGAGAACCATTCTGTTCCTCATGTCCTAGACATATCCTAGTGTGGTGGAAGGTATTTTGGGCTTTTAAAATATTTTTTTCCCAGCAGTGTTGTGTTGGTCTAAGGGGAGTGAGGGAGGAGGAACCCTTTAAAGGAGGGGAGATTGCCCCTTCCCAAGGGAAGGTGCGGAGCCTTCTCAGAGGAGCAGATACTGGAAACCAATGAGTAGGGAAAGTAGAAGCAAGGAGAAATACCCATCATGATTCTCTAGGCTGGCTGTTCCAGGAGAGCTTGAGAAACTGCTGGGAGGATAAGGAAGGACACGTGCCATGGGGATGAGAGATAGCAGGAAGAGTGGTGCAGGACCAGTGGGATAAACCAGTGTCTGCCACGGCTCTCTGGGTTGGGTGAGGCCTGCCATTGAAACAAGGAGAGGAGCAGGGAGTAAAAGTAGTGACTAAATCCTTTCCATTTCTGTTCTGTCCTCCCTTGCCATGTAACAGCTTTCTTCATCTAAAAGTCCATCACCCTAGTTCATATTCAACTGCATCCTTGCCTTTTGAAGTTTAAAAACAACTCAACCTTTTTGTGGAGTTTGACATGAGGAAAAGGTACAGGCACATAAGCCTCAGCAACCTGGCCAGCTCAGGATCTGGTTGCAGTAACAAGGCGAACTATCCCCTGATGATACTGGGGGGGTCTCCAGGGGCTTTTACGACTGGTGTATATTAGATACATACACCAGAACAACTGGAATTAGCTGAAATGAATCCTGTCCTGGAATACAGTGAACTGTGAAGATGGAAAGACAACTGGGTGGCATGGCTTCTTGAGAAGCAGGAGAAGGGCTAAAGGAGGAAAACTTAGAAAAAAGGCCTCGTTTCCGTTCAGTCAGAAGGAGGTCACCAGGGAGTTGTGTGGGAGCAGAAGTGTGGCAGTGTGAGAAAAACTGAGAAAAGTTAATGCAGGGGTGGCATGCAGCTAGGAGAAATCTTAAAGCAAATCAGAGGAGGCCTCTGGTCAGGAGAAGAAAAAATTATTGCAGGAGATGTCTTTTCTAAAGCAATGTTTTATCTGTAAATGACAAAGGGAAATGCGAAGGTCTAAATTCAGAGCTTGTATTAACAAAAAGCTATCAGTTCTTTTTAAATTTTTCGTGACCATAAACAATTTAATGTGAAACTTAGCAGATGTTAAGAAAAACAGTATTTTGGTTACCTGGAGTACATTTCCAATGGAGTTACTTGTTACATTTCCACTATGCCAAAGGATCTGTAGTCATTAGCATCACCGGAGGAACTGACTTTGCCAGAAAATGCTTAGGGGAAAAAACCAGACAGCTGAATTTCATAAAATTCACAGATCTAGTTCCATGAAGATGTCAGAATAAGCAAATGGATGAGTAAGGAATAATTATAGCACAAAATGTACTTTTTTTTTTTTCCTTTAAAAACAACAAAACACTACATACATCTTGCTTCTGGGAAAGTCAGAAATTACAAATATAAAATAAAAAATACTGCATTAGAAATAGTGCGTTCACAGCCAGTTTGCTTTTGTATGGTTTCTACAGTCTAAACTTACTAGCCAATATTTTGAGATTTATTTCCAACTGAGAAGGCCACTTAAAACTCAGTAACTAATGTGATTTAATAAAACACAGAATAATGCACTCCTACTTTCATTTTCCCAAATGAATATTAATCTCAGAAAACAACAAAAAAGCATGCAATCACTCAAGCGTGCTATCTTACAAATAAATTACATCTAAACCAAAACACATACTGGGTTTAGGAGATTCTTATTTGGCTTGAACAGGCACTTTCAGAGGAAACAAGAATCTTAGGAACATTTCCATAAGCTTTGATGGTACTGTGGGCAGCCTTTGCCACAGTCTCTGCATGTCAGTTAATAAGTAATTCTGATTTTCTGGGAAAATGCAAACCCCACATATGTACACACACAAATATATAGACTGATATCCTGGCTTTATTAGTGTCAATAGTAATTTCTCCATTGCTTTCCACAGGGTTAAGATTTCACCCAGGAGGTTTATAGCCTCCAGTACTTTCCACTCTTAAGTGGTGATAAGGGCTTATAATTTAATTTCTGTCAAAGTAATAACGTCTGAGATACAGAAAAGCCACTCTCCTTCCCCTAGCACACTTTTTTATTACACAACAGGATCATAAATAGAAGCCTAAATAACGCCAGATCCAAAAGCTCTCCAAGCCTGAGAGGTCTATGCACATCTCCTGAAGTGTGTGCAGCCTGTGCCGTTGAGGCTGATTATGCTACGGCAGCATCCTGGAGGTGTACCGCCGGTGTGTGAAGAGTGGCGGGCAGGCAGCCAGACAAGCAGCCGGCCACCCACACATGGCTGCAGCATGCCTGCCGTACGACGTATGCTTTCAGCAATCCGCTTGGATGCTTTTAACTTTTAGCTTTCCACTTCGCCTTTAATTCATTGACTTTCTGCGGACAGCAAAAGATTTCTGGGCGAGAGCGGGCTGGGTGATTTTAGGTACAAAGAAATCCCCTGCCTTGAGTGTTTCTGGTGGAAATGGCTGGGTTAGTGGGGCCAGACCTACAAATGCATGTGGAGTAAGAAATCACCTGGGTGGGGGCACAGTCACAGGTTGGCTGACAGGCAGCAGGGATCGGATAAGGGATGGATCCCTGCTGCTTTATCTAGGCCAGCCACAGAGCTGGCCTGGTTCTGTAAACAAATCAATGTTATAAGAAAACAAAAATGCAGGCGGGGGGGCTGACAAAACATCTTATAATGGAGAAGATATGGCATTCTTGATGAGTCTTCTCATTTTTGTTCTGGTATGAACTGAGTTAAAACAAACAAACAAACAGTGGGTATGGAAATATTGCAGCATTAGTAGTAGGCAGTGTGAAACTGCCCTCTTACTGTAAAATGTAAACAGTAGGCATCCAAGTTTCCCAGTTCTATTTTGTATTGCACAGCAAGGAGAAGGCTGTGTTGGTTTTTTTTAATCAAATCCTTCCCCAGGACTTAATGTGAGGTAATACATAATATATAATGTTAGCAAGGGAAAAAATAGCTGAAGGGAGTAAGAAATGAGCTGGAAATATTTTTACTTTTTACTCACTGGTTCAAATCCAGTCCATGTTGGTAGCAATCAAAAGTTGCCACCATCTGTTGTTTGGCGGCCTTTGTGGGTGAGCTGTCTTGCTGTGGTCCCGTGGACAGGTGTTTCCGTAATGACACCATTGCTATGCTTGGCAGTCACTGGTAACCTTGCTGGTAGCCTCTGCAGAGAAGCCAAAGACTGCAATGAACTTAGACACAGAAATATCTTCTCGTTCCCCCATGCCATGCCTAATTAGATTTGTGAAGTCACGTGTGGGCTGTTTTCAGTGGTATGTCACCTGTGGAGAGGCTACTGTTGTACATAGCTTGGTCAGCCTGGGTCTGCTGCAGACTTCTGTTCCCCTGCCCAGCAAGAAGCACCACAGAAGGGATTTTGTCTCTGGGTATCCATGAGCCTATTCCCTTGGCAATCACTCATGTAAAACTCTGGGCAGGACTCCTTAGGTGGCACCCAGAGGCTGCCGGGGTTGCTGGTTATTTTTTCTTTGGTATCCTCTTCTCACCGTTTTTGCTCCCTAACTTCACTAGTGCCCCTGCCTCTGTTGACCATTCTCTGTAGTGCTAATTCACATATTCTCCTGGGTTCATTCTGCTTCCCAGCATCCGTACTCTTCAGTGGGAAGTCTCTAAGAATGTCTTATAAAGAAGAAATAGGATATTTATAAGTATGCTATCCTTTGGTAGCCCTGCCAAAATGGTGACAAGTGGCCTGAAGCAGTCAAGGCTTCTCTAGCACTCTGCAGTTTAAGCTGCCAGTAATTTGGTGGATTCTGCCTGATGTGCCAGAGTCTAAATTACTTTCTGTCTACTGCAGCTCAAGCACTGAAGATCAAATAATTCATTTTCAAACAAAGAAGGAACTACCACTTGTGTGCTTTCTGCACTCCCCTCTGTCCATCAAAATGTTTAAAAAATTTAGCATGAAGTGAAATACACTACCTTGAGCTTATCTATGAGGATTTCTGGGTGAAAAGCAGAAGTACGACTTCTGTAATATGAGAGTATGAGTGCCCTTTCACTAAAAATGCTCTTTAATCCACTCTGCTTTTTCAAAGGAATGACATCTCCCTCTTGCTCTGTGGGATCAAATGGCCAGTTGGTGCTAATAGAAAGAGTTTCATTGACTTAAGAAGTTTGGACCAGATCCTTTGAGAGTACTGATGTTTTTGAGAGGGAATTTTGTGCTCTTTTGCCTTAACAGCACATCTCGTGTCTTTGACTATCTTGCTTTACTCATTCATAACATTTTTTGAGATATTTGTTCTGTGTAAAAACTTTGTTTGAAAAGAGGAATATTTGTACCTTGTAGATGTCAACAGTTTAGATGTCTTCTGTCACCACCATTCTGTGGGTAGGCTAGTAGACTGCAATACTTCCGCTCTGGTGCACCACAGCCTTTTACTGAGCCCTTGTTGTGCATCCTAGGTGTGTGGCACTGTTTGGGAGGTTTCAGTAGCCCAGCTCACAGTCCAGAATAGGGGCACAGGAATATTGCAATGACTGGATTTTCATAATTACATTTTCAAGTGGTTTTACTTTCCTGGAAAATGAAAAAAATCTGTGGTAGCCAGCTTTTGACAAAAGCAGGTTATTTTCTCTTTGCAGCAGATAATTTTAATGAAGTTTTGCTTAGCCAAACCCCAAATTTCCTGCTGAAAGCCAGTATTGATTGAAATACGTTCAAATAGCCTTAGTTTACTTCCAGCTGACTAGGAAACTTATCTTGGTCTGTGGACAGGTCAGCTGTACAGTTAGAGATGACTTTTAATTGGGCCTAATGACTTTGTAAAAGGTTCTGTGGTTGTGTAGGAAATCTTTCTGATTAGAGGTGGCTCTGCAGTCCTGACTCTGTGGGGAGACAGGTGTAAATTGGCTAGATTATAAATTCCCAGTCCTGACCTCAGTGATCCACTGACTGAAGTTTAATGTCTGATACTAATTAGGGAATGTTTGGATACAATTGCATGGCATGCTCTGTGGTGTCATTTGTATGACACAAGACGACTTTATTTGCACTTGGAAAGAAAAAAGACTGATTGTCAGTTTATTTTTCAACCCACATTTATTGATAGAAACATTATCTGGGGGTGAAAAAGTGTATTACCTGTTACAAGAGACCATCTCTTGCCTGGGGAGATCAGAAGTTTGCAGTTCTCACTTTTTTCTGTCTTTTTTTGTCGACTGTCAGAATTTCCCCTCACCCCGTATTTGGTCACCTCTTTTATGGCTTATATTGATTCATTTTACTGGTTGGCTATATTTAACTTTCTTTGAAAAAGTGTTTCTTCAGTGGTGTTGAGATGAGTTAAATACTAGGGATTTATGACCTTGCTCATTTTCTTATCTGTTTCTTGCAAGATTTATGTAACATTTTATCATCTCTGAAGTGCTCTCTTGCTTCTTGATGGGGGAAGCATCTCAGGCCACTTGGCTGTCCATAGGGTTTTTTTTCTCCTCTCTAACCTAACAGTCATGATGCACTCTGCAGTAAAATAGGTTCAGAAGTTCACCTGTACTTTATGTCTCCATTCACAGTAAAGAAAGGAGCTGCTTAATATAGGGATGTCATGACAATATGGTACTATAGTACAATATGGTTTATGTGTGTAAAATAAATAACAAAATGTATTAAATGTTAGTATGCATAAAATTATAACTGCACCATGCACTTGCATACTGATGTATAGATATATAAAATCCCCGCCTGTTTATATAAGTAGTTAGATCTTTGATTCTCAATTAAACTTTGTAGTTCTCCCAACTCTGATTTACTGCTGCTGTAGTTCGCAACATTGTTTTTATTTCAGTGTAAAGACATTTTGTCTCCTACACGGATTTTGGCTTTTGCACGCTGGAAATGCTGACTGTTTTCTCTTTCAGACTTACTGCTGAGACTTGAGGTGTCCAAATAATGTTAAGAACGAAGCACTGACTTGGAAGATGAAGGGAGGAAGGCAGCCTGAACTTGTACACCTTCTGTGCTTGTGACTCCATGTCCACTCTGTGAGTAAATGACAGTAGCTTGCTCACCGCAACCAGCTCCCTATTTTCTCCCAGTTGTACCATTTTCTGGCAACCAGTCATTAAAATCAGCAGTACTCTAATGATGTGCTGGACTGCTGGGGATGTGGAGACAGAAGACCTGCAAATATTTAGGACGTCCTAAGTAATTGCTTCTCAGAGTGTCTGTTCATTTAGAAATTAAACTCTTACACAGAATAGTGAAATACTGCTCCTTGTCAGCAAGACTCTTTCCCTGAAGGCTGGCGGAAGCACCCTCATCCTCCCGTTGTGGCTTTGTGTCTCTATTGTTTATAAATTAGGATACTTTGAGCTGGAAATCCTGGATTCTGTTTCTAGATGTGTCATTTGGTATGTGACCATGGGAAAATTATACCTTTTGCAAAAGAATTGCTCCGTCGGAAGAAAGTCTCTGCACACGGTGCTGCAGACTAAAGTGTGTCTTTATGCTCAGATGGCCGATGGACCCTCTCAGATCCAGCTTTGTCAGGCAGGTAGCCTACGTAGGTTCAAGGTATTGACAAATCCCATCTGTTCTGCCAGCAGGTGATTCTAGCAGCCGTGCAGGAGGGACACCAGCCCTCTTATTTTCCCTGTGTCAGGCTTGTATGTGGCAAAGTTGGGACAGCAGATGGGATATTCTGCAGACGGCTGGGTTAAGCAAAGCACCGTGGAGCTTGCATGCTCTGCAGACAAGGGCATGTTTCAGTGCCTTGCCCCAGCGCTGGGCAGAGCTGGAGTTTGCCTCTCAGCCTTCCTAACTGGTCTGCACTTAACTTGTCCCTGAACACAGTTCTAAGGGCAAGTGGTTCATTTGTGGTTTACCAATTTGGCTTTCAGCTTATCCCTAAAGCCACTTCTAAGTAACCACAGAGATGAAGCCCTGCTACTTTACAGAAATGCATCTTAGTCACTTGTACGAACAACTCCCACTTACAAAACAGGTGGTACAATGAGAACTGCTTATGTGTGTGCCCATAACATAGTGCATATTTCCAATGCATATTTTAAGCAGGATATTTGAAAAAAAACACCCCAAACTTGTAAAACTTTGTGATTTACATCCAGCATTTTCAGGTGCAAAAGGTTAAAGAAAAAACGTTGTTTTCACCTTCACTGGACGTGTTTGCAAACAATCACATATGTTTAAGGGATTTTTGTGCCAGCTGTAGTTATACCAAATGATACAATATTTCATAAGTAAACTGTCACTTATTCAACATGTTTATTTAGAGGTGCTAAGCAAGACACTTTTCCCTGTCTAGCGGAACCGTCATAGAGAGAAAAATGTAAGCAATCTAACCTATGGAATAATTTCAGTTCTCTGGTTTAGTTACAAATAAAGTCCTATGGCCAGGCACCCCAGTTTAGTGACTCCTAATGCTTTTAAAAGGAGACCTGCATGACTATTTCAGGGCAGAACTGTGCCCTCACTATGGCTAATACTGATTAAGCAGCAGCTGGAATGAGTCTCTTGGAGGTCGGGCTTTAGTTCACTCTGTGACTTCTCATCTTCCGACTGTAACTTGGAGAAAACAAGATAAAAATAATGCATTTGTTTTTTCAGAGCTATATGTAAATATAGGTGTATAATGCACAGTGGTATTTGTAGAATATGTTTCTGTCACAGATATCACAGCTGATATGAGTGTTTCAAAGGTGTTTGCGGACTCTATGCCCCATACAATTATATATATCTTTGTAGAACAGGCTGCTTGGTATATGATTTTAAAAATATTTCAAAATAATAGTTTAAAAGAAATAAACTGAATGGTGAATACAAGCAAAATATTAATTCTACTCAGCATTGAGCCTGATATTTTCACAACTTGAATTATGGAATAATTCATGTACAGCCTGCTTTTTCTGTTAATTACTTTTTGCATATAACATGAGAACTAGTCATGAGTCAATTGCTTGCAGGGTTGCAGTTAATATAAATAGAGCTCTAGCAATTGAATTGGTACACACTGCAGCAACTTTTTACCCTTTCCTTCCATCTCTTAAGCCTTGAATTCCTCTTCTCACATGCATAAGGCTTTACAGAAATCTCCAGGTCCCTCTTGCGCTGCAAAACCTCTGTGTTCTGCATTGTGGAAAGATGAAATTCTGCAATAAGAGTTGTCATGTTAGAAAAGAGGTTTTCTCACTGTCACTATTGTAGAAATTCTTGTGAATTACATGCAGTCTAACAAGGCTAGCTCCAGTCTGGATTTAAAGCTGCAATTATAACCGTTGCATGCTATCTGAATGGAGTTCATCTTGAAATGTAATATGTGAGTCAACTGGTGTATTTCCTCATTTGGTGTCAAAACAGTGAAAGAAAGAGCATTTATTCAAAAGCAATTTCTTCCGTGGTATCCACTCTGCTGATAAAAATACTTTTTGGCAATGATGTCCTTTGTAATGCAAAATAATTTTCTGTTTTAATGCCTGCTGAAGTTGCAAGTTGAGTTATTATGTGATTGCTCTGGACAGGATGCTAGAGTAACAAGTTTGTGTACTCTCTCAGCAGGGTTTGGAGCGGTGGATGGAAGAGGTGTAAACACGTGTTTTGTTATGAACATTATTCATAATTAGAATATGTGACAAGAAAAATTAGAGAGAGCACAGATGGAAAGTAAGTGGTTCAATAGTTATATATGACACATATTAAAGATTTTTTCACTTGGGAATTCAGTATTAGGGTCTGATTTAATTTGTGTAATTATCTCAGATACTTCTGAGATCATACATCTTTTGGGTTGGACAGAATTAGAAATACCAGCTGTGATTTTGTGCTCATTTGCACATGCACAACCCACACAATGTTGTTCCTAGTGATAACAGCCTAATCGTGGTTTTATAGATCTATTGGTGAGATGAGTCAAGATGTTTTATGGCTGTCATTTTTCCAGTTTTAACAGCCAAATCCTCCAGTCTTCTGTTGCACTTAAGGAGTTAAGGGAAATGTGGGTCTGCATCCTACCAAAAATCCTAATTCCCATGAACACCCCAGCTTCAATGATTAATGGCTTTTATAGTTAAATTAAATTAATTTAACTGAAGATGATTGTAGGAGTAATAACTGAGGGAGAAAAAGCCATAGACATTGTCCCTAGTATTTTTTTTTCAGAAAAAACGGATCTTTAAGATCAGAAAATAAAATAAAATAGGAAAAACCCTTACCTTTGCTGTCTGTGATGTTATAGGGGGACAAAAGTTGACATTTACTTAAAAAGTAGCATCTCAGCCTTGATTTCTTTCTCTATAAGAGCATTATGTCAGCTACCTTTGGTCCATGAATACCATGCTGAAATTTTAAGGTTTAGAAAGATCACCCACTGTGTGCTTCAAAACTTCTATCAAAGAATTTTGCCTAGGTTTTGAAACTTTGATTAAAGCATATATTCCAAATAGCTGCTTGTGAATGGAAGGCATAATGATATTTTTCATATGTGATTAATCACACTTCTATTAAAAATAAATGGCTTAAATCTGGTGTGAATTTATTTATTCATCATTCAGAAGACCCATTTGCACTAGACTGAAGTTTCCTTTACTATCAACAATCTTCCAGACATTTAGAAACAGTAGCTGGGTCACTGTGCCATATCCTTCTCAATAACTGTCTCATTTGGTCAAATCCACATCTGTTCAAACTGTACAGTGGCTTCTCCAGCCATTGGGTGTATCTATTTTTCCTGTAGCTCTCTCCCATTTTTCATTTATTCTTTACGGAATGTGGACCATAGAGCTGATCATAACAAATCTGTATTACTCTTACCACTGCCATTGCAAAATCATCTTCTTGTTACTTGTCCCTGTGGAAATGCGAACGTCATGTTAACATATTTTTTGTGCTGAGCTCTGTGACACCTGTGACTTGGAGACCGTTGTGCAAACTCTGCCAGTCAGAACTCGAGTGTCTATTTTTGAGGTCTTACAAGTTTTACTAGCTGAACATTACAAGTTTTGCTCCTACAACTTTGCTTTTTCCACTCTTTACCGGCATAATGCTTCAATATCTTCAGTTTAACAACGAGTTCGGATTGCTTTGTGTAACTGATCAGTCCTCAATATTATTTATCATTCATTGTGTCCTCCACAGATTTCATAAATAGTAATTGTATGTCTCCCACTCTCACTACATCAGTGAGAGCTGAGCATGCAGAAAAGTGTAGTCTGTGAAGAGCATGAATTGCAATGATTCATTTGTATGGCGCTGTAACACTCCTTTGTTATTTCCCTCTGCTGATTTTACAGCTTTTGCATTTCAGAGTTTTGTCCTGAAATCAGTAATGGAATGTAGAATGCATTTCATAAGAGAAGGTTGATTTTATTTTAGTCCAAATCCATCATTTCTATATCCACTAAGTTCTACCAGTACACCATCTGGTAAGGAGACAAGAGGGGTGAATTACACATAATGCAATTATGGTCTGAAAACACAGCCGTTTCTGTTATTCGTTAGATTGTATTACTCAAATACTTAGTAAAGATTAGAATATAAACTAATAATACTTTTCAGTATGCCTTTAAAAATATCTCTATAGATTTGTGGTATATATATCTCTCAGGAATGTGATTCAGTATTCACTGAAACCATAAAAGATTGACTAAAACAAAAAGCCTTTTGAGTATAATTAGTGAAACATAGTGTGGCGGGTTGGCCCTTGGCTGGGGACCAAACCACACACACCCACTCACACAGTCCCTGCCCCCACCCAATGATAGGGGAGAGAATTAAAGAGGTAAATGGCAAAGAGGACTCGTGGGTTGAGATAAGGACAATTTAATAACTAAACTACAATAATATTAGAAATAATACTATTTACAAAGAT
>WKFP01014085.1:321791-337700 GCA_011057875.1 Pterocles orientalis
CCCTTCTTTTTTTTTTTTTTTTCTTTTTTGGTCTTTAGGGCACATAAAATATCGAGAGCAAAAATCCAGCCTTTCTGTGCTTCCCTGTCAGAAGTTACCTTGGGGTTCATTTATGTTCGCAGGGGCAGGTTGTTCACTACCTTAGTTTCATCCTTTTTCCCTCTTGATAACTGCAGGTAAACCTGGATGTTAATCTCAGAGAGAGTGGTGACCTGGGTGGTGTGGGGGCCCTTTTCTATGACAATTGAACCAAAACTGCCAACCTTCTTTATAGAATAACTCGAAGAACTAGCATTAACTTAAAATCTCCATTGGTCTGGGAACAATGTTGTACATTGCTGGCACAGCTGCAAAAAATTTTCACATTGATACCCTGGCTCGTTCTGTCCCTTTGCATTTTCATGCATGCATTTTGTCTTCATTTTTTTTCACTCAGTGAGGGGTGATTTTTCACTCAGTTTTTCAGAAAATTACTTTACCTAGCAACAGTAAATAAGTCAGATGATGAACAAAGCTAAAGTTACTGCACAGGTTTCATCATCGCTTCTATGCCTCTTAACAGAGTTTGATGGGCAGAGCTAAGAATATATTTACTTAATGTGAGCTGTAAGTCAATTCAGACATGAATGTTAAGATATTAAGCACAGCCTGATCCCTTATGAGCTGTGGAGTTTTGATAGCTGACTCAGGGTTTAGACTATTTAACATCAGCAAAAGCCTAATATTTACAGTGGAGCTGACACGAAAAGACTCTAGCCAGGGATTTCATCAACCTGGTATTTAAATGTTTGGTACCCACAGGTACCAAGGCCTAAGGCAAGAAAAAGAATTCATTACAGTGTCAGTTTTAGAGCCCATTTCATATTCAGTCACAGGGTGCATAATCATGTATGGAAAAATCAAGAGATTTTGAAAGATATATTTTGGGGTTTGCTACGGGAAGCTATTAAAAGTAACTGCAGTATGCCCTACGGCGTGTGAAAGAACAGAGAAAAAGAAAACACTTTTTTTTTAAAAGGGAGGTCTCCTGACCAAACCGTGACCAACTAGAAGAAAATGTTTGGCACCAAGTGTTTTGGACCTCAGATTTCTCAAGTCTGTGGTTAGAGGCTGACATTTTATAAGTTTGCAGTCCTGTTGTATTTAGACAGCAGTTGCTCAACATGGACTCTAGCAGAGTGAGCAGAGACTAGCTAGCCAGGCACATAAGTTTGCTTGTTTTTTAAAACCTGTAAGGTGCAATATAGTGCCAGAGAAGTCTGAAATCCAGAGAGCTCCAAAGCACTCAAAAGCTTTTTTGTAACACATAGCTCCAAATGATCATGGAAATATGAGAGAAAAAGCAGGAGGACAAGCAGAGACTGATACAGGACAGAAAATTTGTTAAAAGAAGCATCTCAGTGGAGAAGAGGTTGGAGGGTGGAAAAGGGATCATGTTGGAGAGGAAGGGAGCACCTTGGCAGAAGGGAAAGAGGCCAGTGAGCTCTGTTGTGGAAATAAATACTCGTTGCAGGGAGATATCTGAGAGGATTTTGCTCCTTCTGGAAAGGTAACCAGTGAAGGAAGGGTGTGGGAACAGGAAATCTGCAGTCCCTGAGTGTCAGGTAAGGGTCGGAGGAGCCGTGATTTTAGAGCATGGTTTAGATCATGGTGATATACATGAATCCTGGAACTTTTCCAAAGAATTGTGGCCCTTAGAGCTCTGACAGTCATTTCTTTGGTTTTGTAATTGCTTCTTAGAGAGTTCATGCGACTATTTTGTTTAGAAGTCATGTAAGGCCTCAGGGTGGGATTTCCCTTACCTAACTTCAGACAAATCCAATATAGACATCTGCATCTGTGCTATTCACCTGGGACTTTCTGTAGTCAGTGAAGACAGCTGTATATTTCCAGGAAGGCATACTGCTGGTTTAAATCTCTTTGAAATGTCTACCTTAGGATGAGATGAATGATGCTCTAGACCTTTTCTGTCTAAACCCCACCTACACTGTTCACTGCATGCTGTTAAGTACCTCATGCATATTGATAATTGTTATTTGTCATTTCTCCTACTTTCGTGAAGGCATTAAATTAGTAGTCCCAGACATGGGGATTGTTCTTGAGAATTTTTTCTCTATTCTCTCGGGCAGAAGTATTCTCACAGCAGTTTGTACTGTCTTCAAGCTTGTGTAAGACTAAGAGAGTAGGAGGGCATGAGTGAAGGGGATTAAATTAATTAGACTAGCAGACAGAATATGTTAAACATTTGCTCTGGATAACAATAATTTATTCACTTCAAAACTTTAGAGAGCTAAGTCAAAGAATAGTTTTACAGTGCAACCTTCCAGCAGAACTATTTTTTCCCAGAAGGTAAGAATACCTGATTATTTCGAGGCTGCGAAGCAATTGCTTGACCTTGTAATTATATGGGACCTTTTGCTGACAAGGAAAGACTGGCAAAGACAAGATGAGCTGTCAGTAGACAAGTTCATTCACCTCTCCTTGGTTTGGCAACCAGAACTGATGGACCAATGGCGTGTGCTTCAGGTTCAGGTGTTATACCAGCTGCTGCATCTCATGATCTAATAGGCAAGGAAATTGGAAGTGCAAGATACCCTGTGCAGCTTCTTTTGGCTTTTGATGACAGAGATACAGATAATAGATGAGACATATTTTCACTTCCCCTTTCTACATAACCCTCATTCACATCGCACGCATATTATGATTCCTCTGCCACCACAGAAGCTGTAAGTGTCAAGGTGCTGGTAGAGGAGTTGATATGAAATGACAGGAGAAGAAATGTGCTGTGGATATCCCACCCTTCTACAAAATGCCTGGAGAAGGGATATACCAGGGCACAGGCTAGAAGTCAAACACTTGCCAGAAAATAGCCTTTGTAAAGCACAGGCCCTTGGTCTCTGCTAGTTGGTTGTCACCTGGTTTCATTTTTAATGATGGGCTTCTGGTTAAACTATGGATCTAGCTGCAGCTTAACAAATGGCAAGGCAGGTTCTGAATGAAAAAAGACAACTTGAGTGTTCTAAAAATCCACAAAAAGAAAAAAAACCCAAAACAAACAAACCCAAAACAACCCAAAAAAGGGGCCTTCCATGACCTCAAGGCTCAGAAACACTAAAACAGTGCATTTGTTATATCCTCTTTCAGCAGTTAAGCAGAAGGAATAATACAGCAGTAAAGAGGATTGCAGGCTAAGTAACCTAAACAAGCTGAGTGATCTCTGGTCCTTTAGAAATGCTTAGAAAACTCTCTTAATAAAATATTTACTTAGCAAGATAAGAATTTAGACCCATAAAAGAGATTTCCGTTTATATTGAATCATCCTCAAAATAAGTATGCAAACGTCTACACATAAACATTTTCAGCAATTGGTCACTGTGGAAAATGCTGAGATGCAACTGGTCTTAAGAACAGGATTGCAAAGCCTTTAATCTTTGAGAACAAAGGTGGAAGCCCTATTTTATGAATGTGAAGTCAAACCTAGTATCTTCCAGAGAACCAATTTTAAAACTCTCTATTATAATAATGCCAAAAGGCAGGTCAGACTAGCAAGAGGCAGAGCATGCAGTTTATAAGATGACAGGTGGAAAGATTAAAGAATGAATACTTAAGAAATTAATAGAAAGACCTTTAGGTTATGTGCAGTGGGGCAATGTGAAAACCTCAGAGATGAACCAGTGATTTTTCAGTGTGTGATTAAACCAAGCTCAAACCCTTCAAACATCAGTAGTGCACATTTCCAGAGCACGCTGCTTGCAAATACGTGTGTGACAGGCCTTCTTGACCTCTTTTAGGCTGTGTTTTATTTTTTATAAATTGCAAAGGTTCCTACCAGGTTTACTCTCTGGCTCACCTATTTGGGTTTGAGAGGACAATGTTATTGAGGAGATAGTTTGGAGCAATTGGTTTTCATATAGCTCATCTAGGGAAAAAAGGAGAAATGTTTTTAAAATGCAAATGAACACTGCCTTGTTATCTGCACATTATGTGATTGATGCTCAGCAAAAATCTAGAAGTCTCTGTTATGTCTTCGTAAAGTATATCAGTGAGATGTTGTAGTGAAGTCTTATTGTTTGAACTGTGGGATTTGGTACAAAATTTACTACACTTCATTTACTAGGACAATCTTGTGAATGATTAACATAAATAAGAGAACTTAAGGATGGCTATCACCATTAATGAATGAAGTACATTATGTGAAGTTTTATGCTTGCTTATTGCTTGTCTTTGCTTGATTATTCATCAGTCTGCAATCTAAGGTAATTCACAATTCATCTGCCAGCCATTAGCGTAAATTAGTGATATTCTGCTGCACATATTGTATCTGCTTACTGCACTTGCTTGCAATATGGAAGAGAATATAGTACAGTCAGTTGTCTGATATGTGCCTCTATTATGCACATTGCTAGGAAAAAAGGATAAGAAGAAAAATTGTGGATGTACTTTAGCATCTGTCCTGAGTATTGTTTTTATTTTATGAACCTTAAGGGAAAGTCTGTTCAGGGGTTGCCTTTACATTTACTTTCACAGCTAGAAGAAAGGACATATGGAGAAAGTAATGTGTTTTTCTTGTGCAATCCAACAAAAGATGAAACTTGGTAAAACTGTGTTATCCTTTGCACCAATTAACTAATATTTATAGGTGTTGAAAAATGGCTATCTACATAAGCCAATGTCTAACTAGTCATTTATTGATTTCTATAACTAGGATTTGTATTCGTTACTCGACTTAATATACTGCCCTTTCTAGTTGCATATTTTATAGTTTGTATTGTTTTTTAGTCTGCTTTATGGATAGTCTTGTAAATTTGGGCAAACTTGTGGAACCTTTATTATAGTGCAGAAGTGCAGATACCAAACTTCCAGTTGAATTGCTGGAAGGTATTTTCTGTGTTTCTCTGAGACCCCATTGAGACTAATGGGATGCAGCAATAAACATTATGACTCCAGTCTGGCACAGCACCGAAATTAATACTTATCCTGAAGTGTAAGAGCAATGTTTATGAATTAAAAATTTTGCACATCTTACATGCTTTATTTGATTAAGGTTTAAAAGAATAAACTTCTGTTCCACTAACTATATGAGCTACTTATACAGCCTGGACATCATATACATTTTATGGCATCATGTTGTAGAGCAAGATGCTCTCAGATTGGCAGCAATCATCTTGACTATAAATAATGCTGTGTGCATGTGTGTGTATAAAACAGCAAATGTTATGGTTGCTCCTAGTTCATTCAAGCTTCCATGAAAGCTCCCAACATAAATAATTGTCAAGTGTGACCTCACAGATCCCCACAGCAGAGGGAGAGCTCTTGTACTCCAGAGTGCAGCCTGGTCCCCTACACTGCTGTGCACAATGGAATCTTTCTTGCTGTGAAGAAGTTTCATGGTACTGAGTACAAAATTATCTGGATGGGAATAGGCCTGCCTTCCCCTGAGGGAGGAAGCTCTTATAGACGCAGAATACTTTTTTTTTTTTTAGATTAACTTTACTACGTAACACCTGGTGAACACCCAACGAATGCAGAGGAAGAGAGAGAAGGAAAATGTAGTGTTGCGAACTATATCAAAAGGAAAGAGGGTTGTTGTATCTCTTACACACTGACCAGTCAAAATATTTCACTTTTTGCAGTTAGTATGAACTGTGGCTCCAAAACTCTACTTAGTTGCAGTTATTAAATGAGTTAAACACCCACATGTGGAATTTTCTTATTCCTACACTGCTGTGCAATTTACTCTGCACAGGTAGCTGATCTTAGCATTTCAAATTTGGCTTTGTGTATTTTATATAATAATTACTGCGTAATAAATTCTGCAACTCTTTGTCAGAAAATCCGTGAAACATTAGCAGGAATTGTAAAATGAATATTGCAATCACAGCACCTTCATGTAGGTCTTTTCATCATTTGTTCAGCTGTTCTGTCTGTTGATTCCAACAACAAAAATATACAGCCCAGTAAGAAGGAAATTAAATCTCAAATATTGAATCTCAATAGGGAATGTCTCCTTGTGGCTCCCTTAATCAAAATATGCTCTGTGTCAGAGAGGAAATTAAACCAAGGTGGCCGACTTCCCTCCCCTCTTTCTCATCCCCTTGAATAATTAAGCCAGAACTGCACTGATTTATTGAGGAAAAGAGTGGTTTCCAAGGAGTAAAAAGTGTATTTGGAACAAATGTACAGTGTACCTGTAAAATAGAGAAGAAGACTATTTCTATTCCTGGACAATGCAACTGTAGTATCATAGAATCATAGAATGATTAGGTTTGGAAGAGACCTTAGAGATCAAGTTCCAACCCCACTGCTATGAGCAGAGATACCTCCCACTAGACCAGGTTGCTCAAAGTCTCATCCAACCTGGTCTTGAACACCTCCAGGGATGGGGCATCCACAACTTTCCTGGGCAACCTGTTTCAGTGTCTCACCACCCTCACAGTAAAGAATTTCTTTCCTATATCTAGTCTAAATCTGCCCTCTTTCAGTTTAAATCCATTACCCTTCATCCTATCGCTACAAGCCCTTGTAAAAAAACCCTCCCCATCTCTCCTGAAGGTCCCCTTCAGGTACTGGAGGTCTCCTTGGTGTCTTCTTTTCTTCAGCCTGCACAACCCTAATTCTCTCAGCCTGTCCTCATATGGGAGATGTTCCAGCCCTCTGACCATCTTCATGGCCCTCCTCTGGACTCGCTCCAAAAGCTCAATGTCCTTGCATTAGGGGGCCCAGAACTGGACACAGTTCTTTAGGTGGGATCTCACAAGAGCGGAGTAGAGGGCAGAAGCACCTCTCTCGACCTGGTGGCCACGATTCTCTTGATGCAGCCCAGGATCTGGGTGGCCTTCTGGGCTGTGAGCACACACTGCCAGTCCATGTTCAGTTTTTCATGTACTGACACACCCAAGTCCTTCTCCTCAGGGCTGCACTCAAGCCATTCTCCTCCCAGCCTGTATCTGTGCTTGGCATTGCCTTGACCCACGTGCAGGACCTTGCACTTGGCCTTGTTGAACTTCATGAGGCTGGTACAGGCCCACCTCTCAAGCCTGTCCAGGTCCTTCTGAATGGCACTCTTTCCCTCTAGTGTGTCAACTGTACCACACACCTTGGTGTCGTCGACAAACTTGCTAAGGGTGCATTCAATTCCACTGTCCATGTCTCCAACAAAGATGTTAAATAGTAGCAGTCCTAGTACTGACCCCTGAGGAACGCCACTCGTCACACGTCTCTATTCAGACATTAAGCCGTTTACCCCAGCTTTGGGTGTAAACAGGAAAACAAGGAGACCTGTGTCTGTGAGACAGGGTTTCTTTAAAAAATAACCAGCTCGTGGGATGAGAGCTGGTCCCTGGGAACACTGCTTTCTTTAGCTCACTCAACATATCCTGAGCTGGAAGAAGGCAATGTGGAAACACTAGCCTAACGTCTCACAGTTAAAAAATCACCTAATGAATCAACAATGAAGCATATGTGTCCCTGTCAAAATAAACTAATTTACCAAACATTAGCTTTAGATAATGTGTGCTGTATTGTTGGTGACTCATATAAAGTTGGTGATTCAGTGACCTGTGTGGATCTTGCTATTGTTAGATTGCTAGCTCCAGTTTCTTTTAAGTGCCACTTTAACAATGTGGCTGATTAGGAGAATGAAGCCTTATCAAAATCAAAGTAAAGCTATAAAGGGACTACATTTTGCATGTTTGTTTTGAAATGCAGGCTAGCTCCTAAGTCTGAGACTTAGCTCAGCACTGAGATGTCCAATCAACAGATGTTTCACGCAGTAGCAAACAAAGTGGTCTTTACCCTTACCATTGCATATTAGACATGCATCCACAAACACTACAGAACTGTACTTTGAAAGTATTCTTTTCTAGAAGCAATTTAGGGAATGAAATGAATGACATCTACTACCTGTGTTTGTGAGATGACTGGAAAGAGTCTAATTTACTTTCCCACCTCCGATGCCACAAAGGAAAAAAAAAAACCCCAACCTGTTCTGGTATTCTCAGAACAGTTGTAATGAGGACAGGATGATGGGAGAAGGCAAACGTATCTATTATATAAGTCTGTGTGGATATGCACATATGTTTATCCTTCCTTCTCCTAGTAATATACAGTAATTGGTAAATTGTGAAATGGTCACTGCCAGTGAACAGAAACTCAAGGCTGCCACGTATTGCAGCCTAGCTTCCCTACACATTTCTGAAAAAATGCTGTACTGGACTTCTTGGTTATTGGCAGAACTGTCTGCATCTTCACCGAAGGTATATGTTGTCTTCAGGATTTTTTTAGGGGTGTGTGTTGCTTTATGGCGAATTGGCCTGATTGGATAAGACAATAATCTCAATACATTAACTCACCCTTCTATACAGAGACAGCTGTTTGGATAATTTTGTGTCAGGAAAGTTTTAATTACGCTACTCTCAGCTGGCTCACCTATTCACGTTCAGTTCATGTTCATCTTTAGTCCATGTTGGTTTTCTGGCCCTGTCTATCATCACTGAAGAGAGCTAAATTACAGTTTGGAGACTCTTGTCTCAATCTTCTCCCTGAAAATGGAGCCTGGACAATTGCCTGACACTTAAAGACGTGCTTAAAGTATGTGAAATGAGTCTCATTCATAGACAATTCCACACAAAAAGCAGATTTTAGTATATGCTATCTTGCCAACTGCTTGTGGTATCTAGAGTTCTGGTAGACCTGGGAGGATTGATGGGCAACCTGAATAGACGCAGTAGCAACGTTTGTTGTTGTGTACTTTTCATGAGAGTGGCTAGATGCCATGAGAAAGACTCACAAACTAAAAAAAAAATATACTGGTGTTGTTGAAGAGAAGTACAGCTAGTCACTCAAATTGCTCCTTCCTGGAAAAGCTATAGGGTTCCTTGCAATTCTCCATTTATCCTGAAGCAGGAGTAGACAATGGCAGTGATCAAAATAAACAAATTTGTTTCTTGTTGTCAATGTTTTACTTCCTAGTGGGGATGTGAGGACACTGAACGACAGGCAGAGGTTTTGCATAAGAACCACAAAGGTCATTTTTCTTTCATTGTTGTGAAATATAAAAATGCACTTGCTACAATACAACAGCTGTTAGGTTGTGATTACTGCTTACAGACCAAATCACAACTCCTCCAAACTTACCTTTATATTTTAGATAGGAATATGCTTATGTTTATAAAAAATAAGTGCATTTAAGCCAAGGTGAAGGAGCTGAAGAGAGATTTTACACTAAATTAAACTCAGATGTGCTGTATTCACAGAGGATGTAGCCAAACAGGTTATCGCAGGGTAACAGATCACAACAGCTGATACATGATGACAATTCATACATGCTTTATATTTCCCCTGAAGAACAGGATGTGATTTATACAAGCATAGCTTCTTCAAGGAAAGGTGTTTGAGTTAACTCAAATAACCTCTCATTTTCTGCCTGCAATGTGCATGTTAGTGGAGAGTTACAGGAGATCAGCAGATGCATATTAAATTCTTATCCTATGGTAATGCTTGTGTATTTGAGCTCCTGATTATTACTTGCTATCCCAGGCAAACCAACATTTGCCTCTCTGGTAGGCCTGACTGGACTCTTTCTAAAATTGGTAGCTGTCATTGACATGAATGGGTTTAAAATTCAAGCTAAAAATATCTCTTTATGTAAATAAGCAGCATATTTTATATTCTCAACCAGTATTCTCTAGCAAAGTCTGAATGTGTTTGTGAGCAACCCATCATTATGGCCTAAAAAACCCCTCAACATTTGTTTGTTTATGTAACATTAGTTTTTAACTCTGTGAATTGTTTATGCTTGGTGAAAAGTGATTTTGGATTATTTTGGAGACATCTATAACAATGCTGACTCTTGATTTGTCTTAACTTACACACACAAGTCATTCTGAATTTCTGTCTTCCTTAGAACAGAGCTACAATTATTAATCTTGATCTGGTATCTGATGCTTGTATTTGAAAGCAGCAGAATCCCCAGGGTTATTGTCATGGGCATATGAGTCACATCCCATCTTGAAGTTTTTGGTTTATCTCACTTGCTGTGGGAAACATTTGCAGTAAGCTTTTCCATACAATGATAATATTTGCATGGTGTTCTCCATGAGCAAAATGTTATACAAATAGTAGCTAACTAAACCTTGCAGAACCTATGCACTGTGAGTAAACATGTTACAATCCTCAGAGGTGAAATAGGTGAGAATGGGAGGACAAGAACATCTCTCCTGCCTTCCTCTGCAAGGACCAAGAAAAGTTTTCCCTTCTCTTTCGGATTTATGTGAGATGCTTCCCTCATTTCTTGGACTGTACAACAAAGATAAATTTTTCTGTTTCCATTGACTTTGGCCTTGTCTTGTCCTTGTTTTACAGGGAAAACAACTGAGGGAAGAAGGCAACTACACAGGCACTGTGCAATGACACTCTGGCATGGCTGCGTTCAGATCAGGAGCACTCACCTCTGTCTGCATTGCACTGCACCTGTCCACACGTGTACATAACTCTGTTGCTGCCAAAATGGTTTTGTTCCAGGTTACATGGGCTTAACGTGCTTCACTGGGGTTTTGCACCATTTTATAAGCAATCCCTCTTAAGGAAGCACTCGTAGATTCAAATGTCGGAAGGAAAAAGAATGAATTCATATTTGGCTGCTGAAACATGTCCATGATTACTTAAAAATTAATCTCAGAAGTTGTATGGAAAACAATATCACTTCCCCTTCAGGTACCAGAGGTACTTTGGATATAGTGCACTCTTCTGATTTTCAAAGGTAAGCTCTTATCTTCTGTAAATACATCTTGTCTGCAGTAAAGCTGTCGTGCTGCAGGACTCAGCAAGTAACCAACACATCAGGAGGATGGATTTTATGTTTTCATCACAGGACTTGAGAGACATTTAAGTTCCTTGTATCCTGGGTGGATGTGGGATTACAGGGAAAATTTCAAGCCCTTCTCTCCCTCTGAGCCTTAAACCACTCCTACTGACCAATGCAATATAAACACAGGGAAGGCAGGGCATGTGAACAGATGCATCGAAATGATTCCTCATGTGCTTAAAGATAAGTGTGTTCTGGTGGTCACAGTGTGACAGCTGAATTACATGAAGGTCATGTATATTTTACATTCATGCATTTCTCTGTTTTCTTCTTCTGAGTTTAACAGGCTGCAGTCTGCAGTGGCTGAAAATGAGCAACTACTCCAAAAAAGAGAGATGCTGGGCTGGGGATTGCTATATCTATCTATCTATCTATCTATGTATCTATGCCAAGCATAGAAACACATCAAGGAGTTGTTACATGGTATGTTTTAAGAGATCAACAAGATGGATGCTCCTACAAGTACTTATGATCGATCAGCTCTCCAACATGCAGGCATTTAATTACAGTGAAAAGCATGCGTAGATCAGCAAGGCTTGGCCAGATTTTCCAGACTTGTCAGTTTTTCCATTCAACTTAGGCTTTTTATTCACTGCCATGTTCTGGACCTTTATCTGCTGTGTCCTATCCTCTTCCCACTGAAATCAACCAAGTAATTGTTTTTCTGATGTTGAGTGGGTTTTTTGAATGAAGCCTCAGTTACAGCCCGAGTTGTTATATTTTGTTTCCTTTGTTGCTGAGGCCTTCCCTGCTCTGTAAACATGTTTATACTATCATGATCTATATGACTATCTTGATTCTAAAACAGACAAAACAAATACAGCCTATCCGCCACGTATTAGCCTAGCACTGCATTCAAATATGAAGGTTAACATTTCATGCATTTTCCCATCTTTTGCAGTGGGTCTTCTCCCCAAACTGCCAGCTATGAGTGCTATAAGAGTGGTAACAGGAAAAAATTACTCATTTTTCCTGAAAAGAGTAATCTCAAGGGACAGTATCACCTGACTATGGTCCTCATTTAAAATAAGGATTATGATAGCAAGGAGAGGAATGCTGAATTTTTACAAGTATTTCTGCTGTTAGTTCATTAGTGTTTCGAGCCAAACGGATATAATATTTGCATTCTTTCACTGAAATACAGAGAAGACTGGTAGAAAAAGAACATTCTGTTAACATCTGCTTTGAACATTCAAGGCACATCAGCTAATGCCTATGAGATGACATTTGTTCTTGTGTAAAGTACAAGTACAACGTCTGCTCACCAGTTACCCTCCAGGCTTACATGCTCTAAGAGGTACCCACGATTTTTATGGAGACTTACACAACATTGGATTTCAGCCAATAAGTAAATGATACTAACTGAAGACAGCATCTGTAAAGCTCTGCCTGAGCAAATAAATCATTATAATGATTTTTTTTTCTGCACAAATGCAAATGCCGGACTTGTTGATCAACAAAATACTGCAAATGCTGCTACAGGATTTGAAAGAATCTGTCCTCTTGCAAAACCATGCTCTCTGACGACAAGACATAACCTTGTCATTTGTTGTAGAGGTGGACATAAAGGTAGAAATCTGTCATCCTTGTCTTAGAGACAGCTGTTGTGTATGTGATCCAGGATGTCACATTTAGCTGCCTTCCATTCATCACTCCCCTGCCCTTTGGTTGTGTGGGATGCAAGCAGTGGGTAAGCACCACTACAGCTGTTGCTAGTGGCAATGCTACCGTTAATCCTCCCCATGCAGTTGTTCCAGGGCCACCTCAGCAAGAGTTTGAAATGAATTTGTGACACCAGCTAAGTGTCATGGTCCTCTAAACTACAAAATTAAGTAAATGGATTTAAAGCAGGTGGTTTAAATTCTTTACTGGGGATCATGATGAAAGGAAATGCCTTGGCAGATCTGTAGGCCTGTCTTGGTGATTGGTATCCTGAGATATTACTGGTGTTGCAACTTGTTAGGACCTGAAATTTCGCATCTTCACACATATTTGACTAATCATAGAATCATAGAATCATAGAATGGTTTGGGTTGGAAGGGACCTTAAAGATCATAAAGTTCCAACCCCCCTGCCATGGGCAGGGACACCCTCCACTAGACCAGGTTGCTCAAAGCAGAGAGTTCTGAGGTTTTGACAGTGAATAATGTGAGCAGAGACAGTGGGAGAATCAGCTCCTAATCCACCATTGATCCTGATCATTGTTGCTGGTAAAGGGCAGAGAAGGCCTTTGTAAGGGAGACAGTTGTCTCACTTGCTGCCAAAGTTGAGAGCTGCATTGTCCTGGGTTAAGCTGAGACAGAGTTAACTTTCTTCATAATAGCTAGCAAGAGGCTGTGTTTTGGATTTGTGCTCAGAAGAAAGCTGATAAAAAGTGATGTTTATGCGGCTGCCAAGGTCTGCAAACAGGAGAAGCTGGGAGGGAGCACAGCCCCAGTTTCTAGCCCAGGATTTGATCTTAGGTTCGGGATTGAGACCCAAAGTGGCCAATAATCTGTTCCATAACATACACGCCATGCCCAGTATCTAGGTGAGGACCCTCTGGAAGATCGGCCCTTTTGGTTCTGGGTCTCTTTTGCTCCGGGTCATCTCGCTCCAGGTGGTTGCTCACCCAAGGCCTTCCCCCTCCCCTCCCCGGTCAGCTTTCAGTCAGGGATGCTCAGACTGTTATCTCCATTCTGTGAGTGCAGTTTCGGGACTCTCCCTGCTAACTCATCATTAGCCGGGAACAGGTTGAACCTTGGTCATTGGGTGGGGGGGCAGTATCACTGTGTATCACTCATTTGTATGTAGTATTATTTTCAATATTATTGTAGTTTAGTTATTAAATTGTTCTTATCTCAACCCACAAGACCTTTTTTCCCTTTACCCCTTTGATTCTCTCCCCTATCCTCGGGTGTGTGTGTTGGGGGGGGGCATTGGGTGAGTGGGTGTGTGGTTTGGCCCCCAGCCAATGGCAAACCCATCACATGCATGCTGGATGAGGATGGAGACAGTTTGAAGAAATAAATTTGTCTCTTTTGCAAAGGGTTGCACACTGCCCAGGAGAGCTGGTGTGTTGGGGAATGGCTGCAACACAGGTCCTTGGATCAGTTGCTTGAACAGTCTCACATCTAACAAAGCTATCTGTGTATTCTGCTATGCTCTGCAAGACAAAGTAATAAGTAAGAAGCAAGGACAGCTAGCCCAAGGTCGGTTTAGATAAGGAACTGCATGCTTGAGGAAACAGAACCTTGTCTATAGTTGCTGCCTGCAGATGGTCTTTGTTTATCTTAAACAAACATGGTCACTATAGCAATGACTGATTGTAGAAACTATATAATGTTAGAAGCTGGCTGCAATAAACGAAGCACTTTTATCAACCATATTGGCTGTCAGTGTCTTCCCCGCCGTCACTGGTGCTTCTCTCTATCTGCATCACAGAATTAGTACCAATGATGCTGGTCAGGTCAATAAATCTTCACAGAATCACAGAATCACAGAGTGTTGGAGATTGGAAGGGACCAGTTCTGGGCCCCTCAGTTCAAGAGGGACAGAGAACTGCTGGAGAGAGTCCAGCGCAGAGCCACGAAGGTGATTAAGGGAATGGAGCATCTCCCTGCTGAGGAAAGACTGAGGGAGCTGGGTCTCTTTAGCTTGGAAAAGAGGAGACTGAGGTGACCTAGTGAATGTTTATAAATACGTGAAGGGTGAGTGTCAGGAGGTTGGAGCCAGGCTCTTCTCTGTGACATCCAGTGATAGGACAAGGGGCAATGGGTTCAAGCTGGAACATAGGAGGTTCCACTTGAATATGAGAAAAAACTTCTTTACAGTGAGGGTGACAGAGCACTGGAACAGGCTGCCCAGAGAGGTTTTGGAGTCTCCTTCTCTGGAGATATTCAAAGCCCTCCTGGATGTGTTCCTGTGTGATCTGATCTAGGTGTTCCTGCTCCATCAGGGGGATTGGACTAGATGATCTTTCGAGGTCCCTTCCAATCCCTAACATTCTGTGATTCTGTGATTCTGTGTGATTCAAATTAACCTGTGATTCGTCTTTTATACAAAGAAGTTTTCAGTCTGTTTTTGGCTCTTTTGCAGGTATTCATTTGGTCTTAATGAAGGGCATTTATAACAAAAGTCCTCTCAGTGTACACTGGCCATTTCAGTGTTTACAGATAGAATGGGACAGTTTGCTTTGACAATGATTCCTTGAGTTTTCCTCTGGAGCCTTCAGTGACAATCGAAGGGAGCATGTTTGTCTTTACAGAGTTTACTACGCTGTCTGGACATACATACAGCCTAGCTTGAGCCTGTTCTGTTGGACTGGTAGGGTCAGTGTCCTGGGTCCAGCTGGGATATAGTTAACTCCTCACAGAAGCTGGGAGGTGGGTAGCCAAAGGGATATTCGATACCATGCTGACGTCATGCCCTGGTCTTGGGGAACAGGGCCGGATGGTTTTTTGTGAGGCTCCCGGTGGTGAGATATTCATTGTATCAGTGTTTCCATTGTATTTTATACCTTGTCTTATTGTTATATTCTCTTTCCTTTTGTTTTCCTTGTGTGGTGTTATTAAAAATCTGTCGTTATCTCAACTCACGAGGTTCCATTTTTTTTCTTTTCTCCTACCCTTTCCCATCTTACCGGGAGAGGAGGGGGAAGGGGGGTGGTGTGGTCGCGACCACGTCGTGGTGGTCCTCACCCAAGACAATATTTTGGCGCCCAACGTGGGGCAGAAGGATTGAGATAACGACAAGTCTGATCAGCACGTGCTTTAATAATTTGTTACATTCATTTTTCTTGTATTAGTTAAGCAACTTGCTGGTCATGATGCTGGCCTGTTTGTTCTCAGGGTGCTGTTATGTGAAGCCTTATGTGTATTATGTTCTCCCTGTGGCAGTGTTTATCAGCTCAGGGAGAGGGAACAGGGCGATGCTTTTGCTGTACTGGACAATGCTGGCTTACGATATGATGGAGGCACAAGCCATGCGGCTCGGCGGGTATTTGTATGCCGCGCTGTGGTATCTCGGGCGCCCCCTCTTGATGGTTGTCGGTAATAACACCCAAT